>VWZT01007302.1:17423-36782 GCA_013397055.1 Pachycephala philippinensis
CTCCAAAGGGATGCACGTGGAGAAACGTTGAAATTATCCCTGGGAAAGGAACACCACAGAGGTCATTGTCACGAGACAAAAGCCAGCAGGGAACACCAGTCCTGTGCCACTGCAGGCAGCACAAGGTCACACCCTGACCCAGCAAAGCTCGAGGTTCTCCTCAGTTCCAGGACTGCCACCTCCCCTGGGATAACCACAGGAGCCAGAGGTGGGCAGGAGGAGTGCAAGGCCACCTTGAAGCAGCTCCCCCAGCCCAGGTCTCCAGCACCACCACGGAGCCCAGCAGGACTCACCAACCAAGAGAACTTCTCGTTCAGATTTCACAGGGCTGGTGCTCAACGTCTTCTCCGCTGGACATTCCTTCTCCTGGCTGCAGGCACAAACTCTGGACGTGCTGCCCTCCTGCAAAACAAACCCACAGGGCACATTCCAGACAGCCTGGCACACCAGGCACTGCCTTGGGCAGGCTCAACAGGGTGTGCAGGGGTGTCTTCCTGGTCTTCTGAGCCACTGCACCCATCACTGCTGTATCTGCTGTCTATTTTCCAAAATGCTCCCAACAAAGCACAGCTATGTCCGTGCTGCTGGGTGTGATCCACCAAGGGAGACGAAAAGGCCACGAAGTTCAGCAGATGCCACCACGCACCCTGCACCAGCCCTGCTCTCTGACATCTGTTCCAGAAGGGCCTTGATTTAATCAACAAAATACAAACCAGACCATGGCCTTGCTGTGACTAATTCAGCTGCAGAGGTTTGTTTTTCAAATGCCCAAACTGAGACAAATGTGATTCATCAAGTGCCATGGGGCTGCACAGGGTTTAGGATCAGACTGTCCCTGACTTGAGTTTGTGGTACTGAATTAAAACAGAATTTGGCATCATTTATTACCCCTGACACAAACACAACAATGCAAAGATGGCGGGTGCACTAAAAGCAGGACTTGCTTTTATCCCCCAGCTTTATGCGGAATTCCAGTGGCCTGAGAGCTGTGGACAGCTATAATTGGGAACAGCTTCCAGTGACCAGTGAGATGGGCTGGAGGGGGGCCAGGGACCAAGATAGAATTGAATGGTCCCCTGGGTTTGCTCAGATTCTTACACCAGTGCAGCTCTCAGCTGCGCAGGGCCGAGGCTGTGCCCGAATAGCCTCAGCTCCCACATTTGCTTCCAGGGGAGGGAGAGGAGCTCTGCCCTGTGGAAGCTGATCCAGGGACTGCAGCCCAGTGGCTGCACTGCAAACCCACAGCCTGCCTTCTCCTGGAGACCACAGAACCATGGAATGGGTTGGGTGGGAAGGGACCCACCCCGTTCTCCCCCTGCACAGGCAGGAACACCTTCCCCTGCCCCAGGGAAGCAGCTCTTGCACTTACATTCCCCTGGCAGTCAGCTGCATCTCCCTCCTTGTCCTCTTCATCTGCCATGCTCTGCTATATTTGGGCAAAGAAAGGAAAGGTTACTGATGATAATCTGTCATTGTTGTTCTGAAGCTCCTGCTCTGATGATTACAGGAATACACAAAGCCATTTTTAGTTAGTAGAATGGCATTTATTATCTTCCCTAGCTCCTGGCACAGAAAAGTGGGACTAAAGATGGAAAATGAGATAAACCCAGTAGCAGGCTCTGTGAGCCAAGGGGAAAGTGCTGCCTCATGCTTCTCGTGTAATTGTGTCTGTGCTCTAGAGGAAAGGACCAGGCAAGTGTAGATTCATGCCCTGATCCACAACCAAATCAGAGTGGATCACACCTGAGAAGCAGCACTATGGATTTCTGCTTGGAATTCTGTATGGATTTCTGCTTGGAATTAACCCAGCAAGCATAAAAATATTAAAACACTCACAAAAGCTTTCAGTTCCAAAGTGTTTCATGGAGGGCAGATCAAAACGTGTTCCTAAACCACAGCTGTAAATATCAGTGTCTGATAATTGAGACTTTTCTTATCTTTTAAAGGCTCAGGTTGCAGAAAACCCCGTTCCAGCTGTGATGCCACTGTACACTGTTCAGTGACAGCTATATTTTATTTATACAGTTGCTGAGATTGTCTCACGGGTACACGAAGCATCAGCAGGTCCATTACTGACAGACATCCTGCAATTCTCCTCACTTTCCAAGGACGACTGCTCCAAGCCAGGGCTGGGCATTCTCACCAAGAGTGCAGAAGGACAGAAGTCCTTCACCACGCTCCTGAGGGACCACAAAATCCAAGGACTGCACAAGGAAGACCTGGATGGCACATACCTGCTCCTTCAGGTTTTCTAGTAATGTTTCTATTTTCAGTTTGTCTTCCTTCACTTTTTCCAACTCAGCTTCTCTCTTTTTGTACTCCTCTTGGACTTTCAAAAGATGCTGGAAGAGAAAAGATAAACTCTTAATCTGCCTGCCACCTTCTTAACCTGCCTTCCACCAACTATTGATCGAAGACCACAACATTTAGAAGCGCTTTTCCATGAAGACCAGACAATCATATCTAGAACCACTACCAGATGAAGTATAAAACAAGAAGCATTTACAGTGTACCTTAGAAATGCCTTTGCCTATCAGCATAGAAAAAAGCACGGTTGTGTAAACATGGGCCAGTAATTCCAGCCCCAATGAATGGGATTTCCCACTTCCTTACTCAGCTGGCTGTGGACAGACTGGGCACTTTGGAAGTCACAGTAAAGAGCACACGAGGAATCCATTAACTCTGGATTGCTTCCATGGGACTTAGCAGCTCACACACAATCACTGGTTTCAGTATTTGCTTTGGGGTGTTTTTAAGCAACACTGGAACCAACAAAGTTTCCCTCTGCCAGTCTGGATCCTGCTAAAATCCAGAGTGTTTTCCCACGTGTTTCTGCCGCCCATCCCAGCCCCAGCTATGGAAAATTCCAGGCCCACCTTCTGCATGCCCTGCAGAGCCTGCTGGAGGAGCTTCATCTGCTGCTCCTTGGCGGTGTCCTCGTCGCGGGTGGCCTTGCCCTGCTCCTGCTTGAGCAGCTCCACCTCGTTGCGGTAGGCGTCCAGCTGCCAGCGCAGGCTGTCGTTCTCCTCCTTGAGCGCCTCCACCTGCGACACCAGCGCTGGGGACAGCACAGGGTCACTCACCGGGCAGCAAGAGCCCCTGGGAGCTCTGCCCACCCCGCACAGGGGCTCAGCAGCTCCCAGTTACACATCCTGAGCACCCAAAGGAACGGCTCCTGCTGTCTGGGGTATCACGGGGCTGGAGCCCCTCTGGAGCCAGGCGGGGAGAGCTGGGGGTGCTCACCTGGAGAAGGGAAGGATCCAGGGAGAGCTCAGAGCCCCTTGCAGGGCCTAAAGGGGCTCCAGGAGAGCTGGAGAGGGACTGGGGACAAGGGATGGAGGGACAGGACACAGGGAATGGCTTCCCACTGCCAGAGGGCAGGGATAGATGGGATATTGGGAAGGAATTGTTCCCTGGGAGGGTGGGGAGGCCCTGGTAGAGGTTTCCCAGAGAAGCTTTGGCTGCTCCATCCCTGGCAGTGCCCAAGGCCAGGCTGGACAGGGCTTGGAGCAGCCTGGGACAGTGGAAGGTGCCCCATGGCAGAGGGTGGAACTGAATCAGCTTTAAGGTCCCTTCCAACCCAACCCATTCCATGATTCCATGATCTCTTTAGAGAACAAGCTCCTCTGGACAGAGCCCCTCTCAGTGAGAATGCAATGTTTGGGCTGGAAGAGGTTAAAAAAAGGAGGGAAAGAACATCTCAGGGCATACTCAGGAGTGCACTGGAACAGGACAGCTCCAGGGTGAACTCTGCACCTGCACAGGGCAGGGAGCTTCCAGCTCCTCCACATCCAGCTCCAGGAATCCCAACCCCCTCACAGAACAGCAGCTCAGACACTGCTTTAGGCTGCCCTGACTGGGCAGGGAGCAGTGACAGACCCTGGCTGCAGACCCCGGCACCGAGAGGAAACAGCTCCAGGGAACTGCACTGGTTCTGCTCTGCTCCAGGGAACTGCACTGGTTCTGCTCTGCCCGTGACCACTCTGGGGTACAAAACACTCAGAAGGGGACTGCTGAAAGAAACATGTTATGACCTGTAAAAAGGGGTTTTACCTGACTCTTCTGTTTCTTTCATCTCTGGTGGATCTTCTATTTCTTCATCAGACATCTCCATCTCCTCCTCTCTCCGAATGCCCATCAGCTCATCATTGTGGATGTTTCGGATCTCCTGGGGTTCAGAGAGCAGAGGGGGTTTCACTACACATTTTGAGGAACAGGTTGGCTGGATGAAAAGTTGCTGAAATCTAGGTCTGCAAAACACAACTCCAGGATATGATTTAAAAACTGGCACGGATTATTAGATCAAGGGCAATATCCAGCACACTCTGTCAGTGCTGCTGGGATTACTGACTCTTCCATCTCCCTTCTGCTCTTGTGATGAGGCACGTCAGCCTTGTTGTGTGAGCAACTGGAGTCAGCCCTAATTCTCTGGAGCCAAAAGTCCCAACCAGAGCTGGGACAGAGCAAACCAAACTACAGCTGCACCCCTGCATGTACAGGGACCTCCTCAAGGTGACCCCAAAAGGCTGAGAGACCCTTTAGCCAGCACCTGATACCTACAATGAGCTAAGAGACATTTTAAATTACACCTAAAAATGTATCATTTACTAGCAATGTTTTTATAAATATATCTGTATCTGCCAAAACCTGTACCAAGAAGCTGCATCTCGTGGCTTCCACCTTCCTTTAAGAGCAGTCCCTAAGCTGGGGGAGAGCAGCAGACTGAGCCTGGCAGCTGAAAGGCTCCTGAAAGAGGCCTCACCAGTGGTCTCACAGCCTCCTCCCACTGGGAGAACTTACCTTGGAACAAAAGACAGCTCCAGCTGGAGAGAGAGCTCCCACCCCAGCCACAGCCAGCAATCAGAGGGCAGGGAAGGACGGGAGCACTGGGCTCAGAGTGAATCTGAATCAGACTGCCCTTGGCTTCTCAGGTGCAAAAGGAACCTTGGCTCCTCTTTTAGCTGCCACCAAGGTTGGACTCAGTGCGATCTGGCAAGTCCCACAGGTGCAGTCTCATGGGGAGATCACAGCTGGAAACCTCCCAGGACACCGTGGGCATTTAGAGTGTTCCAGCTTGGTGCAGGATCAACACCTGCTTGGTACCAGCAGGGCCCTGGCTGGGCATGATGCAGAGCCTTCTCAGGCTGCAGCTGTACTGCAGGGTGGCCTGGACACCCCAACCCACAGGGATGACAGGCCTGGACACCCCAACCCATGGGAATCACAGGCCTGGACACCCCAACCCATGGGAATCACAGGCCTGGACACCCCCACCCGCGGGGATGACAGGCCTGGACACCCCAGCCCACGGGGATCACAGGCCTGGACACCCCAACCCACGGGGATCACAGGCCTGGACATCCCTGGCCAGTGGTGATCATGGATCACCAGCCTCTCAGCTTTGCCCAAATTCACTCTGGATGTTAAATTATCTTAAAGGTGAAAGACAGCTCCTGGCTTTGCTTTCCAAGTTTGTGGTAAGGAACCCAGTATCCCAGACAAAGCCAGAACCACAGGAGATTTACACCAGAGGTAAGGAATGACAGCCAAAGGGAGCAGGACAGGTGAGGAGTGGGATCAAACCTCATGGGACACAACAAGGCCGAGTGCAAGGCCCTGCAAGCCCAAGGTGACAGCTGGCAGCACAGATTCCATCCCAGCCCAGGACAAACACCTCCTCACCCATCACTTTCCAGTGGACACCCTTTCTTTACCTCAGCTTCCTTACTTCTGACATTCTGCCTGACTCCCTTATCTGATTTTATCAAATCTTATTGGACTAAGTTTCTAGTGCAAGGAAGAGCAGTGGGAGTGACAAGCCTTCTTCCATCAGCTCCTTCCTGATCACCATCTTTAAACCACACATTTCATCATGTCACTTCATGGGATAAATACATAAACATGAGAACATCCTCCCTCAAGCTTTCCAGGCTCTTCATCTGCAATTATTTCCACCTCTCAAGGTGGAAATATCACATAAAAATGTGATAAAACAGATTCTGATGACACTTAGGGTTTGTTGTTGTTTTTTTTAACATCTCTCTAGAAATCCTTCTTGCTTTAATGTTAAAACCAGCAGAAAAATCAGTATTTATTATAATTATTATGACTGTTATTGTGCACAGCTTCCATCAGCAGACAGGTCTCGATGTATTGTTACTGGTGACACAAATACCAAGAGAAAATTTATTACCTGTACCACAAGAGCCTCCTGAGTGATCCCCACCTCACACTGTGAAGGAAGGTGTTGTTATCCACGCGAGCATCGTGCAAACTGAACATCAACATCCTGACAAGCAAGAGACCGTGCTGGAGGATCTAACACAAGAAAAGATTACCAACCTCTGCTTGTTTGCACCACACGCTGATGTTCTTACGCTGAGCTTTCGTGAAATGGTCCCAAGCCTTTTGTTTGGAGGCAGAATGGTACACGGCCACTATCTGCTCGACTGGAGTGGCAAATCAGCAGCAAATCGGGCCCGAATAGCATCCAGAGAGGGCGAACAAGAGGAGTAAAGGAGTAAAAAAGTGGAATCAGGCAGGTGGTTTGGCTCCCCTTTTCTCATAACACTGCACTGCGCTGACGCTACGCTCAGGGAAGGGGCTCAGTGTCTGGAGCGAGCCCCGTGGGCTTCACCAGGCCAGTGCCAAACACTCACAGAGCAACGACCAACTGGGGAATGGGCTCTGCTCTCAGCTGGGAAAAAGGCAGGACACGTGGAAAAAAAGGCAGCACAGGTGCTGAAAAATATCCAAATACGCTGTGCGAGGCTGGCTGGGAGTGTAAGGAGTTCAGAGGGGCAGGACTCACCTCTGAAATGGGGCGATGAGCTACAGCCACGAGTTCTGGCCCTTGGACAGTGCCACAGCCTGCGTGAGCTACAGGAAAAGGACCAGGAGCAAAGCAAAGGCACCAGCCATCAGCTTTGCCTGGGATTTATTCCTTCTGCTTCTCTAGAAAATTCAGAGGATTTGGAATACACAAAGTGCTTCTCCTTGGCTGAGAGCTCACCCACAGCACAAAGCACATCCGCTTGATTTTTTCTATGCTTGTGATGCAGTACCCATAATTCTCACAAAATAAACTCATCTCCCTATTCCTTAGAGTAACCTAAGAGTGGCTGAGACATCAATCTTGGTCTTAGAGAGTGGAGTTACACACTAGTCTCTATTACTACTTACTCTGCAGTGCTCACTGTATGTCCCTCTGGACCGTGTGCCCGTAGTTTCTACCATTAACAGAGTTTAAAGAAACAAAATAATTTTAAAAAATCAACTAACAGCTAAAATTATTAGATACAAAACCAAACGTTAAGAATGTTCACAAGCTAGGCAAGGGGCTCAAGGAGAATTAGTACAATTGTGGAGAAGGTACTCGGAAAGAAGTAAAAAAATTCAGATTTATTAAAGCAAGGATGTGTAAGAGGCAATGAATGGTCTGAGGAACTGTTACAAATCACATCCTGGAATTAATACAGTCCATGCCTCTTCCTCAGTTTCCTGGTTTTATAAAGGACTGGGATTTGAAAGACCCAGGTTCTGCAGCAGGGTGTTGGAAGTGCTCTGCTGCGTCCTACCTTTGGCGAACAAATCCTGCACACTTGGCTGAGGCACCAGATTCCCAGGAACTTACCTTGTCTGTGCACAGGAGGGGTTGAAAAGATGACAGAACTAATAATAGATAATTAAGAGGAAACAAATTCAGAATTCATTCTCTCCTCCCCCCAGATGTGGACTCTTACTCCAGTAAAAAGTCCCACAAGGAATTTTTGCCAGGTTAGAGCCACATGACTCCAAATCAGCCACAGCTGCACAGAAGCCATTGCCACTTCTTTTCCCAGAGCCCTTTCAGCAGGGCCTCTCCAGACTCCAGAAATTAAAGAGTCTTCCCTACACCAGACAACCAACATCCAGCCTGGAGACACCACTCACACTGCACCAGGATCCCTGAGAGAGCCAGCTTGAACTTCTCTTTAGCTTCCTCCATCTCCTTCTCGTGAGCCGCCTTCTCGTTGACGAGCCTGCGGATGTGGCTGTTGGCCGACTGGATCATGGAGTAGAAGTTGTTGGCCGTTCTCCTGTTCACTTCCCCACGTTCTATCCAGGTCAGCAAGGTCTGGATGGCTTCCGAGAACTTGGTGTCATCTGCAGCAAGAAAGGACAGCTTTACATCAGAGTTCTGAGGCAGCCTGGGCAGCTCTCAGGTCCTTTCCCTGGAGCTGAACTGCTCCTTCAAAGGTCAGCGTCCTTCAGGTGACTGATCCCAACTCCTGGAAGCAGGGAAGGCTCTGAACACGTGGCTGTACAAAGGAAGGCAAGCCTAGCACCAAGCTGATAGAGCAAATCACCTGCTGAGGTGCAGCAAGAAGAGGAACAAGCACTAGAAACTTACTGGAAAACTTCGTGTCTACTCAGATGGACCCTTTTGTGAAAGGAAGTGTCCTCCAGCTCCAAAATTATCAGGTCACACATGAATCTCAGGCTTCCAAGAAGGTCTTACACTAGTCCTTTCAACCTTAACCAAAATTATGTGGAAGAAATTTGTACTGAACGGTTTTGATTTGCACAAGTTTGCTGCACTCAACACATTTGTCAGCCTCGGGAAAATAAGATTTAGGGGAGGCCTCGTCACTGTGTCCTGGGCAGCGCTACGAAGATGGAAACTCCTCTTTAACAAGGGAGTCACATGGAACGGATGAGGGGCAATGGGCACTCCTGGGGACAGCTTTTCACAATGGCAGCATTGTGGAAGAGCTGGATTCCCCAATACCAGAGGCTTTCAAGCCTGGGCTGGGCAGAGTGTTGGTCTCTGGTCTAGACCATGCTTTTGCCAAGAAAGGTTGGGCCAGGTGAGCCTCCAGGTCCTCTCCCACCCTGAGATTCTATCAACACGATTCAAGCGCAGGGGTTTTTTGACAAAAAGAAGGAAGCTGTGCACCGACCCCTGGGGAACACAGAGCTGTGCCCGCCCATCCCCTCTCACCTTTGAGCTTCTCGGCCACCACGCTGCACTCGTGGTCGGAGTAGTGGACGACGGGGGGCGGCGAGGGCGGGCGGAAGCGCTCCTCGGCCAGGCGGCGCCGGTGGCGCTCCTCGCGCGCCAGCATGCGCTGCTTGCACTCCCACTCGTACAGGTCATCGCGCGCCTGCGCAAAGTCCACGTGCAGCCGCCCCAGGTCCTTCTTGTCCGTGCTGGAGCCCAGCCGGATGCGGTAGCCTGCCGGAACGAGGGGTGCTCAGCTAGGACGGGGCCTTACCTGGGGCTCCCGGGGCTACAGGAGCCCAGGGGGTTCAGCCCCGATGGATAACAGGGATGAAAATCTACTAAGCCAAGCCCACCGGATAAATAAAACCCCACTAAGTCAAGCCCACCAGCCCAGCCAGCAAATTAGGAGCAACTGTCCAGTTTTCTAGGTACTGTCTATAGAATTAGCTGGCCACTTATCCATGTAAGATGGGAACAGACTCTGTACCTCAGCCCAATGTTTTGTATATGTTTTCAGGTGACAAAGCATCGCTGCCTTTCCTCTCATGAGCTGTTTTCATGTATTTAAGCAGAAATTCAATGGCAGCAAAGGCAAACTGACACAGCATCAGAGAAATCTGCCCCAGTTCCTATTGTTCTGGTTATAAAGGCACCGTCACAGTTCTGTGCCAGAATTTTAAGCTTCCCTCTGAGCCAAACACACCCACCAGACAGGTAAAGTGCCTTGTCCACCATGAACTCCTCAGCAAAGCGGATGTGGCAGAAGTTCTTCTTGCTCTTGCGGATAGCTATGACCTCCCCACACTGCTCAAACACCTCCATGATGATCTGCTCCGTCCCATTTTCTGGCAGGCCTCCAACAAACACGGTCTTGCACCCTGGGGGCCTCTCTCTCGTGGCCGGAGGGGGAAGATCTGAAGGGAGAAAGCAGAGCAGGTCAAGTTTTGGGTTGCCAGCACACATTCCTTCCACCTGCTCCTCTCTCCTGAGGGATGACCACACATTCCTGGCCTCCTCCAAACACACACCTGGCTACGCCACACTCAGGTTTATGGAGTGGATCCACAGCACTGCTGAGGTGCTGGATACAAATAAGCACATTCACCAGCGCATTTCCAAACAGAAGACCTGGGGAGCCTGGAGCCCTCCAAACACTCTCCCGAGTGCAGCAGGTTCACTGAGCTGCTGCCAAAGAACACAAGCAGCACCATGAGCTCCCAACTTTAGCACGGGAGGTGCCACAGAATCACAGCTTAAAAAACTGCCCCAATGTAAACAACATATGAAAAACATGCTCAGGGGATTCTCTGTGCCGCCACTGCACACGAGAAGCAAACCATGAAGACTTCAAATACCCAGTGACTGGAATGGTTTTCCCCCAGTCCTTATCAATCTAGCAACCGCAAAGGCTATTTCTGGAGATGGCAAACACTCCGTGACAAGAACAGGCTTTTCCTGTTGCTCTGTCACCTTCTTGCCAGCAGTAAGTCACAGGAATGGCCCTTTCCTCACACACACCTGGGGTTTATATAAACATAAACACGGGGATACTCCTACAGAGACAAAGCACAAGCAGACAGTTACGTGGGTTAGGTGGGAAGAGAGTGCAGCTCTTGCAGTGGATGATCTCCTTCACGGCCGGCATGTCCGGAGGGATGGGAGGGGGGACGATGCCCAGGCCTGGCATCATGGGGTTGATCGGAGGGATTCCAGTCATCATTCCAAGAGCAGGATCAAAATCTAAATGGGGGAGAGAAAAAGGGAGTCAAGTGGGGGGCTGGAGTCATACAGTGACTGTGAGCTCTGACAGCAAACGGGGAACACTCCCACACGTGCCGGTGAAAATAGGGAACGTGACAGCATCAAACTTTAGATCTGTGCCCTTAAAATGATGCTTTAAAACTATTTCATTGTTCATTGCCACAGCCAAGTAACTTTTCTCTGTTAAAATAAACTACTTCCTTCTCTCCTCTGTAGACACTTAAGGCAGGGGAGAGCGTCCTTCTTAGTGCAGCAAAGCACTGGAACAGTCAGTTCCATTCAGGACTTTGATGTCCAGCATTCTGCACTGCTGGGAAATCAGGCACAGCTCAGCTCTGTTCCTGCAGGAGCTCTTTCATCCAGTACAAGGTGACTCAGCCAGGCACACGTATTTCAGACTAAGGTGGTCATTTCTGGAGCAGAATCCTCCATTAATTTCTGCCATATCCATTTTCCTGCCCTGCTGCTTTCCTCTTCATCTCCCTCCCATCCTTCCTTATAAGCCATTCCAGTTTAGTTTTCCAGTTTATCCAGTTTTCCTCGTTCCTGGATTTGGAAGGCATCCTGACCTCTGTGTGGCACCCTCCTCCTCCTGCTCCACTGCAGGGTACCTAGAGGTACCCCATAATAACTACTCTTTGCATTAAAAAACACGTATCCTCACTTCCTCTCAATTCAGGTCTCTAAATACATCACTTGCAGAATTAATGCATCTCAAGCACAGCTCAGTTTGCATGTGGGGGTGTTTGCCCAGCTGCACTGAAGCAGGCTATTCCCAAAGAGCCATGCAGGCCCAGCTCACCGGGCAGGAGGGGCTGTCCTGTCATGCCCATGGGAGCCATGCCCAGGTTGTTCATGGCTGTGGCCCAGGCGCTCGGGTCGGACATTGGCAATCCCATCGGAATGGAGTCCAGGCTCAGATTTCTGCCACCATCTGTTGAGAGGAACATAAAAGTGATTAAGGGCTTAGAGCAGATCTCAGCTCTGCCCAGCGAGGCTCTGCAGTGTCAGCACCCAAAACCAGAGCTAAACCTACTCTCAGGGAAGAGACAGATTCTGTACAATTAGGAAAATAAATCTATTGGGACAGGTATAGAGAATGACAGAAGGGTTTGGGTTGGAAGGCACATGAAAAACCATCCCATCCCACCCCTGCCATGGGCAAGGACACCTTCCACTATCCCAGGTTGCTCCAAGTCCCATCCAACCCGGCCTTGGACACTGCCAGGACACAATTCCTTCCCAATATCCCATCTAACCCTGCCCTCTGGCAGTGGGAAGCCGTTCCCCCCTGTTCTATCACCATGTCCTCCTCGAGGAGATCCCACAATCCAAGTCTGGCTCCAGGCACGGCACTGGGGCTGCAGCAGCACCAGAGCACAGCTCCCTGCCCACCCTGCACAGGCACAGCCCAGCACAGCAGCTGCATTCAGGCTGGATTCATGGATCCCTTGTCCACTGCCAGCAGTGGAGCTGGCACTCAGCTCACCCGGGGGAAGGCTGCTCCTCTTCCTCTTCCCCGGGTCACTTCCATCCTCAGCCGGGCTGTCCGGCCCCCGCGGGCCAGCGGCGCTGCCCAGCCCCAGGGGCTCGCTGCTGGCAGGATCAAAGGACAGGTGGTTTAAACCTGAAAGAGAAGAGCACACTTAGAGACTTTACTTAAACTGGTTTGTGATGCTTCTGGATCACAGTAGTAAGAGAAATGTCCGGGCACAAGCAGCACTCCAGGCCCTGAAGGAACCCTGACTGCTGCTCACAGGCGCTAGCTCCACCTGATCTGAGTGTTACACAATAAAATACTACTCACCAGCATCAATTCCACCACCCACACAAATCAAACTGCCTGATAGCGTAAGCCAGGGGTGCATCTTCCCTGGGTTGAGCAGCATTTCAAGCCTGGAAACTCAAAGGACAGGATTTTTCCCTATTTCTTCACTCCAGGAATTCACTATTGATAGTTACTTAAGTTTCACCAGTGGAGAATTCACCTGGAGTGGTTTACTACCAAAAAACAAGGCACAACAGAGAACATCTTCAAAATGAGAAGATGCTGTTGGAATTTTTGTTCAAGGAGTCTGCCAGACAGCTGCTCCTGGTCATGGCCGTGGAAGGGGCTCTGGGATGCACGTCCCAAAAAGGGGAGCTCCAGACCCCCACTGGCTGCACCCTCCTGTCAGGGAGTTGTGGAGAGCAAGAAGGTTTCCTATGAGCCTCCTTTCCTCCAGGCTGAAGAGATGGGTCCAGTGTCCTGAACTGACCATTGAGCTCCTCACTCCACCTTCTGTCACAGTCAGCACTTGCAGGGATGTAAGACCAAAGGAGCAGTAAAACATCAAGTTTGATTTGTCTTTGTCTCAGCAAATTCACCCTGAACAGCCAATACAGAAAAAAAAAAAAAGAAAAAAACAAATTGTTTGTGGACCCCTATAAAGCGATACAAATAACCACATTTCTAAGGTGCTCTGTGTTCCCAGGGGAATCAGCAGAACTCCCAGAGCAGCAGCAATGACAATTATCCCATCCCACCGCACTGATGGGCCGAGGCACTTGCACCAAACCTTCCTCCAGACTCTCTGCAGCGTTGTGATTCCTGTTCCAGAGGATTCCACTTCCAAGAACTTAACAAACGTGGCTGCTGGGTCTGGCTGTAAATAGCCAAGGGGATTCAGGGAGCCTGGAAGGCTCCTCTCCGAGCCACTGAAAGGTGAGAACGCAAGAAGCAGCCAAAAAAACAAGGACTATTCAGCTGGCAACAACAATAGTCACGCCCGGCTACGCAGGATGCCTACAATGCTGTGTCTTAAACATTCCAAAGTCAAAATATCATGGAGGTCATGAGGGCTCAGGAAAACAAATCTGAATGCAGTAGGTTAAAAATAGAGAGGTTGTGCACAGGGAAGATAGCAGGAGAAAGGAAAAGGAGCAGTTCTAAGCTAACATTGATATTACCCATGTGATAGAAAAGGCAAAATTGAACTTGAACAAGTGTTTCCCACCCTTGGGAGTAGTGAAGGATGGAGAGAAGCAGCGGTACAGGCAGACACTGGTGTCACCAGGAGGGACAGACACCCTGCTCTGGCTGAAGACAGTGCTGTGGAGACACCTGGCACTGACCAGCACCTGACTGCCAATGGACACTGCTCCGGCCACTGCTTTCCAGCCCACTGGGGAGCACAGGCAGCCACTCACTCCAAGGATTTCCTAACAACAAACATGGGGGAAATGCCTTGGGAAAGCTTTGCTCTCACCTCACCAGGATGGAGAAAGAGCAAATGCCCCAGGAAAGCAAAGGGCAGCATGGAAAGCGGGCGATGGAAGCAGTGAGATAGGGACCTTGCTTGCTGCTGTCTTGCAGCACCAAGTTTGCTCCAAAAATTAAAACAAGCCAGAGAGAAGATTCCCAACACACTCTGGAGTGAGAAACCCCTCATTATGTCAGATTTGCCACCCTGCACAGGATAAATGCCATGGACAGCAGCCAGCTTTCAGACCCGCCTGCCTCTCTCCTGTCATCTCAGCGAACAGCCGGAGCTCCAGCCGCACCCCACTGGATACAGAGAACGGGCTCAGAAGAAAGCTGAAGCTGCAGAAAATCCTCTCTCCTGGGCACAGAGCAGGATAAAAGCTGACAGCCTCAGCCAGTACAGCCAGGAGGCACAAACAGGAGCATCCCTCTGTCCTTTGTGCCAACCAGAACCAAGTGTCCTTGGCCATTCCAAGCTGCTCTGCTCAGGAGAGAAGGGACCAGCACAGGAGCAAACCACAGGGGTTTGCTCGGTATTCCTGGAGTGAGCCAGCCTGGAAAGGCCAAAATCAGATTTCTGCATTTGCTGGGAAATGCCACACAGAAGGTAAGGGGGAGAGGAGAAAATTTGGGTTCCCAGCAAGTGTCAGAACCAGTGTCAGCACTTGCAGAGCCATACGTGGCACAGGTGTCAGTGTGCCCTTCATCTCCCCGCTCCCATCTCCAGGGATTTTCAGAAGAGTCAATTTTTGAGAGTGAGACATCAGGCACTGCCATAATGCAGTGACTAAACATTTAAAAATAAAAACTTGGGCTAGAAGATTCCTCAGCAGAAAAACGGATCAGGGGAAGAAGGGGGGATGCTGAAAGATGAGCAGAAGGCGACTCTGAGCAAGGCCTCTCCCTCAGCACTGCGGGTCCTTGTGGGTGGTTTTCCCCTCTGGAAACAGGAGCTGAGCTTTGTCTAATGGGAAGAGTCCACAGCTGCCCACTGGCCTAAGAGCACTGACAAAGCAAAGTCCCCCTGTTTCACTGGGGTGGGATCAACCCAGGTCCGTGCTGGGGCTAAATACGGCTGCAGCTTTCACAGCACAGCTTCAGAAAGGGGCTGGAGAGAGAGCAAAGATCTCAATGTTCCAGGCGTAAATCAAGGCAAGTATCCATCCTCACTGGGTCCCATGCCAGACCCAGGACTGGACTTGGTTTTCCAATCCTGCTAACAGAGCTTGGCCATTTGCCTTAATGACCAGGGGAAAAATAAACCCCCAACAGTCCCCGAGGTGAACTGAAAAGCCTGTTTTAAGATCATTCCCAAGAGCTGGAAACACTGGAAATCACAACCGAAACACGGGACTGTGCAGCTCCTGTGCAACACTCCTGGGACCACCTAAAACAACACACCACCTAGAGGACTGCCACCTCGGGATTGGGGCAAAATGTTCCCTGCTGGGTTCAGGAACACTCAGTTAAGTGGTGGCATGAGCTCTGCCACAAGCCTGGTGCTGCTCTGGAGCCACACACTCCAACTGCAGCCTCACTCTGCCCAGGCAATGGAACAGTTCTCCTGCCATCCAACCAGTTAATGAACAGCAGGAACATAAACCTCTGCCCCAAAACTCAAATTACAACTATTAACAGGTTCTCTGAAACTGTCACACACCTAAAAGCCTTTCAATGATACACTCAAAAAGCCTGTGCAGGATGGTGCCTGTATGGTTGTATTTTACGGTGTCCTGGAACCCTCTCAACTACTCTGGGTCACACTCTGGGGTGCCCCAGGTCCCTCTGAACTCCTCAGGTGACATTTTGGGGTCCCCCAAGCTCCTCTGAACACATATTAGACTTCTCTTACTGAGCAATGGGGGAACTCCAGAAATGGGCTGACACAGGCTTTACTATAAATATGGATTTACCTTTTGCCAACATTGGCAAATACAGGAAATATGCAGTGCTCGGTCTGAGCAGGGTGCCTGTGTTTGTGGGAATAAACTGGATTCCAGAATACACAGTGCCATTGATTACACAGCGCTGGTCTTAAGCCCTCAAGAAATGCACTTGAGAAGACACCAAAGTACATCTGCAGCAATCGATTAGAACACAGGAGAAAAGACACCAGCAGGGAAGGGAGAGGAGAGGGACACCGAAGCTTTAAAGTTGCATTTTGATCCCAATCATTTCCTTTTGGAAACTAATTCCCAGGCTCAAAAACTACTGCTGGGCTCGTGCATGTTCCTCTACTGCACTCCTGGCTTAATTATCACTGGTAGGGCTTCACAACCATCAGTCTGAGCCGGGAGCTGGCCAGGCACACTGATGAGAGCAGCACAATTCTGACAGTGACTTCTGTCAACTCCAGCTAATCCTACAGGGCAGCAGGAGCCGTGCAGGGAATCCCAGAACCCCCCCGCGTTACCTGCGAACTGCACGAGGAACATGGCAAGATGCTCATCGCAAGGCAGGAGTTCAGCCAGTTCTCCCACTGCTCCCAGCGTGGCTTTTGGGTGGAAAATCCAAGCGCCAGGCTGAGCTCCCTCGCTCAGCTCCCAGCACAACGGGAAAGCTGGGACCTAGTGACAGCAGAGCTGCCCCGGGGCAGGCAGGACAGCCCAGGCTGAAAGCCCACACTGGCCTGGGGCTGGCACCCAGCAGCTCCATGTGTCACCATCCGTCTCCTGTGACTGACACCCATAGGCAGATTCCAGGATGCAGGGGACGGAGGCGGATGAGCAGGTGGGGAGGCAATTAACAGCCAGAGCATCTGAATTTGCCAGGGATTTCATCCATCACTGCTCTAAGCACTGGCACGCAGCTCAGTAAACCCTGTTTGCATGCCCGAGATTAGTGGCCTTTGCACTGAAAGATTAATTCCTGGTAATCCTTGACGGTAAGAGGCGCACTGCTCACTTTCCTTGATTCTGGAAGCTTGTATTTGAAAGAAGTATATTAATTTCAAGCAGATAATTATTCTAGCAGGGCACTGTAAAACCAAGAGACACAAAGAGCCCCTTTCTCATTTGCACCTGAGAACACAGCAGTCAGCAACCCCAGTCAGGGACAGCAACCTGCAGAGTTTTCACAAAAATACAGCCACAGCAGCAAAAACAAGGGGTTAGCCATGTCCTGTATGAGCTGTGCTCTTCACTCACTGTTGTAACCCGAAACAAAGGAAAAGATTCCTTACCAGCATGTGTGTACACATGTGTGTCACCCGCAGCAACCTAACACAGCCCTCAGTGCTTCCCTACAGCAGGGCCTGCCTTGCCCATCACGCCAAATTATTAAATATTCCATGGAACGTGTTCAGGGTGCTCACGAGGCTGTGCCAAACCACCCTCCCTCTGCACACACATCCAGAAATTCCAACACTGGGATGTCCAGGGGGTGAGCTGCTCGTGCTCGGTGGGGTGCAGAGCAGGCAGCTCATCAGTCCCATCCCTTTCTGTCCTTCCAGACTCCCTCAGCTCATCAGTCCCATCCCTTTCTGTCCTTCCAGACTCCCTCAGCTCATCAGTCCCATCCCTTTCTGTCCTTCCAGACTCCCTCAGCTCATCAGTCCCATCCCTTTCTGTCCTTCCAGACTCCCTCAGCGCTCCTGGAGAGCAACACCCAGCACGTGCTGCCTCAGAACAATGCTCAACAGCTCCTGTTTTCAGAAATATCTCCTTGAAAAGGTAGGAGAAGAAAACTGATGGGGAAAAGGGTGCAGGACTAACTACACAGAGCTACTGAGGAAGAAAAAAAGGGGGAAGAAGAAAAAAAAGAGGGGAAAAAAAAGGGAATACACAAATAAAACTCCAGTAGAGCCAGCAATCAGGATCATCAGAAAATCCCAGTGCAAAAGCCTGGACTGACGGGCAAGAGAGCCTTGTGGAAAGCCAGCACAAGCATGAGGAACTGCTGGCTGAGAGTGGAGCAGCTGGACGGGATGGACATGCTGGAACTGGATTTAATGTCAGCAGAAAAGTTGGGGATTAAGGGAGAAATCTCACACCATCTTTGGAAGGTACACAGAATACCTCAGTAGCAACACCTGATCTTCGAAATGAGTCGGTGATTGAACCTCATCCCCTGCTACGAGCTCCAAACACATGACCTTCAACACAGAAACCTGACCTCACCCCAGCTCCCACACAGCTTTCAACAACTCAGCTCAAGGGGCTTTTTAACTAGATCCTCAAAATTCCTCAAATAAGCCTTGAAGAAACAGAGAACCCAACCACTTGGCTTCCAGCACAGGGAAGAGTAGGGCTGGAGTAACAAGGAACATGAGTTGGAGGGACAAACTCCTACCCCAGCTTGCCTCCATGCTTTCCCACCATCTCACGGCTCTGCTGCAAGTTTCTGCAGGAAAATATGGAAAAATACAATGGCTAATTAATGTAGCTACAGGGGAGGCAGGAATGGTGCAGACTAAGGAGGAGCTTTATGGAGGATTAATGTTTGTGTAACAAACACGTGGCACCAGAGAACAAAAACATCTCCGTGCAGCACGACCTGGATGGACGTTACTGGTAACAGCACACAGCACCAAAATATGAGGAAAACAAGAGAGTAAGAAGCACATAAACTAAAGAAGCTCGATATAAACGCTCAAGGAACCAAACAAACGGGTGCATGTGCATGTATGAGTTATAGTCCAGGGCTGTGGGAGAGCTGCAGCCCACGGCAGCTGTGGGCAGTGGCACGAGCGTCCCCAAGGCTCCCTGTGCTGCCCACGGACCATCTGCTGTGGCACCACGGATCCAGCGCAGCCAGACACGCGTGTGAGCCTCGGGAGAGAGGGAGAGCACAGCCAGGTGCACCCCACCCGGGGTGAAGCTGCTGCCACCTTCACCCCCATCCCTTCTGCAAATCACTCGCTCTTGGAGCATCAGAATAATTTCTTCATGTGCAACCAAATTCTCCTTGTGCCACTTTCACAGGATCAGCGGGGGTGAAAGAGACCTTCAAGATCATCCAGAGACCCACCAGCACCACCACAGTAACCCCTAAAACACATCCCCAAGTGCCTCTTGAACACTTCCAGAGATGGTGCCTCCACCACCCCCTGTGCAATTTATTCCAATGCCTGACCTCTCTGGTAGGGAAGCGATTGTTCCTAATGCCCCACCTGAACCCACCCTGGTGCGACTTGGGCCCAGTTCCTCTCACCTTGAGGAAACACGGCACAAGGTCCCGACCCCCGGCTGCCCCTCCTGTCAGGGAATTGTGCAGAGCCACAAGGTCCCCCCCGAGCCTCCTTTTCTCCCTTTCCCACCCGCTCCTGGGGCTCCACACCTTTCCCTGGACACTCTCCATCCTTTTTGACATGATTTTAATGCTCTTTTCGAAGTGATTGTAACTACCACTGAACCCAAACAGTGGCCCA
>VWZT01007302.1:38944-49337 GCA_013397055.1 Pachycephala philippinensis
CCTCACAAGGAACGGCGAGGGGGAGGATGGTCGAAGCCACAGCCGGCAGAGCCAAGAACAGGCAGGAAATAAACCCCCGGTGCAGGGAGAGGATGGGCTGAGCCCAGAGCTGAGCCCAGAGCTGGATCCCCCACAGCGGCCCACGGTGCCGGACTGCTCTGGGCAGCCTTCCCCCAGGCTGAGTCCATGTGGCACAGCCAGGAACGGTGTCTGCCGTGTGGTACCTGGCCCCAGGCCTTTCCCACGCCGAGGGGGATGCCACAGAGGGCCTCTTGTTTTGGGGTCTTTTAAAGACACTTTCAGTTTTGCCTCTTTCTCTAGGATGGGGAAGGTCTCAGCTCCATGGCGAGTTCTGGACGTGAGTAGATACAGCCCTGAGCCTTCATGTCTGCTAGTGGGGCAAGGACAGAGGTGGGAACAGCTGCTGTTTCATGCAGAGCACCCTCATTTTCAGGGTAGGGTACATTTTTAGCAAATAAACCTCTTCTAAGGGAAGCTTTCTTGCCATGTGGATGAAATGAAATGATTTTATAACAAGCAATTAAGTATCACCATAGCAGGGGCAGCCATCCGGCCACTAGGGCAGAAGGGGGGCTCCCAGGGGGAGAGTGGGTGTGCAGGGACCCTTCCCAAATGCGTTTGCTGCCCTTGGAGCCAGTGCTGTGGCCAGAGGGGTGGGCAGGGGGTGCACACCTGGCAGGGGAAGCTGGGCAGCGATGGGCAAAGGGTCCTTGCCTGTGGAGCGAGCGGGAGAGCTTGGTCCAGGAGACATGAGGCTGCTCCAGAGGAGGCTCTCCAGGGACAACCTGCACCCTGGGCTGCCCGGGGCTGGGGGCTGCGGGGCAGTGGGCAGGCTGGAATCCGGCTGTGATGGTGTCTGGGAATTAACATCCAGACTGGGCCCACCCATCTGCGATTTCCTTCACAGCTGGCAGGCCCTGAGCTCGTGGTCATAGTGCAGGAGGGGAGCTGGAAAGCCAGAGACAGCCACTCCTTACCAAGTCAGTCCTGGAGCTCCAGGCAGGACACAGTGGGAAGAGCCTTGGTGTCTCTGCCAGGGAAGCAGCGGCCATCACCCAGGTGGAGCAGGACCTTCCTCTTCACACCTGCAGCCAGCTGGGAGAGCTGGAGCTGCACGTCCTTCTGCCAGTAGGAGTAGAGCAGTGGGTTCAGGAGGGAGTTGCCCAGCCCCAGCAGCCAGAGGAAGTTCTCGATGATATCGTGGGGGAAGCACTCGGGGCAGACCATCTGCACGACGCCGGCGATGAAGAAGGGCAGCCAGGAGAGGGTGAAGCACCCGATGAGCATGGCCACCGTGCGCATGGCCTTCATGTCACTGGTGGCACGGGGCGGGGGGCAGCCCCTGCCCAGCCCCACCTGCTCCACCTCCTGGATGTGCTGCACGTGCACCGAGGCGATTTTCAGCATGTCACAGTAGAGGTAGAGGAAGAGGAAGAGCCCGGGGAAGAAGCCGAGGCAGAACATGGTGAGCATGTAGGAAGGCTCGAAGACGTTGAAGAAGGAGCATTTCCAGTAGTTGGAGACCTTCTGGAAGCGTGGGATGAGGACCGGGAGGAAGCCGATGATGGCAGCAACCAGCCAGAGCCCCACCAAGCACACCCCGACCCGCAGGCCTGTCACCAGCTGGAAATAGTGGAAAGGCTTCCGGATGGCCAGGTGCCTGTCACACGCAACCAGGATCAGGGACATGATGGAGGCAGCAGAGGAGGAAGTCACGAAAGCCATTCTCAGGACACAAAAGTTCTGGGAAGGACAAAAGGGCTGGAAAAGATCATCCGTGGCCAGGCCCATGACTGTGAAGCCAACCATGGCATCTGCCAAGGCAAGATTGAGGACAAAACAGAGCCCCTTGGAGCTGCTCTTGGGGATGTGGCAGAGCAGGACGATGGCCACCAGCACGTTGGCAGCGATGATGAGCGAGGCCAGCCCGGCGAGGATGACTCCCAGGGCCCAGCGGGCCGTGGCTGTCTCCGGTGGGACAAAGCACAGGGGTGGTTCATCCCCAACGTGATTCTCACACATCGCTCACCTGGGGCCTTGCAGCAGGTGCAACTTGGCAGTGGGAGCAGCAGGAGCTTGGGGTGCAGCAGGAGCCCGGGAATCAATCAGCAGGAGCCCGGGGAGCAGCGGGAGCCCAGCAGCAGCGGGAGCCTGGGGAGCAGCGGGAGCCCGGGGAGCAGGGGTGTCTCTCCGAGGGAAGCAGAGCTCTGCCAGCAGCCGCCCGCAGAAGGGACCGCTGGACTCGCAGCAGCCGCTGTGCCCACGGAGGTCCCTCCCTCCAGCCACGTTTCCAGACAACCCTGGAGCAGGGGCTGAGCGGGGAGCACCTGGGCAGGAAGCTGCCACGGTGGCACACGGGGCGGTGGCCGTACCCCCCGGGCACCAGGGGCTGGAGAAGGGCAGTGCCTGCTCAGACACAGGGGCTGGCAATGGGGACAAGCACAGAGAGTTCCCAATGTCCAGCACAGCTCCTGGGGCTCCTGGGGGTCACTGCCAGACCCAGGACAGCTTCTTCCTGCTGGGAGCAAGGACACAGCACTGACCCCGTGCTGGAGCAGCAGCTCTGAAGGTGACCTGGTTACAGTGGGGAAAAGCACTGACAGGGGATGTGTGCTCAAACACAGATGGAGAAACATCCCGGGAAACCAGCACTGACCACTAGGAACCTGCAGTGCCCTGGGCAGGCACAACAGGGAGCTCAGGGTGTCCTCGGGGAGGCCAAAACCAAGGGATTGCTGGAACCTGCAGGGCAAAAAACCACCACAACCTGCAGAGGGGCCTGGGATCCAGGCCCTCCAAGAGCTGGTGTCCTCTGCCCACTCATGGATCCATGCAGAAGTAACTGGCTACTGCCCAAAAGAGCCCCTCTGTGTCCGAGAGCTCCCCCTGCACAGCCCCTCAGATCCCCAGGAGCACCAGGCTGGCTCCAGGCTCCATGACTCAGGTCATATCCACAGAGAGACCTTGTCCACCATCGACTGACCTCACCCCTGGTGAGTTTAATGAACTTTGCCGTGATACTTCCAAAGAAATACGTGTAAGTGCTACCAGCAGTAAAAGATAATGATTCTATACACTCACTCTGCTAATCAGGAGTGTATTTACCTGACCAAGGGTAACTTGTAACAAAGAAATTTAGGAAAGCAAAGCCTCTGCGTCCTTGTGCTACAGAATCCCACCACATCCCTCACACCTCCCAGGGTGGGCTGACCTTCGCAGGGTCTGACAGCAACAACTCCAGCCCCTACACGAATTTATCACACGCCTCTTCTGCCTCATGAGCTGGAAAAATCCAAGCTGCCGGGAAACGGGCAGCACTGAGCATTCATCTGTCAAACAGTAACCTGGGGAGAGGCTGGGAGGNCCGTGGAGCCGGGAGACCCCTGGGAACAGGCAGGCTCTGCACTGCAGGTGCCCACAGGAAGGGTTCTGGTGACCTCACACACCCTCCGCTTCTGTCTGCCCAGGGAGACATCTGGGGAGCCTTTTCCCTGATGCTGGAGAGGGTCCAAACCCCCGGAACGAGATCAAGGACAAGGGAGAAGTGGCAGTACAGCGAGTACAGGCTGGAGCCGGTGCCTCCCTGTCCTGCTTCACTGCCATTTTGGGTTTTCATGGATCAGGACCACACGTATTTCTACCTTAAACACCTGGGGAGGGCTCACTGGTTTCCATGGGGCCTCCCATGTCAGAGTTTCACCCCCGGGACCCTCCTGCGGGTGCAGGGGAGCAGGGACAGCCTGCTCAGGTGTGTTCCCACACACAGAGCCCTGCTCCAGGCAGGATTCAGCCCAAGAGCTCAGTGGAGTCGCCCTCCCTACACCTGCAGCTTCCACAGGCAGATCTGTCTTTGTAACACCAATTCCCTCCCGTTTTTCCCAGCTGGATTTGGCTGAACATTCCTTGTGTGGCTTGCACAGAACCTCAGCTCAGCCAGGACACGCTGCTGTGTCACAAGGGACCTTCATCCAAACCAAAGCCACCCCACAAAGAGGAAAAGGAGCAGGAACATAAGAACCATTTGCTTCCATAGCCATAAACAAAAAATAACCAAAAACCAGAAGAGGATGACCAAAATATCCTGCTCAGCACCAGAGCCACCATTTTCAAGTGCTGAGCTCAGCTTTAAAGCACAGTACCTGGCTTTACAAACGATCTAAGCAAAAACAGTGTAAGTAATAATAATGTAAGCAGGAATTTAAGGGACTGAGCTTTGGGAAAACTGAGCTGAGAGGGCAACAGGGTCATTTTGTGACACTAACAAACTTGAGTTTAGAAACATCTCCACTGCAATGAATCCTACAGATTGCTTTTATATAAATCTATGGAGAATGAAGGTATCTATAGTGTGGTGCAAACCAGCTTCTGTGCTCTCCAAGGGCAGACACCCCTGCAGTGAAGGAGCACAGACCCAAACCCAAGCCATCCGGTCAATAAATAATTTAATGAGGTTACAGTTCTGCAAGAAACATGACAATGGCACCTTCCCGGGCCCCAGCCTCGCCCCGCGGGCACGGGAGGACACCCACACCTGCCAACCACGAGCCACAGCGCCCCGAAGGCCACTGGAATGCACGGATCTTCACAGAAGATATTCCTGCAGGCCCAGGCACAGGGACACCTCCGGGCGGGGAACGCGCAGCTCCTGCCCGTCCCCGGCAGCTCCTGCTCAGGGACACGCACTGGGGACAGCCCAGCCCACAGGTACCAGACACCACGACATGGGGATGGTGGGATGAAGAGGGAGGTGGCGGCACAGCTCAGCTGCCAGCCCCGAGGATGACTCTGGTGAGATGAAGGCAGCTCTCAGAAGGGGAGGCGTTTCAACTGCTCGTACGTGATAAAAAACTGGAGGGAACGTCAAGGAATTGGGACAGATGTGAGGCAGCTGCCTGGCAGGGTGGGCAGGGCATTCAGGTGGGCTGGACAGCCCTCCAGGGAGCTCCTGAAACCCACCCATGGAGCTCCTTGTCCAGGCAGCACAACCCGACCTGCCCAGGCAGAACAGAGCTGGGCACAGGCGCTGCCAGGAGAGGGGACACGGACCCAGGGCAAACCCAGCCCTGCCCAGACCACTGGCAGAGGGAGGAGGCTCCAAGCCCAGACTGGGAGCTCTTCACAGTCAATTCCCCACCAGTTTCAGCAGGCAGAATGGTCGGGGTCAGCACACAGCAGCACTGGCCCTGCACAGGGTCAGCACCTGCCTCAGCAGCAGAATGTTCCCCACGATTCCCTCCCGAACAGGAGCTGACCCAGCACCCTCCTGCAGCCCAGGCCAGGGCAGGTCTTGGCCAAGCCCCCAGAGGCTCTGCAGGAACCATCAGACGTGCCCCTTAGGGTCCCCAGTGCACCCCATCGGGGTGTCAGCCCTGCCCTGCCCTGCCCTGCCCTTCCCAGCTGGGCTCTCCCCATGTCCCAGGGAAGGATACGATGATGTTCCAGGGACCCAGACGAAGCCAGTTGGGCCAGAAGCCTTTGTAGAGTGCAAAGAAGCCCTCGCTCTTCCACGTCTGGGGGAGAGACAAATGGATTAGGAGACACAGCAGGCCCGTGCCCTGCGCCGCTCCCCAGTGCCACTGTGACACTCCAGCTGCTGCAGGGAGCAGACAGGCCCGTGCACGTGTGTGCAGCACCACTCACAGCCTCCGAACCCAGCTAACCGCATCGTGGCCTAGATTGTGTCCCAGGAGGCTGGCAGCATGCTCAGGCTGACAGTGGCCTCAGGGGAGTGACTCTGGGCCCTCTCCTGTCTCACTGATGAGACACAGCCTCACGCTGTGTCACTGCAGCATCTCGCTGCTCCCATCAGCGTGCTGCTGGCACCTGGCCAGCCTCCCAGGACAGGGACGTGCCCACCTCTCCCCTCACCTTGACGAGGCCATCCAGAGTGCCCTTGTAGAGCTCCGTGCTGCCCACGATGGCCCGCTGGTTCATCATCCGCGTCCGCACCACGTCCACGGGGTTGGAGGCGATGGCCCCCGCCAGCCCGCACGTGAAGCTGGAACTGCACACACCACATCAGGGCAGGGCAGCCCCGGCCACGGCCACTCCCGCTCACACTGGCACTAAACACCTTCCCCTGGATCTCCTCAAAGGCATTTAGCAATGAATCTGAGCTGCACTACCTGCTCCTGCCTGGGAAAGGATTTCTGCCAGCTCCTTCCCCGAGGAGGTCTCTCTGGGATGTGGGGATGGATTAGTGGTGGCCTTGGCAGGGCTGGGGGAACGGCTGGACTCGATGTCTCTGAGGTCTTACCCAGCATTAATGATCCCATACCTGCTGCTGCCTCCGAGCTGCCCCAGCTGACAGAGCAGATCCTCTGGAAGCACCCACCCCGCTCCCTGCAGCTCCAGAGCACTCGCTCCATGAACGGTCTCTCCCAATCCCACCTGGCTCCTCTGCTCCACACACCCCCCAAGCCTGCGGCAGGGACTCACACGAAGTGGGCGAAGATGGTGTCCCCCATGAGGCCTGACAGGATCAGATGCTTCTTGGTGATGTCGTAGACGGGCAGCTCCACCCCCACCACGATGGCAGCTCGCTGGGCCGTGGGGACAACACCCTGTGGAGAAGGGACACTGCTCCAGGTGCTCCTTGCACCTGCTTCCCTACGGTTTTTGTTAGTTCTGCTGCTGGTGGGGGATTCTGGGAGTTGGTGCTCACCCTCCAGAGGCCTCGGGTACCTTCCTGCTGGTAGATGTCGATGAAGCTGCCAATCATCCCGCCCTGGAACAAGCTGCCCTGAGCCTGCATTCGGATCTGGAAGGAAGGGGAGAGTCAGCAGGAGGACATCAACACCTGTCCTGACACCAGCACCTGCCCAGAGGGACACCAGGGACAGCAGCTCCATGGAACCCCTGGGAGAAGGAACAGAGCAGCTCAGAGCACACGCTGCTCTCCACGTCCCTCGCCCTGCAAACCACACGGACAACGACGGCCGCAGGCATGGGGCAGGGACAGCAGTGGGGTGGGACCACAGGGACACGAGGGACAAGGCCTTCCTGCCCTGAAAGCAGTCCCAGAAGGGGGATGCACACAGGGAGAAGAATGGGGAAGTTCTCCAGGCTCCCTCTGCCCAGAGCAGGGCTACCCTGAGCCCAGGGCCCCAGGCAGTCCCCACCAGGCTCTGCTCACCCCACGCAACAGGCAGGCCCCTGAGCAGTGCCAGCACAGTGCCAAGGGGACAGGAGCAGCTGGCTGCCACCTGCTCACCTGGCCCAGGTGGGATAACACAGCCTCCACCCCGCACCAGGACAGATGTCATGATCTCTGTTGCCCAGAGAAGCTGTGGCTGCTCCAACCCTGCAAGTGTTCCAGGCCAAGTTGGACAGGGTTTGGAGCAACCTGGTCTAGTGGGAGGTGTCCCTGCCCGTGGCAGGAGGTGGAAGGAGATGGGTTTTCATGTCCCTTCCAACCCAAACCGTTCCCACAAAGATTCTGTGATCTTTAAGAGCTGTGGTTTTAAACATCTGCTAATTACTCTGGGCTTTGGTCCCCATTCACTAAACAACCCCAAATGAGCAAAACTGGTGGCTCAGGGAGCACTGAGCTGCTCCTCCCACAGGTCCCACAGCCAGGCAGGAGCAGCCCTTACCTTCAGCACATCTGTGGGATTGGCCAGCGCAGAGGAGATGACCCCCGAGACCACCCCACAGATCACATTGAGGAGCAACGTTTCATCTGCAACCAAGGAAAGAAGGTCAGACCCTCACAGGAAGGGGCACAGTAGGAGGGAACAAGGGCTGGGAAGGGCAGAGCAGCTCAGTTCTCAAATCACACGGCGAAGCTGCGGGAGCAGGGCCTGGGCAGGTGCCACAGCCCGTGACAGGTCTGTCCCCACCTGCCAGGGACACAAGGTGGCACCTGAGACACTCAGCAATGCACTCTCAGAGGGTCTGACTGATGAGAAGGGAAACACCGGGACATGTGAAAATCGTGAACAATTATCTGAGATTTCAGTGTCCAGTGACACGATTCTCATGGCAGGGACAAGCCAGGACAGAGGCAGAGAGGGACAACCCAGCATTTCCCCTGATACCAGCTGGATTTGCCTACACGCAGCCACCTGGAGCCAGCTGAGGATCAAGACCAGGCAGGGAGTTAGATGTGATTAGTGCCAGGGAATAACCCGATTCCAGGCCCAGTATTAGGATGATGGTTACATTGGGAAAAGGCACAGGCCTGTGCTGGTACTGACCACGACACTTCCCAGAGGACACCAGGCTGCCCCAGGCCTGTAGGGAGACAAACATTCAGGCACGGAGCTCACAGCTGAAAAGGCTGAACAGCGAGCGGGAGGTGGGGCCTGTGTGCACACAGAACCAGGCAGGGACAGGCGTTACTGGAGCAGGGACAGGCGTTACTGGAGCAGGACAGCAGCCCTGGAAGGACCTCTGGAGCCACGGAATCACAGAGTCTCCTGAGATGGAAGGGTTCCACAGGGATCATCCAGTCCACCCCTGGCCTTGCACAGACACCCCAACAACCCCACCCTGGGCATCCCTGGGAGCACTGTCCAAATGCTCCTGGAGCTCCGGCAGCCTTGGGGCCGTGCCCATTCCCTGGGGAGCCTGGGCAGTGCCCAGCACCCTCTGGGGGAAAAAACCTTTTCCTGATACTGAACCTACACCTCCCCTGACACAGCTCCATACCATCAGTGTGCTGCATGTCGCCCGCCCATCCCGCCTTCCCAGGCTGGAATGGTGTTACAGCATTCCCTCCTATCACACCAGGGATGCAAATCTCACCTGCTCCCTCAGGGAACACCCAACAGACTCCAGGAGCTGCAGAGGGCACAGGTCAAGGGCACTGGTGGAACCTCACCTTTACAGTCAGGGCCAAAGCTACAGAGCTGGACTGCACAATTCCCATCCAGAGGTTGTCCAGAGAAGCTGTGGCTGCCCCTGGATCCCTGGCAGTGCCCAAGGCCAGGCTGGACAGGGCTGGGAGCAGCCTGGGATGGTGGAAGGTGCCCCTGTCCATGGCAGGGGATGGGACTGGATGAGCTTTAAGGTCCCTTCCCACCCAAACCATTCTGGGGGCTGTTCTAAGCACTGCATCCCAGCACAAGGACTCAAAGGCTCCGGAGAGAAGACAGCAGACACTCACTCCTGGAGCTTCCAATCCCTGTTACACATCTGCTGTACAGCTGGAACGGGATGTCTCCCTGACACCAATCAAAAAGAGATGAGCCTGAGGAACGACACCTTGGATTTTTGGTTCTGAGGTGCAAAGTCTTAACAGCACAAGAGGACAGAGCCTCAAGCTGTGCCAGGGGAGGGTCAGGTTGGACAGCAGGAGGAATTTCTTCCTCGAAAGGGTGCTCAGGCCTTGGCAGGGGCTGCACAGGGAGGTTTGGAGTGCCCATCCCTGGAGGTGTCCAAGGAAGGACTGGAGGTGGCACTCAGTGCTCTGGGCTGGGGACAAGGTGGGAATGGGGCACAGCTTGGACTTGGTGATCCTGGAGATCTTTTCCAACCTAAATGATTCTGTGATTCTCCCATGATTCCGTGGAAGGAAGGAACCTGGCTGGAGGGAGGTGTTTGGGTAGGGACCCCGGGCAGTGCAGGGCACAGTGAGGTTCCCATCGGGATTGAAACCAATCCTTGCTCTCACTGGCAAACAAAACCACAGCTCCCAGTAATGGAGCTCCACTCCTGCGGGAATCCTGGGCTGGGAAGGACAGAGCAAGGAAGGAGCGAAACACAGAGCCCAGAGTGTGGGGTGGGGGAGCTGGGAGCTGCCCGAGCTGCCGCTCCCCAGCACCGACCTTCCATGCGGTCCACGAAGAGCCGCTTCAGGCTCTGGTAGATCCCGATCTTGATGGTGCCATAGGACGCCTGTCTCAGCAGTGCCGGGGCGATCCTGAGGGGGAACGGACCCTGAGCATCCCCGCGGGCCAGCACGGGCCGCTCCCCACCGCCCTCAAAGTGCGGGGGCCAGGCACGGCCCTGCGGCGGCTCCGGGGAATGCAGCGCTGCCCGGGACAGCCCGGGATTGCCCCACGCACCCCCGGTGCCAGGGGATGGCACCCACGCAGCCCTGGCCTCGCTCCCCGCCCCGGGAACACCGGGAATCTCCGCTCAGGGGTTCAAGGCCGGGAGGGATCCCAGGGGAGCGCAGCAGCGTGCGGGAAATGGGGGGCGGGATGGGCAGGGAGCAAGGGAGCGGGGGGATGCCGTGAGAGAGGGTGGAAAAGGGGACCCGGGCTGGGCGGAAGAGACCCGGGGAAGGCAGGGAGAGATGCCGGGGTGTGGGGGAGGTCCCGGCGTGGGCGGAGGGAGATGCAGGGATGGAGGGGGAGCCCGGGACGGGCTGGTGGGGGCGAACAGGACAGGCGGGGCGATGCTGTGGCCGAAGAGGGAGCCCAGG
>VWZT01007302.1:68556-93916 GCA_013397055.1 Pachycephala philippinensis
ATTGCCAAAATCTTCTGGAATTTTGTGCAGAGTTTCTTTTTTTTTTTTTTTTGGCAAACTCCACTTTTGTTGAAAATGTGGGATTTGGAAGAAGAAGCATGCAGCCTTCTCCTTAGCCATGTTCAGGGAATGGATTGGGAATAAGAAGGCATATGGGAGTCTTGTGTTCTGTGCTGGACTTGCCCTGAGGTGTGGTCTGCTCACTGGGGAAGGGAGGGATGGATGGTGTGAGCTGTGGCATCCTTGGACTGGATGTGCTGTGGGACATTTGAGTTTAGAAGCTTTATTGTAGTTGCCCTTGAAATGTAGGGGAAAACTCAGGCATTTGAGATTTCCTGGACAGGGAAGAGCTTGCACAGACTTGAGGAATCCAGGGAGGTTTTTCTACACAACAGGCAAACAGGAGGAAGGAGCAACACGTCTCCTTTTCCAAGCTGGGGAGAGTCACTCTTATTTCAGAGGGAGAGACTGGAGACAAATGCTTTCTGTTGCCATTCCTGTTGGAGAGGATTGGAAATGGGGTAAATGTTCTTTCAGATCGAGGACTTCCGAAGGCTGGAGAAGATTTCCAGGGAAGTCAAGTCCATCACAATTATTGGTGGTGGTTTCCTCGGCAGCGAGCTGGCCTGTGCTCTGGGAAGGAGAGGTGAGCGTGTGTCCCCAGCTGTGACAGGCACTGAGTGGCAGCAGCCTCTGCCTGAAGGAAACAACACACGGGTGTTTTGTTGGCTGTGTGGCCGAGGTTCTCCCAGTTTCTCCCTCGTGAGCTGCCCAGCAGCCCCTGACCACAGAGGTGGGAGCTCTGTGGGCCTGCAAAGTCATTCCACCCTCTGAAAAGTCACATTTGTTCTCTGTGCTCAAAGCCACCCTCAAACTATGATTTTGGGGTTGGAACTGGATGATCTTTAAGGTCCCTTCCAACCCAAAGCATTCCATAATTCTGTGATTTCCAAGAGCTGGTGAGCAGCTGGATTCTGACTGTCAGTGTGTGAGTAGTGCCTTTGTGGTGATTTTTTAAAGTTTTTGCCAAAATACCAAGCATTTTCCCTAAAAGTCTGTTATCTAGAGTTTGCAGGTGTGTGAGGAGCAGTGGTCAGTCACTTTGTGACTCCTTGGGAGTCAGAACTCCCAGATTTGGAAACTTCTGTCAGGCTCCTTGTGTAAAGTGCGTGTGTGCCCTGACATCTGCTGCTGCTCTTTATCCTGCTGCTCCGTGCTTCCCTTCCAGCACGAACCCGGGGCCTGGAGGTGATCCAGCTGTTTCCAGAGAACGGCAACATGGGCAAAGTCCTGCCCGAATACCTGAGCAACTGGACCACGGAGAAAGTCAGAAGAGGTGAAGCTGCCGAGCGGGTTTGGGCTGGTGGCTGCTGGGCAGCTGCTCCTGGGGACAGCCAGCTCCCCTCTGTCCCTGCAGCCCTGGGAGGCTGGGCCCTGCAGAGTGGCCCGGATGCAGCACAGAGGAAGTTGCAGCTCAGGCAGCTTGGGCAGCACAGAGCTGCCATGAATCCCTGGCTTCTTGGCAGTTCCTCTGGGAAGGCCGAGCAAGGAGGGTTGCCGATGCCAGTGAGGCTTTCCTTCCCTGTGGCTGTTTCCCTGGCATGATCTCTGTGTCCATGCACATGCCTGGGTCAGGCCTGGTGCTGTAGTGTTTGGCTGATAAAGTCAGGAAGATCCAAGACACCTTTTTCCATTTGCTGCATTAAGTGCAAAATAATCCTGTGCATTGGGAAGTGGAGAGGGAGAGAGGGAGGAATGTCACTGGGTGTGGATTGCAGCACCTGATAACCCACAGGTCTGAGTTAATTTCTCTCTTGGAAGCTGCTTTGTTGGACCTCTGGGTCTGGCTGTGACACAGCAATAGGTAATTGAGTGTCCTTAGTTCCTGAACACCTGTTTTTGGGAATTCTTTTGGATGTGACCTTGCCATCACATGAGATGTACTTTGGATTGTCATTTAAGCAGCTTTCACACTTTATAGCTGGGTTTCTCCTCGTGCTTCCCCAAGAGCTGCACTAGCACATGCAGCTCAGGTGGGCTCTGTCTTGGTTCCTCACCTGGATCTGTCTGCACCAGCCACCCGCTGCAGGTGGGATCTGCCCAGCCCTGAGCAGGCAGTGAGGTGTTCTGTGCTCGTTTCCAGAGGGGGTCAATGTCCTGCCCAATGCCGTGGTCAAATCCGTCTCTGTGTCCGGCAACCGGCTGCTGATTAAGCTGAAGGACGGCCGGAAGGTAACTGGAAAAGCAGGGAGAGGGTAATGTTTGCAGGGGCATGCAGGCAATTAACGTCCTAACTATGCATCCCCAAACAGGTGGAGACGGATCACATCGTGGCTGCAGTGGGGCTGGAGCCCAATGTGGAGCTGGCCAAGTCAGCGGGGCTGGAGGTGGACTCGGACTTCGGGGGGTTCCGGGTGAACGCGGAGCTGCAGGCGCGCTCCAACATCTGGGTGGTGAGTGCGGGCACAGCTCCCCTGCTGCTGCTGCCGTGGGACACGGGTGACACCAGGAGGTGACCGGGGCCAACAGGAGCGAGTGAGGAGAGTGAGGAGAGCGTGCAGCGCAGGCCCAGAGCCTGGTCAGGCGCCGCAGCCGCCTCGTTGCTGTGGTAACCACGGCGAGTTTGGAATATTTATGCTGTGTAAGAGGAGTTGGGGTAACCTAAAGATAGCCTGGATCACTCGCTTGCATAAGAGTCCCTTGGTGGGCGTTGAGACTTTGATTCCTCTGGAAAACGTACCTCATGCTGGCTTATTTTTCCAAGGATCGGTGAAAAATGCTGAGAAACTGGGAGCTGTGTAGTCCAGGGAGTGGGACGAGGTAGTGGTGGTGTTTGGGGTTTGTCAGAGAAACTCAGTTCCTTGTTCCACTTGTTCTCTTCCCGATGTTTTTTTGTTTGGGCACTAATGGAAGCTGTCCCTGTCTCGGGGCTCACGGGATGGTTCTCTCCAAGGCAGGGGATGCTGCCTGCTTTTATGACATCAAACTGGGCCGGAGGCGTGTGGAGCACCACGACCACGCCGTGGTGAGCGGGAGACTGGCCGGAGAGAACATGACAGGAGCTGCAAAGCCCTACTGGCACCAGTCCATGTTCTGGTAACAGTCCTTTCCTCTTTGGGGTTCCTTGTGTGGCCACGTTGCAGGAGCTTGGACAAGATACACCTTGGGAAGTGTCTGTTTCCCAAGAGGAGTGAAACCACCTCAGCAAACACCTTGTACAGCTTCATGTTCCTCAAGCTCAGGGCGGGGGAGGTGTTTGAGCGTTGCTGCTCTGCCCTCACCTCCCTCAAGTGTTTTTCCTTCCTGCAGATCCCAGTTTCTCCCTGAACGAGTCCCATTGTGCAGAGCAAGGAGCAAAACAGAACAGCCCTTTCCTCAGAGCAGACCGATTTACAGGTTGAATTTAGCAGCAGCTTTTCTGTTACGATAATCTGAAGTTCCCCAGCCCAGTGTGTGGGTCTGAGTGTTGCACTTTGATGAACTGATGCTTTAGTAGCAAAGCATTGCTGCGTCCAAGTGTACCTGAGAAGTTGTTTTCCAGAGAGGTATCAGGAAAATGGGCAATTTTGCTATATTTTCCTGAAGTTCTTTTTAAAACAAAATGAATGAAAACAGAACAACGAAACAAAAAAAAGCCCCACAAAAAATTAAATCCAAAAGCCTGTTAGCTCAGCCCAATTAAAAATCCCAAATCCTGTTTGTTAACAGGATTTCAAATATGGGTAAAAGAGTTCCAGTTTTCTCAGGGAAACCCCCTCAGAAATAGTTATTTATGACCTGCTGTCATTTACCTGAACTCTTGGTCTGTCCTGCCTGGACTCAGGGCCCAGAGCATTTCTCACTTCACTTTTAAACAAGAAACAGCCACAGAATCCTTGAGGTTGGGAAGAACTTCAGAGGTCATCAGGTGCAGCTAAGAACACAGAGCCAGCCATTTCCCAGGGGTGCCTCCCCTCGGGATGCTCTCAGCCATGACCAGATGCAGGTGAAGGAGGGCTGTGAGTTGCAGCCCCATGTTTGTTGGCAGGTGTCACACTGTGCCAGCCCTCACGGAGTGACACTTCCTTCCCCCGTGCTGAAAAGCTGGGAAATGACAGGAATTCCTCATGCATTTTGTCAGCATGCTCAGGATCCTGATCCTCTTGGAGAGAAGAATTTGTGGAGACCTCACAGCATCTTCCAGTGTCTGAAGGGACTGCAAGGAGAGAGGGGCTGGAGTGACAGGACAAGGGGGAGTGGCTCCAAACTGACAGAGGGGAAATTTAGGTTCAATATACGGAAGAAATCCTTCCCTCTGAGGGTGGTCCGGCCCTGGCACAGGGTGCCCAGAGAAGCTGTGGCTGCCCCTGGATCCCTGCAAGTGTCCAAGGCCAGGTTGGATGGGGCTTGGAGCAGCCTGGGCTCATGGAAGGTGTCCCTGCCCGTGCTAGAAGAGTGGAGTGAGATGGGTTTTGAGGTCCCTTCAAACCCAAATCATTCCGTGATCCCTCCTGAGCTCCAGCTGATCGCAGCTGGCATGTTACTGGTGTTCCTTGCAGTGACCCCAGTCTGTGCTGGAGGATTCTGGCCGGGAAGGTCGTGTTGTACACAGATCCAAAGCGGTTTGTGATGCATCTGTTTCCTCAGAGTCCTGGGAAACACTTCAGACACCTGGTACTGACTGGTGCCAAACCACAGCTGCTTTGGCTCCTATCAGCGCCCCAGTTCAGATCCAGGTGCCCAGCTCAGGGAGGTGTTAGGGCAAGGTGTTCTTCTCTTTAGTCTTTTTTAAACGCTCTCTGAAATACTCAGTGAATGACTGTCCATGCTGCCAAGCCTGGTGTGGATAAGAGCACTGCCAGAAGCTGGGAAGCCTCCAGCTGCCTCCCAGGGAGCAGGCCTGAAGGATTTCTAAGTTTTGGTCAGTGAGCTGCTTTTTCTGAAGCTCATGGCCGTGGGCTTGTCATGTCTTGACTCCTTGTTGCACCTGTGTGTGTGGAGGACACTCCGTGTATCGGTCAGTGTATCGGTCAGTGTGTCCAGCATTGCCCACACCACGCGGGAGTGGAGGATGGATGGATGGAATTGCCTTGGATTTGTCTCACTAATGCTACAAATCACTTTATTCCCACTTCATTCCTAGGAGTGATCTGGGCCCCAACGTGGGGTATGAAGCCATCGGCCTCGTGGACAGCAGTTTGCCCACAGTGGGAGTGTTTGCCAAGGCAACAGCGAAGGACACCCCAAAAAGTGCGACAGAACAGTCAGGTAGGGCTGGGGAGCTCCTGCACGTGCTGTGTGGGGGCCACAGGGTCACCCTGACCTCTGAGAGCACGAGGACACAGCAAGCTGCTGTCTCGTCTGTTGACCAAGCTTTAAAGGCTGGCTTTGAAATTAAAATGTGATTAAAACACAACATTCCTCCAAGAAGATGTCAGGGAATGCCTCTACTGACATGCAGACTTTCCCAGGGAAGTTGGATCTCCTCCATGGCAATAAAATGATCAGTTTGGGGTGAGACTCAGGATCCAAGCGTGTTATTTTGTATCCACTGCCTGGAGGAAGCAGACTGTGCTGTCCTTTGCATTTGGGGATGGAAGTTGGGAACTGTCAGTGTTGTGCTCCGGGTTGGGATTGTTTTCACCCTTGTGTAAATGAAACTGAACTTACGGGGAACACAACTCAAAGGGAAACACCTCAGGCTCCTGCTCTCGAGTCTGCTCCCATCATCACATGTCCTGCACTGGGTGTGTGACTCCTCCTATCTCTGCCTTAGGGACTGGAATTCGATCCGAGAGCGAAACGGAAGCGGAAGCCTCAGAAGTTCAGATCTCTCAAAGCTCTTCACCAACGCCTCAAGTCCCACAGCAAGGAGAAGATTACGGCAAAGGTGTCATTTTCTACCTCAGGGATAAAGTCGTGGTGGGGATTGTGTTGTGGAACATCTTCAACAGGATGCCCATTGCTCGGAAGGTCAGTGCAGGGCGAGGATGACGGACAGGGGGGTTTGCTAGAGCGGGGCCTTTCTTGTGGAAAAATCAATCTGCCCGTTCAAAGTGAGGATAAATAAAGGCAGATGCTGTGTCTGGTGCAGAGCTCGGCAGTGTCCAATGGGAGCACTGTTCCTGGTGAATTAGGGGAGCTGTCCCTGTGCTTTTCTGTATGTCCTTCCTTCCTTCCTTCCTTCCTTCCTTCCTTCCTTCCTTCCTTCCTTCCTTCCTTCCTTCCTGCCTTCCTCCTTTCCTCACTCCCATCCTTCCTTCCTTCCCTCCCTCCCTTAGCAGCCCTCACCCTAAGTCTGTGGTCTCTTCATCTTGTCTAAAAGTTGCAGGTTCAAGCCAGGTATCCTGGCTCCAAGTCAGTTCCAGGCTCACCTTGGCAGAGCTGAATCACTTTTTAAAATACTTTTTCTCCCTGGCTGTAAAGGGAAACACAGAAACAAATCCCACAGGGACAGGAGGTTGGTTTTCGTGCTGTTCCTGTAGGCAGGTGATGGTACATTTAAGACTCCCATGTGAATTTGGGTGTAGAAAGTGCTGTCGTGTTGTGGCTGTCTCAGTCTGGTGCTTCAGAGAGGATCCAAGGAGTTCCTGGCATTGGCTGTGACAGTCCTGCAGCACTCACTCTTTATGGGAGGTGCAGGATTTAATGTGTTCCCCTTCCTCCAGATCATCAAAGACGGGGAGGAGCACGAGGACCTCAATGAAGTAGCAAAGCTCTTCAACATCCACGAAGACTGAACTCGGCAGCAGGAACACCAGGAGGGAGTGGGCTGCTGGCTGTGTGCACCCCTTCACCTGGGGCAGCTTCCTGGGAGCACTTGGGAATGTTCCACTCACCCGAGCCCAGTGTTTGCACCAATAAAGTCAGATTGTTCTAGTCACCTGCTCCTTCCTGCACTGCTGCCTGGCTGCTGAGGAAAGGGGAACGTGCTGCCCACTGGTTCCCTTGTGTCAACCTTGGAGAAGCCTGCAGAACTCCCTCTTTCCTTGCAGGAATTCCCACTGGGGAGCGAGCAGGCCTGCAGGCTCTCTGCCTGTTCTCCAGCCTGTCGAAACAGACTCAACTTGGGGAAATTACCAATCAAAATCAGAGCAGGATGATGAGAAGTAAAAACAAATCTTAAAAACACTTCCCCCCCTCCCTTTCTTTCCTGAGCTCTCCATCCTCCCTCCCATTGTCACAGGGAGACAGGGAATGACGGCCATTCATCACAGCTTGTTTCTGTCCCTGCTCAGGGAGAGGGGTCTTGAGTCCTTCCCCTGCTCCAGAATGGGGTCCCTCCCACAGGAGCCAGTTCTCCATGAACTTCTCCAGCCTGAGTCCTTCCCATGGGATGCAGCTAAATCTTTTATCCCTGAGGTATCACCACCATCTCTGCTGGGCTCAGCCTTGGCCAGCAGTGGGTCTGTCCTGGAGCCGGTGGCATTGCCAGACATGGGGGAAGGTTCTGGCAACTTCTCACAGAGGCCACCCCTGTAGCCTCCTTGCTCCCAAAACATGGCCATGCAAACCCAACACACCTGACAGCTGCTGTGGGTGATGTGGGGACTCATGGCACCCTTGGGCCACTGTGACACTGCAGGGCCTCATGACACCAAGGGGCCATTGTGACACGGCAGGGCCACTTTCTGCTCCTGGGGTATTTAAGGAGCCACCCTGGGGTACCCACTCAAGCACAACACCTTGCTCAGGAAGCAGCAGCTTCCCAGAACACCTGTGGAAAAGGAGCCATGGAGGAGCAGAACCCCAACCCCCAGAGCCCTGAGGAGAGGCACCAGCTGAGAGAGGGAGGGAGAGGCCAACAGGAGGATGGCACCAGGCATACCAGCACCCTGCCCAGGCAGCTGCCTCCATCCCACACCTCCTCCTCCCGCCTACAGCTGTGGCAGCCTCAGGGCAGCCAGAGCCCGTCCCTGCCCCGGCTGAGACCGTCCCGCAGCGCCCAGGGCACCCAGGCCCGCTCCCTGCCCCGGCTGACAGGGCCCCGCAGCGCCCTGAGCTCCAGGAGCACCGGGAGCCTGGACGAGGGGCCGCGGGGGCGCAGGGCCCGTCCTGGCGGTTCCTCGCAGCCGGCCATCCCGGCCAGCAGAGCCGCGGCCCGTGGCCAGCACCGGCCCGTGAGAAGCTGCTGGGCCTGCAGCGGCCTGCTGAGGCCGGAACCGGTGAGGACCAAGCATGGATGGCCGGACGAGGCTTCCAGGCCCAGCATCTCCTGCACCCCTGTGCCAGCAGCTGCTGCTGGGGGAAGCCAGGTGACCTCTGCAAATCCCCCTCTGTCCTTCCAGGCCTCCACGAGGAAACCATCTCCTGACCCACAGAGAGAGGCCTCTCACCGTGTGGAGCAGGAAACCCAGACTGAGGTGGATTCAGCCGCTCAATATGCCGAGCAGGGGACACAGACAGATATTGTGGCAGAAGAGGAGAAAAATTCAGCTGCTCCCCTCATGGCTGATCAAGAGACAGAGACTGACACTCCAACACAAGAGGAGAATTCAGCTTCTCCTCAAATCACTGACCGGGGAACACAGACCAAGGCCTACAGGTCTGCCCCCTCGACAGGCGTTGATGCCCTGGCTCAGCAGCAGCAGCTCTCCCTGTTCCGCAGGGCATCCTGGCACTCCTGCATGGCTGGACAGCCCGAGAATGCGCCTCACGCTGCCAGCGCCCTGTGGGATCCCAGGGACAGCTGCTGCTCCAAGCGGCCACAGCACCCTGAGCAGGGCACACCAGAGAAGTGGGGATGGATGGCACTGCCGCCCTACTGCTGGCCATGGCTCATTGAAATGAGTCAGTTTTAATAAAATATTTCGTTTCTCTAATCGTGCCCACCTGTGTCTGGTCCATCAGGAGAAAGACGGCTGCAGGTAAGGCCTGTGCAGAGCGGGAGAGCCCCTGTGCTCCTGCAGCCAAGCAGAGCCCATGCCCTCAGCCTCTCCCAGGCTTCAGGTGCTCCAGCTCCAGCTCCTCTGGTTCAGATCCCTGGGCTGGTGCTGGTGGCCAGCCCTCAGCCAAACCCTGCCAGCTCCCTCCCACCCACCTGCCTCCAAGTGACCATTTCAGATCATAAATTTGGTGAGTTTTCCCTAAGGCTGCTCCTCCATGCATCTCCTGAGGCTCACGAGGAACCTCCCCAGTGTGGTGTAGGAACACCTGCATGAGGCCCTCTCCCCTCTCTTTTAAAGACCTGCCTTGGCTGCTTCTGTACCACTTTGGGGAGTTCCTCCTTGGTGGTGTGTGGGCAAAGCTTTCCTCCTAGTCATGCCATCATTCCTGCTGCCTTTTCTGAGGAAACAAATAGCAGAACTGCAACACTGCCCTGAGCTCCCTTTGCTCTCACAGGGGTGAGTAAAGCCAGCCAGGGACCAGCTGCCCCACGGACGGGCTGGGGGGTGCTGGGACCAGACAGGGCTACCCCGACATCTGTGTTTGGGCTTGGCTGCAGAGTTCCCAGCCCCAGGGTCAGGCAGGAAGCTGGGAGGAGCAGTGCAGTCTCCCTGTTTTTCCAGCTGTGCAGAGACATGGGCCCTGCAGGTTCCACAGGCCACACAGCTTCCCCTCTCCCTTCCCTGAGCCACAGGCTCAGGCTGACATGCACGGAAATCTGCCTGGACACGGAAAAAAAGGCAGGAGCCAGGGAGCCTGATGCAGGTTTTTTCTGTACATCAGTGTTTTTGACACCACAGCCTGTTGCTGCATATAATAAAACAGAAATCAGAAAGAGCAACCAGAATACACACCCAAAGGCAAAAAACCCTCGGCTTAAAGAAGGTGCTGCCGGGCCCCCGGGGGAAGGCTGGCAGCGGGGCTCCAAGGGGGGAAACGCCTGCCCTGGCTGGGGAGAAACACAACACAAAGAAAAACGAACCAACAAAAAAACCCACCCAAGGCTCCCGCTGCGGAGCGGGGAGAGCCAGAAATCCCCCGATTGTCCCGACCTCAGTCCTGTTAGCACCTGTACAATAAAACTGTACCGGCCCCGAGGCGGAGCAGCCCGCCCGCGCCCGCTCCCGCACAGAGCTGCTCCCGGGACACCGGCGGGGCGCGGGGCGAGGAGGGGGCTTCTGCCGAGGGGGCAGAGCCTGGGGCGGGGCACAAGCTGCCGAAGCGGGGGACGCGCTGGGGGCCGCGGGCTGCGCCTGCCCGGGCAGCGGCCGCCGGGAACAGGGAGCAGCAGCACGAGTGAGATGGAGGAAGGAGGCCGGGAGAGGATGGAGCAGTGGGGCTGGCTCCCGGCTGCGGCTGAGCGCTGGCAGCAGGAGCCAGCTCCAAAGCCAAGGGAAGGGGCTGTCCCCTGGCTCGTTGCCAGGGAGGGACGGGAACCCCTGAGCCTGGCTGGCCTCGGGGCACGCTGGAGAGGGGCGGGGACGGCCTCATCCCATAGCCCGGAGCTCACCGTCACAGTGATACAGACTCAGCAAAAACAAAGAAAACATTACAAATTAAATACTAATTAAATAAATACTATGGAAGACATTGGGAGGGGGAGGGCAAACAGAGAGGCGCAGTTCCGTAGGGTCCGGCGGGGAGGGGCGGCGGCTCCCACCCCTCGCTGCCCCATTGAGCCCCGCGGAGGGGGGTCCGTCACCCACCGGAGCTGGATGAGGCGGCAGCGACCGCCACTGTTCGTGGCCGAGGGACCTCGGGAAGTCCTTGGAGGCGAGGGTCCTCCCTCCCCAGCTGGCCAAGACCCTGAGGAGAGGAGGAGCGGCTGCTCAAAGACTCGGGTCCCTGCTGCTGGCGCTGAGAGAGCTGCTTCCCCTTGGTCCTTATTATTGCCTCGTGATGCCGGGAGTGGCCTGTCCCCGTCAGCTGCTCCAGGCCTGGTACTCCACGGCCGAGCCCAGCAGCTGCAGCAGCTCGGGCTCGTAGTGCACCAGCTCCACAGTCTCTGCCGTGCCCGGCGCCAGCTCGGGGCTCGCCGGCACCTCCTCCTGCGCCAGCACCTGGCTGAGGGACACCTGGCGCTGGAACTCTGCCCGGGGCAGCGTGGCCACCTCGAAGTGCGGGAAGCGGGCCTGGAATATGCGGGAGGACAGCTTCAGCCGCTTGAGCACATCAGAGAACAGGAACCAGTTGCAGGGCCTGCGAGGATGGCAAGAGCACAGTGGGTTATAAGGGTGGAGGGGGCTGTAGGCGCCGTGCCCACCCCCCTGCATCCCGCCTCCTGGCACACTGGCCCTCCCCTCTGACCCTGGCACTGTTCTCCATGTGCTGCTATCCCTCAGGAACCCACAGACTGGGGTTTGATCACGGCCTCGCAGGTCACAGCTTTTTAAAACAGCCAGGCAGGGACAGCAGTGTGAAAGTCCTGCCTTCAACACGGTCCTGGCAGCTTCCCTGCCAGGAATAAGCCACACGGTCAGGAAATGGAGCTTCTGGTGTGGTTTATTGCTGGAGGGCATGTTTCATGTGTCCCTCTGCATGGACAAACACTGGCAGGCACAGAAATTTGCTAAACAGAAGAGCAGTGCTTTGGTTGCTGCCTCTTCCAAGCTACCCTTCTGCCCCAGCAACAGCCACCATGTCACAGGGGGTGAAGGTGGGAACATTGTTCCAGTGCTGGGACTGATTTAGCCATAACAGAAGGGACACAATTCTCAAAGCCATCAGTGTGAGCTGCTGCTGAAGGAAAATGGGGCTAGGAGCAGGATCACAGGGATGAGAGAGGGGAGCTTCCTGACAGGCATGGCATAGGGACATGCAGGGCAGCAGGATGTGCCTGGCCATGGAGGGTGGGGGGAGCCCTGATGAGCCTTTCCTGCTCTCTAAGAACATTCCAGGCTGTGCCAAGACAGGCGCTGCTTCCCCAACTTCCCCTGTGCCACAGCCACAACCTCCCCTCTGCTGCCCAGAGAAGCAGTGGCTGCCCCTGGATCCCTGGAAGTGTCCCAGGCCAGCTTGGATGGGGCTTGGAGCAACCTGGGACAGTGGAAGGTGTCCCGGCCCATGGCAGAGGGGTGGAATGGGATGAGCTGTCCCTTCCCAACCCAAACCATTCTGGGATTCTGTGATGATTCTATGAAAAAACCACCTGAGATACACGAGCAGCTCTTAACCCCACCAGAACAACCCACGTGCTACCGCCCATGCCGGGGCTGCAGCCACCCGTGGTCCTGCTCTGTGCTCCAGGGAAAGGCACTCACCCCCGGGAGACGGACACTTGGAGGTTGTAGCTGGGAAGCAGCGGCTTGTCTGAGAACTCAAACATGAAGTTATCTGCTTCCTGCTCCTCTTCCTCCTGGTCTGAGCTCCCTGGAGGGTTGAGCAGCAGGTCGCAGCCGATGGTGTCCTTCCCCTCTGCAACAGGACAGAGGTTGGCACTGCTCAGTCATGCACCAGCCAGTGCTGGCACTCCCTGGCCACTGCCACAACCCCATGGGCACCCTCCCACAACATTCCTGCAGCCTTGTGAGAACCACACCCCTCCTGCTCCCCCCCAGCCCCTCGTCCCAGAGGAACATGGAGCAAGCGCTGGCTGCTCTGCACAGAGGGATTGCTCACTGACCAGGTGAGGTGGGAAGAACACCTCGAGTCGTGGCAGGAAGCTCAGGTGTGCTCTGGTCCCACAGCTGGGATGGGGCACAGCCTGCACCATAAGCCACCCCATTGGTAGACCCCAGACTCTCCCCAAAATTACCTTGGCCCCTCTCCCATGTCAGCACAGACCTCCTGAGCCTGGAAGAGCCTGAACAGCAAGGTGGGAGGTGGATGGGGAGAGGCTTTGCCTGCACAGGCCCTACCAAGGAAGGCACAGCAAGCACTCTGCTCCTCGAGAGCTTCTCCACCCAGATCCCACCCTCAGAACCTCCAGCAGGTGACCCAGGGCAGCCAGCACCCATCCCAGTGAGGACAGCAAGGCTGTGCCACCAGAGACTAATCCAACCAAGCCACAACCATGAGGGGAAATTTAAGGTGGATATGCAGAAGAAATTCTTCCCTGTGAGGGTGGGGAGGCCCTGGCACAGGGTGCCCAGAGAAGCTGTGGCTGCCCCTGGATCCCTGGCAGTGTCCAAGACCAGGCTGGATGGGGCTTGGAGAAACCTGGGACAGTGGAAGGTGTCCCTGCTCATGGTAGAAGAGTGGAATAAGATGGTCTTTAAGGTCCCTTCCAACTCAAACCATTCCATGATTCTATGAGTTAGAGAATTTGCCTGGCTGTTCCAGAAGGCATCCGAGCTCCAGCAGGATCTGTGTCCGGAGGGGATGGAGAACAGCAGGCTGGATCCAAAACCATTTAATACCAGGTAACTTTCCTATTTACTCATCTGAAAAGCTCCTGTTGAAGAGAAGCTCGCTGCCTGGATTTTATTATGAAGAGGTGTGAATAGTCTTAGGTTTGCAGAGTAGTTTTGTCCCACTGAGATAATACAGGAGAACTCCAAAAACTTCTAGATAAGAGAGTTTAGATTCTACAGAGAGCAGCCAGGCCCAATGTGCCCCTGAGCAAATAAACCAATCATGCAAAAGTTCAACCCCACGCTCGAGAGAAAAGGCTGAAAAAAAGAAAATCTTCTGGTGTGCTGCACGAGGAAGCTTCACACACCCAGCTGCTCACCCAGCACGAGTGGGATTCCTACAGAGAACAACAGCAGATGACAGGAGACACTGGCTCAGGCAGGGTCTCAGGGAAAAATAGTTATTTCCTAGTGCTGCCAAGGGAAAAAAGTTCTCTAAGAAATACAGTGCTGAAATCGTCAAAACTTGCTGTAGAATAGGACAAAAATAAGTGACGTGGTTATTGATCCAATGTTGCTGCTGGCAAAGCTCAGATGCCATCACTGAAAAACCTCAGATTTCCTGAGCAACTCAGAAAAAAAAAAATTAAATGCATTTAATGTGGCAAAAATAGGGCCCAGTGTCTGTCCTGAAAGCTCAGTCCTGTCCGTCTGCCCGTGCAAAGGCTGGGACAAGGACAGGAACATTCTGTACCACCGAGGGAGACAATCAGGCACAACAATGCCTGTCCCAGGTGGAGACAAACCCTGGACTGGGACTTTGTGTCTGGAGCTCCAGCAGCAGCAAGTGCAGGACACTGATGACTTTTCCACACCTCGGAGATCCCACACCCTGGCTTCCTTCATTATCCTTCTGCCCCCAGAGAGTTGCAGACCTCAAGGAAAATGTGGACAGCATTCCTGCCTCGAAGAATAGGAACAGCTCAAGCAGGGCCTGGGATTTCTCCTCTGTCCTGAGGGACGTACAGTGCTTCAGCTGGTGGAGCTGATGGAAAGGGAGATTTCCAAGGACTGATCCACTGGAGGAGGAGAGTTTGCTGCCTGTGGTGATTGAGAGCAGCTCAGTTATTCCAGAGCAGAGCCGGGTACTTCCCTGCCCTGGGCTGTACCTGTTCCAGGTGACCCGAGGCGACTGCTGAGGTACCTGAGCCAGAAAGGGACATTTCAGGACACGCAGTAAACAGGCTGTAAAGAAACCAGCCCCATGTCCCAGGCTTGGGCATCGTGCTTTCTCTGTGGCTCTGGCAGTGTCCGGCACAGCGCAGGTGTCGCGGGGCTGGCACCGCAGCTGCTGCTGCTGTAAACTGATCCCAGGAGGATGGGGAGGGTCCCTTCCTGTGCCTGCTGGAAACGGACCTGGCAGGGTAAGGGATCACTTCCCAGCTGGGTTAGCTCCTGCCTTGCCAGGCAGCCTCCCAAAGGCAGCGCTGGGAATGCCCCATGGATGGGGCAGCAGGAGCGACAGCGTGCCCAGCCCTCAGACAGCAGCTCCAACCTGGAGCAGCTCCCTGAGCCAAAGTCAGAAATATCCCACAAGCAACATCAAAGCCACAGGGCTCCAGAACCTTTTGTGCAGCTGACATTTCTCCAGGGATCGTCATTCCATGTCTGGAAGAACCTCTGTCCTCCCCAGAGGTACCTGTTGAGTACCTGAGGTGTGAACATCAGCCCAACCAACACTGGAAGGAACTTCCCACGACAGCAAGGATGAAATGATGCTTCCAGGGAAGGGTAGAGGAAGATCAGTGTGGGATTGTCTGACTTGTTAACAGCTTCAGGTTGCCCAGGAGAGAAGAAAAACCTGGCAAATGGCATCATGTGAGTGACAGAGACCCAGCAGAGACACATCCCCAGTGGCCAGAATTCAGTGTGAAGTGGAAGGGGAAGAGGTTGGATATGGTTCATCTGGAAAGATGTGTTTCAACTGGAAGAGGTTGGATGTGTTTCACAGAGGTGGTGGTCTTTCACCACCCTCAAATGAAGAAATACTCTGAAAAGCTCAGCTAAGGTCTGGGGGCAGGAAAAGAAGTGCAATGCTCAGCCCTCCCTGTGGAGATTTTCCATGTGTTAGCCAAGGGTCCAAGCAAGGCCCTTTGAGCAGTGAACTGCCATCATTGTGGCATTCCAGTCCCCCTCCGCCCCCAAGGAACACCTAAAGAGTCAGTGATGGTTTGCTTACTGAAAACAATCCTTTTCTTTTTGCCTATGGGGTGGAGGACTGAAATGTGGGAAGACAGCAGCCGACATCCCAAGCCAGGAGCTTCCAGAGGGAAGGGACACTGACAAATGGGACACAGGGAGATACCAGAACTCAAGCAAAAAGCTCTTTGGGCAACCTCAGTAGTGACCTAAGAGAGCCAAACTCTTCTACCCACAAATTCACACACCACCTTCCTTCCTTGTTTATCAGAGAAATGCAAGTGGTAATCAGTGATAAATCAAAAGGGGTAGTATCTTTAAAAATACCACAAAGAACAGCTATTTTTCTTTGTAAAGGCTTGTGACAGCTTCGAGAGTGAGAAATTCTGAGGAAGGAGGCTGAGGTTTGAACTGTTCCCTTGGCAGGGCTGAGGTGCAGCAGCCTACAAACAGCGCTCTCAGGAGTGCAGAATTTCTCCTGTTCTGGAATGGAAAGACATCAGGGTCCTCCAAGGACAAGTCCTCTACCCAGAGCACCCTCCTGAATGTATCAGATCTTTTTTCTTTCTAGAAGGATGTTGGAAGTTATGGAGGTAAGCAACTACAACCAACAAGCAGCCTCTGAGCCTGCCGGTGTAAATACTCCAAGTCCTTACAGAGGGCTTGGGAGCACTGAACTTGGAAGAAGCTGGAGGGTCTCCAGTGTGCCACAGGCCCATACCAGATCCAGAACGTCTTCCACTGTAACCACAGTTTTGAAGAAGTGACAGTTAGGGCAGAAGTCTGCCCTTCACTGGGAAATGCCTGGTGTTGTAAGAACAGGACCTCCCCGGGATGAACACCTCCCCTCCAAAGCAGAGGAGAGGGATGGGCAGCTCTGGGAACCTGGGAGTTCAAGACTTCTACACCTTGAAGGAACGAGTATGACCTTCACATTCCTTGGTGACTGGTTAGCAAGGGAGCAACAAGAACTGCTCCAAGAATGACGTGCTCGGGATCAACAACCCAAGACCCTCAGGAATCACCAGCAGTACCTGGAGCCCAATCCTGCACTTGAAGGGATGCACATATTCGGCTTCCCAAAGAAGTCCCTTCCAGCAGCAACTCGCAGCATGGTCTCTACCCAAAGCGTGAGTGGGGAGGGATGTGGCCAAATCTGAGGGAATGATGTGTTTTACATGGCATCACCTCCTGCTCTGCTGCCACTGACGCGGCCCACGCTGCACTCACCGAGCACGGAGCTGCTGTAGAAATCCCAGGCTGTCCGAGGGTCTCCGTCACTGCGGCCCTGCAGATCTGACAGGTAATCTAGAGAGGGGAAATCGAGAGGGTTAATGGCTCAAAGCATCATCCTGGTGTGCATATCCACAGATCTAGGGGGAGCTGCTTCACCCCTGCTGCCTTTCCCACTTGGGCATTACAGCAAAAGCTGAACCACAGCTGCAGGATTTTCTGTCTTGTCTCTGTCTGGGAACCACCTCTGGCTGTCCCTTCCTTGCTGCTGTGGAGAAGCCACAACACTCATCTTGCGTGTACACAAACAGCACCAAAAATGGCCACAGGGATCCAAAATGCCCCTTTCTGCCAGCAGCAGCATTTGGGCAGGGCTCTTTTTGCACAGAATGCAGCATTACTTGGCAACAAAAATCTGTTCACTTAGGTTAGGCAGTAGAACCAGGGACTGTGGAACAGCATCTCCAAGCAGAGCACTGTCTTTAGTTGTGTGGTCACAGCACAGCTGTCTGCTTGCACACTAAAAACTGAAAAGTGACTTGTATCTTGTACAGGAAACAGATACAATTCTACAATTAAAATTTGGGTGGTAAAAACATGCTTGTGTGACAGGGCAGAGCTAAAGACTGAGTCAGTTTCTGCTCAAGCCCTTTGACACCCAGATTTGCCCTGTGTGCTGCCAGAAAGGAAGGACAGGAGTACCATGACCCCAGGCCTGGCACCTACCACAGAGGAAGCGCTTCATCACATCACTGGTGGCCAGCTTCACTGCTGTCTGCCCAGAGTACGTGGCCAGAGTGGGATCAGCACCATAGGAAAGGAGAAGCCACATGGTTTCCAGGTTGTCATTCGCTACTGCATCATGGACAGGCCTGCAAGGGCAGAAGCAGAAAGGGGCCGGGGTTCGCTAAGGAAATGCTCTGTTTTGGGTTAAGATCACTTCAGTGATGACCAGCCTGAAGAACCCACCCTGCTCCCTGCCCCACGTGTGCCCCCGGCTCACCTGGTGCCGTCCTGGGCGCTGCAGTTGACGTTGGCGCCGTGCTGGAGCAGGATGTGCAGGATGTCGATCCAGCCGCGCGCGCAGGCCTCGTGCAGGGCCGTGTACCCCGCGTTGTCGTGGTGGTTCACGTCGCTGCTCTTCTTCTGCAGGCAGTACAGCACCACGTCCTGCACAACGAGAGCAGGCTGTGACAGCCAGCCCCAGTGGGGCAGCAGGGACACACGCACGAGGGCACAGGACTCACCTTGTAGCCCAGGCGAGCTGCTCGCTGCAGGAGCGTCTCCCCCGCGTTCTTGTTCACAATCAGCCGCCGAGCTCCAGGAGGAACGTTCTGGGCCGGGGGTGACTCAGGGGAACTCCCCGGGCTGGCCCGATGGGACTTACAAAGTGTCCACAAGTCCTGCGGCTTCTTCGGAGAGCACGTTTTGGGCTGGTTGCAGCAGCCTTTCCCCTGGGAAAGAAAGGAATACAACTCCTTGGCACATGTGGCCATGACTCACGGGAGTCCCCTTCTCCCTCTTGTCCCCTCATGTGTTCCCCTCATCTATTCAAGCCTTACCTTCCCCTCGTCACAGATCCCTGCCAGGTGTTTGGTTTTACATTTGCGTTTTCCTGATGGTTTCTCCAGCTCTTCTTGGACAGGAGAGCTGTCGGAGTGCTCCAGGAAGAAGCCATTCCGAAAGTCCGTGCGTCCTTGAGATTTCCGGGGGGATGGGGATAGCCTGCTCCTCAGCTGCAGCTCTGTGCCTTTGCCCTTCCCAGACTCCTTCTGCTTCCGGTGCCTACAATCTAAAGGAGAAATGTGAATGAGGAGCTTCTGTAGGTACCACACTGAGAGTCACCCAGACCTCTGCCACCAGGCAAGACAAACTGCCCATCTCTGAGAGCTGCACAGGAATCAGAGAAGCTGTGGCTGCTCCTGGATCCCTCAAGTGTCCAAGGCTTGGACAGGGCTTGGAGCAGCCTGGGACAGTGGAAGGTGTCCCTGCCCATGGCAGGGGCTGGGACTGGATGAGCTTTAAGGTCTCTTCTGACCCAAACTTTTCTGGGATTCCATGATTCTAAATCCAGCCCCAGGGCAGGGGCAAACCCTCCCGAATGCCGCTGCACTCAAAGCTCCTTCCAAGGCTCCTGTTTTGAACAGGAGGCATCTTGAGAGTGCCTGTGAGTTGCCAAGACACCAGGAAGCCGACTTGAAACTTTGTACCTGGTCTGAGAGAGGCTCCCAGCCACTGCAGGATAGTGTAACACTGTGCTGGAGCAGGTACCAGCTGCTGGGAGCACAGCAGCCACCTCTGCTCCCCACACCATCTCAGCAGCACCTCTGCTTCTCCTGAGGAGTGCCAGTCTGAGCTCCAACGTGGCACAAGGCAACAGGGCTGTGTCCACTTCATGCCCTCCAAAACGACAGTCCAAGCATGCAGAGGGCTGGCACAAGTGCTGCCCATGACAGCTTTGCCCCTGAAGTCACCTGTGTGACTCTGGACACAGCTACGAGCCACAGCCAAGCGCCAGCACACACCGAGCCCCGTGCACTGCAGGACAGATCCCACAGCCTCAACTGTCCCTGCACAGGGAGAGGGGACGGCAGGCACTGCTGCCCCCAGGCACCGCTGCCCCCAGGCACTGCTGCCCTCAGCGATGTGCTCCATGGATTTAGGTTTCACGGAGGGTCTGGCAGTGGCAGCGGAAGGCGCAGGAGCAGTGGCAGAACAGAGCTGGGCACAGGCAGGCACAGCGTGCTCCTCCTCGCACCTACAAACCACAGCGGGGGTTCCCCCATCACTCCACCCTTGCTAATCCTCTCGCCCTTGTGCTCCCTGGTGCATGTCTGCAACTTGCCCTCACAAAGCAAGACAAAGCCAAGAGTTGGATCGGGATGGCTCCACATCCCCCTGCGTTAGCCCAGACTGCTGAGCATGGCTCCCAGGGGCCCTGCTTGTCCAGAAATATTCCACTGTGCTACCTCGTCCCATTCTCGTTTTCCCACGCCCTCTGTCTTAATCCGAGGGTAAGATCAGTGTCTAATTAGCCACACCAATTGCTGTTTACTGCTCTGGAATTTACTGTAAATGTTTTTGAAAGAGGAGCTGATCGATTGAAGCAGCCCATGCTGCAGCCACCAAGTCATTAAAAGTGAGGGAGTTTCATCATTACAAAAAAAGTCCTGAGAACCAAATCCCCCCCAAAATTCCACACGTAACAAAACAAAAAATTCCCATGCTGGTCCCCAGTTTAGTACCAGAACCCCCTTCCAGGTTGTACCTGCTTTGGATTTCCGCCTCCGGTGGGGATATCCCACTTGCTCCTCCTCCCGCTCTGTCAGGTATTCCCCTGTCTGGTATTTCCGACTTTTCTGCCGTCTCCTTTTCTTCCTTTTGATGTGGCCATCCTCCTCCTCCTCCTCCTCCTCCTCGTTGGGCTCCCACAGCTGCCTGGGTGATTCTGCTCTCCAGGGGAGCTCCCGGGACCTCCTCGTGTGACAGCTGCTCCTCTCAGACACAGACCTGTCCCTGTCCCTGCGGCTGTGGCAGCGGGATGTCCTGTGGGATTTGCGCAGCTTGCGATATTTCAAGGATGTCTCCTCCTCCTCCTCCTCCTCTTCCTCCTCCTCCTCTTCTTCCTGATCCTCGTCCAGCAATGGTAAAATCTCCTGACCACTCACATCACACTCTCCCGTCACACCAGCAGAAGAGCCAGCAATGCTTCCTGCAAGAAAGCGGGATTTCTAGCTGACAAAAAAGCCCAGAGGATCCACAAGGCAAAGCCTCAAAGCAGGACAAAACGCAGGGAACAAGGCCATGTGAAAAGGGAGTGCTCCCAGTCCAACCAGGACTGTCACCGGGAGCCCGGGCACCAACTCACCCGACTGACTGCGCGTCCGGCTGCTCAGCACCACCGGAATGAAATCCCGGAAGTTGTTCTTGGGCTTCTTCTCCAAGTAACCTGTGGGGAAAACCGAGCCTTGAGAAAACAGAGCACAGGCCTGTGATGTGGGAAGGGCAGAGCAGTGTCTCCATAGCAGGGGCTGCTGCGATGGGACAACGGGGTGGCTTTAAACGAGCAGAGGCTGGTTTAGACTGGATATAGGGAACAAGTTTTTGACAATGAGGGTGGTAAAACACTGGCACAGGTTCTCCAGAGAGGTGAGGGATGCGCCATCCCTGGAAACATCCAAGGCCAGGCTCGACCAGGAGCAACCTGGTCTAGCAGAAGGTGCCCCTGCCCATGGCAGCAGGGTGGAACAACATGAGCTTTAAGGTCCCTCCCAACCTCCTCCATCCTGGGAGTCTGATCATGCTGCAGCTCTATTTTGGATCCCAACCCAGCTCCAGAGCCCACTCGGCTTCAGGGGAGCAGCAGTGTGGCCCCTGGGGCAGCCTGAGCCCGCAGGAACCCACTGCCATTCCCAAGAGTACCTTCCTCGTGGCTGTCTCCGCGGTGAGCCGGAGATGGGCACTCTGTCTTCACTGGCCTCCTACGCTTGCGCTTTACCCTGAGGCTGTTGTGATCCGTGATGGCACCCAGGCCGCCGCGGCCTTCCCGGCCTTCCTGCTTGCCAAGCTCATGTGGATTGTCGTGGTGCTTTTGCCACTGTGGAGGGAGGACACGGGCTGAAGCTGGAGCTTCCAACTGACTGAGCTGAAGCAGCACGGGAAGGACAAAACTCCAATCCCACTAATTACGCTGGTGCCCCTCCAGCTTTTTTAACACTCCAGATACATTTTTGCCCTGGACAACCTGCAGCACAGGTACATTCCCCTGCAGGCAGGTAATGCCCAGGAGCACAGGTAGAAAGCCCTGTGCCCTCAGCTGCCCCCCCTGAGAGCTCCCTCCTCTCCCCCAGCCCCACCTTTGCCCTGACCCAGTGGTCCCAGCCCATCCCACACACCTTCCGGCCATGCACGCTCCGGCTTCCTGACTTGCTTGGGGACTCCTCGCTGTCCTGGCCTTGGCACTTCAGTCTCTTGTGGCTCTGCCTGGTGTCCCCATCATGCTGCCGCTTGGCCTTGCAGCGTGTGCCACCCTCCTGCTTGATTTGCCCCGTTCCTTTGAGCTTGGCCTCGGCGAAGGCCTGGGGAGCCGCCCCGGCCCGCAGGCAGGTCACCGACGGAAAGGACACGTCACACTCCACTCGCTCCTTCTTGACCCTGCACAGATCCACCTGCTGCACACACGGGAGGGGCTCCGTGGCCGGCGGCTCCTGGGAGCCCTCACAGCCCGGCTCCTTGCGCTGGCCATCCGTGGGCACCTCTGGCACCATCCGCAGCCCCTGCTGCCCAGCCGTTGGCAGGTCGTGTGACAAATATGCTGCTAACACTTGATTTTTGGGTTTTGCATCCGACTGTTTGAGGCTACAGCTCCCCTGGGGAGCCTCAGTCTGTGCATTGCCCTCCTGACCAGAGTCAGCCTCTGGCTGAGTGCACTCCTGACTCTTCGGAGCGTTCTCCAGCTTCCCCTTCCCTCCCTTCCCATCCAAAGCGCTGGTCTGGAGAGCTGGACCTGCCTCCAGCGGGGCTGGGTTGGCCGGCTCCTCGTAGGGCTTGGGCAAGGCCCGGCAGCTCTTGCTCTTGGCTGCAGCGTCCTGTTCCTGAGGCGGGAGCCGGGGCAGCCCCTCCGGCAGGCTCTGGGCGCCCGCGCTGGGCTCGGCGGGCTGCACGCTCGGGAACGCCGGGAGCTCACCCGCCCCGGCTGGCTTGCAGGGGCTGCTCTGGTTCGGGGGCAGCTGTCCTGCCGTGGAGATGCCGATGGAAAGCAGCGGGGTTTGATGGTAAGGAGACCAGCCCAGGGGCAGAAGCTGAGGATTGGAAGGTTTTCCATTGACGGGGCATCGCGGGTACACACTTCCCTGGATGGGATTCCAGGTGGCGATGTCCTTGGACTGACACAAAGGAGCTCCTGGAGCAACTCTGCCGTGAAGAAGTCTCCTGGCAGGATCCTGCTGTCCTTCCGTGCTGACCTGGTTGGCTTTCTTCCCACAGGGAACGCCGGCACCGCGGGGCTCGCCCTGGTCGATGATGGAGATGGGCTCCTGCTTGGGCAGGTGGCGCGGGTCCCTGCTGAGGCTCACGCCCGCGTCCTTGCTGAGCAGCAGCGAGGCCGGCACAGGGTTGGCGACGCCGACGTAAGTGCCGGGAATGGTGCTGATGAGCGTGGTGTTCTTCACCCAGGAGCCCTGCTCACCGTTGCGCAGGAACTCGGGAAAGATGACCAAGGGCGGGGTGGTGCCGAGGCACGAGGTGACGCTGCTGCCCGTGGCCTGTGCCGCACGCTGGGACTTGGAGAGGACGGTGGTGAGCAGCGCTTTGCCGCTGGTGTGCACGGGGGTGAGGATGGGCATGGGGGGCGTCTTGCGCTGGCTGGGCGGAGGCAGTTTCTGGCGGTTGGACTTGGAGGAGAGATCAAGAGGCATCTCACTGCACTCCGGGGATGAGACCATCTCGCGCTCCAGCTGGGGAGGGGACTTCAGGGGAGACAGGGAAGTGGCAGCCCCCGGTNAGAGGAGGGAGCAGCGCTCCCGCCCGATGCTGCCGGCGGAGCCTGGCTGGACGGCAGGGCCAGGCCGGTGCTGGACAGGGGAGCGCTCTCAGCTGCAGCCTGGGCACTGCTTCCGCCCGAGGGTGGGGGGCAGCTGAGCTGATTCACCTCCACAGACACTACTTTGGCATCCGAAGCCAAGGGCCTGGTGACAGAGAAGGTGTAGGGGTAGGAACGCAGCTCTGGGGAAGCGATAATGCCTGGCAGGCAACGCTCGTGCAGGTAGGAAGGCAGGACGGGGAGGGTGAGCGTGGAGGAGACCCCCAGGGTGGCCGGGAGCGTGGCCACGCTGAGCGGCTGCCCACAGCTGGGCGGGGGGATGTACACCAGCGACTGGCTCGGGCTCAGCACAGCCCCAGCCTGGAAGGACAGGGGCAGCTTTTGCATAGCAGGGGCCTGAGAGGGGGGAAAGCAAACCCTGTTCAATGTGAAGGTGGCGGGAGTGGAGGCAGAGGTGTTGCAGCTGGAGACCACCACAGACAACGTCCCTTCTGCCAGCACACCTGGCCCTTGTGCTGCAGTGCTCGGGGGGGCTTTCTCGTTCCCAGCAGGCTCAGTCTCTGGAGCCACGGAGCAGGCTGGGGCAGCATCAGCCTGCTTGTCGCCGGGAGGCTCTGCCGGTGTCCAGGCAGCGTCAGCACCACTGCTCTCCTGCTCCACAGCTCTGGGGGCTGCTGGCTCCTGCCCTCTGCCATCCCCCTGACCTGCCAGAGGGCCCAGGGCGTCATCTGTCACAGTCTTTCCTGCACACTCCAGGTTTGGGTTGGGATCAGGTGGCTGCTCCTCCAGTTTGGGTCCAAGCTTTTCCTCCACCTTGCCATCAGCGTCCAGCCCCTGGGCACTGCTGCCACCACCGCTGACTGCTGTGAGCTCCACCTGCAACAGGAAAGGAGAAGGTGTTTCTGGGAGCTGTGCAGGTGGCGCCCAGGGAAGCAGGAAGGATCTGCCCACCCAGGACACAGAGCCAGAAGCAACAAACAGCTCTGCCCAAGGGAGAGCACAGCTTTGCCTCACTGCATCCCTCTCAACGAGCCCATGGAAACCATTAGGGAAAATGCTCCTGCTTGGCCTATTCCATCAGGGAATGGCCTTCTTGGACCCAGCTATGCAGGCAAAGAACTCACCTCGGAAAGGCTGCTGCTGACACAAAACTCTTGAGACCCCAAGTGCTGGGAGCTGCTCGTTTTAGACTCCTCATCAGAAATTGGGGCTCTCCTAGGTAAGGAAGAAGACACAGCATTACAAAACCCCAAAATACCCTCTCAGCATCCCACCCCTCCCTGTCCCTGCATGGGACAGTGGAGCAGCTGTACACCTTCCTTACACACGGCCACCCACCCTCATCACGGGCCAGCCCAGCCTTCCCCAGTGCCACAGCCTGGTGCCACACACCTGCTCCTGGTCCTCTCTGTTTCCCATTTTGTCCCACCATACCGTTCCATCCTCCCCTGAGTCTCATCCTGCTTGTCTCTTCTTCCACAGGCACCTCCTCATTCCCATTCCTCCTGCTTCCCCCCTGCCCTGGGATCCCCAGCCCAGCCTAGCTGCCAGTGGGGATCTCCCTTCGGTGCCAAAGCTCTCTGGGCTCAGGAGGCCTGGACAGGAGCAGCGGGTGGCCACGGCCATCCCGATGTGCCATGTCTTGCTGGCCAGCATGCCTGGATCCTTTGTTTCTGGAATGTGATTCCTCAGTGGAAAGCCTGGATTCAGGACAAGGACTGTGACCTCCTTGGGACACTCCTTCCCCGGTGCTATTCACCGGACAGCACTCCCCTGGTGTTTTGCTTGGGACAAGCTGCTGGTGCCAGGACAAAACAGATCAAGTTTGGATTCTGTCGATGACATAATTTCAGCCGGATTTGCTCCCCACACCCTGGGCTTTCACAGCAGTCACAGACATGAGCTATGGGCACACGATTCGTCTTTGGACTCTGTACCCCCAGTGCTGGGGCCCTGTTACATACCCCTAGCACCAGCATCCCACTCCGGGCTGCTTCTGCCCTGGGACTCTGCTTCGTACCCCCAGTGCCAGGAGCCTTCTCTGCACCCCTTGCAGCAGGACCCTGCTCTGTTCCCCCAGTGCCAAGAACCTGCTCCGTATCCTCTGCACCAAGACCCTGCTCTGTTCCCCCGGCACTGGAACCCCGCTTTGGGCTGCCTTAGCCCCAGGACGCTGCTCTGTACCCCGGTGCCAGGACCCTGCTTGGGGCTGTTTCCGTGCCATCCCCAC
>VWZT01007306.1:0-13368 GCA_013397055.1 Pachycephala philippinensis
GGGGCCGTGGTGCCGCTCTGGGCTCTGCCCCACGGCGGGGCCGGCTGGCTGCCCCGGCACTGAGACACCAGGGACACAGGGCTGTGCCACCAGCCCCACGCTTTGGCGTTGTCTCCAGGATACCGGAGGAGAGAAGCGAGGCAGGGGCTGAAAAATGTAGCAGTGCTGATTTTTTAGTCTCGAGAAAAAGAACCTTTTTGCTTTCTCTGCGCTGCTTGGAAAGTCTCTTGATTTCTCAGAACATTTTATTTCTCTGTCTCTGTGTGTGTATGTCCTCAGATTGATTTTCACCGCGTGTTGTCCTGAAGCGATGGGCTCAGAGCGAGACCCCTCCTCAGGCCTCTGTCAGTAATAATGAGGGGCCTGGCTTCCCGCTGCGTTTTTGACCTGGAGGCGCTGGGACTCTGCCGGCTTTTCGAGTGACGAGGGAGACGCAGCGGCAGGAGCCGGAGCGCGCCATGGCAGAGAAGTGCGACTGCATCGCCAGCATGTACGGGTACGACCTGGGCTGCCGCTTCGTGAACTTCCGCCCGCTGGGCTTCGGGGCCAACGGGCTGGTGCTCTCGGCCCTGGACTCCCGCAGCTGCCGCAAGGTGGCCGTCAAGAAGCTGACGCTGGGCGACGCGCGCAGCATGAAGCACGCCTTCCGCGAGATCAAGATCATCCGCCGCCTCGACCATGAGAACATCGTCAAGGTCTACGAGGTGCTGGGCCCCAAGGGCGCCAACCTGCGCGGGGACTTCTTCAAGTTCAACATGGTGTACATCGTGCAGGAGTACATGGAGACGGACCTGGCGCGGCTGCTGGAGCAGGGCAAGCTGGCCGAGGAGCATGCCAAGCTCTTCATGTACCAGCTGCTGCGCGGGCTCAAGTACATACACTCGGCCAATGTCCTGCACCGCGACCTCAAGCCGGCCAACATCTTCATCAGCACGGAGGACCTGGTGCTGAAGATCGGCGACTTCGGCCTGGCCAGGATCGTGGACCAGCACTACTCGCACAAGGTAGGCGGTGCCGGCACAGCGGGGTGTCGAACACTTGCAGCGTGATGTGGTTGGGCCACGGTGGATCTTCCTGGGGAGCTGGTCCTTGAGCCTGTTGGGCACTCCCGCTGGTGTGACCACTGCTGGTGACCACTGCTGGTGACCACTCTGCCCCAAGCTGTTCCATTCCATTCATGCAATCACGGTTTGCGTGGGCAGGGACCTTTAAAGCTCATTCAGTCCGACCCGCCAGCACCAAGCAGGGACACCTTCCCCTAGGTGGGGTTGCTCAGAGCCCTGTCCTTCAGTGTTTCCTGGGCACAGCCCAAGCACCGAGCTCTGCCAGAGTCCCCAGGGCCCTGCAGTGCTGCAGAGAGGGCACAGGAGGGGTTCGAGGGCCCTTCAGTTGCTTTTCACTGCTTTATGTTGTGTGTATCGAATCCGTGCTCAGGTTTTTCACTGTGTCTCAGCAGTGGACTGTGGGGAGGCGTGTGTTTGCTTGCTGTACTCAAATGACTAAGCTCTGTGTTCCCCACTCTGCTGCTGTTAGAAAGCACAAGCTGCTGGAAGCACGTGGAGAGGGGACCTGGCATGTCCACACCCACTCTGCCGGGCTTTGTCCTCCCTTCGGTGCCAAGCGGCTTCTTAAAAACCCAGTTTTGTTCGAATTACATTCATTTAATGTAGGGGGAGAGGAGTGGGTCTGTGAGACTCAGTCGAATCCTTTCATCTGAGGTCAGGATCCGAATAAGGAGTGAAATTCTTGGCTGTTTGGTGCTGGGTGTATCATAAAGCAGTAATAATGTGAGTGACCGGGGCAGCCTGCTGTGTTGACAGCGGGCAGGCAGCGTGGGAGGGAGGGAGGGAGGCCGGGATAATGGGTGAGAAGGCTCTGTAACACACAGTCCTGATGCTAATGGATCTTGAACAGAGCTGCAGATGTATAATGCAGGTTGCCTTCCAGGCTGGAGCTCTGGAGCACTGGAGGAACGTGGCGGAGGCTCCTTCAGCCCATGCGTCCACGTGTTCCTGGGAGAAAGCAGAGTCACTGCCTGGTCTGCAGCTGGCCTCTGGTTAAAGCTACTGTTGGATATTGTGAGATGAGATAAAATCTGTTTCCTTGAGCTGGGCTTGGGGTCCCCCGTGGATCTGTTGTTGTGCCTGTGCCAAGGCTTAAATGCACTTTGCATTTACCAGTGGGCTCCTGCCTGCTGCTCTGTGAGGGGAGGCAGGGGAGGGGAGGCAGCAGAGGGTGACAAAAAGGCAGTTTCATCATCCTGAGCTGATTTATTCTGGATGCCAGTCTGGGCTGTGGGGAGGGACAGAGCCCGGGGAGAAGGAGGAAGGTTGCAGGGGACATCAAGGAGCAGGCACAGGGTCCCTGTCGCTCTGCCTGCCCTTTCTGTGCTCCCTTCCTCACTCATTATTTATGGCCCTGCTCAGGAGGAGGCTCCTGGCTTTTCAGATGTGTGGTTTGTTTGTTTAAAGTCAGGGAACTCCCAGAGAAAACCCCTGCAAACAGGCAGGCTACATGCACACAGAAAGTCTCTGATTTAGGGAACATGGTGTTGTCAAGGACTGCAGGATCAGGGTAGGAGTCATCTGTTCGTTTCTGCTGCAGAATTATTGTTATTTCGGAGCAATTCTCTGTAGCCTCAGTAACAGCCAGTGCAGTGGAAGGAGCTGTCAAGGGCTGCAGCTCCGTGTTGGTGTTTAACTCTGCCAGATGCCATTGCATGAGCATCCTCCAATTCCTCACGGGGTGGGAGGCTGGAGCATCAGTGCAAAAAAACCCATCCGAGTGTGCAGAGAAAGCTGGATGCTGCTCCCGAGCGGAGCTGAAAATAGCAGGAAATGTCATTTGTTGGTGACTCCTGGCGGTGGGCAGGACTGTGTGTGCCAGAGCTGGGTGCTGGGCCCTGCGGGGGCTGGGGGACAGCAGGAGGGCTCGGGTGGGGTGTGGGTCAGCCCTGCCTTCGGTGTCTGAGGTGACTCAGGGAAATCGATTCCGTATTTCTCTCCCAAGCCCCGCTCCCCTCAGGCTCACATGGATTTATGAGCTCCGTGGCCGCGCTCTGGCAGGAAGCAGCAGCAGGAGGCAGAGCGGTGGAGCATCACCAGTCTGGGGCTGCGGAGTCTCCACGCCGGGCTCCCGGGCGGAGCAGGATCCTCACAGCCCCGGCCGTGCTGCTGCCAGCTGGGCTTGGGCACAGCTGCCCAACAGCAGGTGAAACCCTGCACCCTGTGTAATTAATTGCCCGAAGACCCCGTAGATCCAACCCTCAGAGTTGCACCTCTATCGCTGTGGTTTCCTGCAAGCCTCTAAGGGTCATCCTAAGCGCGTGGATTTTTCTTCTGCTGGCATGTTTTGTGTCTGGAATATGCTTACACTAATGGCCGGGCTCTGCTAACACCAGGGATTGCGGGTTGTGTGGTGTTATTGGTCCCAAAGGTCACGTCTCTCCTGACCTGCTGCTCCTCAAACCCCAAACCATCCTGCTGAGTGTTAAAATGGCAAATGAGAACCATGCTAGACGGTGAGCAGAATTTTAAACACACACACCACCTAAATTATAGTCCTCACCTGGCAAAGGGTCTTGTTTTTGTGACTTTCAGCAGGCAAATGTTAAACTGGGATAATGGGGTGGGAAGGGGAGAGCTCCCAGCTCTGGGAGATGCTGAACTGGGATAACAATGGGGAGAGCTCCCAGCTCTGGGAGATGCTGAACTGGGATAACAAAGCGGAGAGCTCCCAGCTCTGGGAGATGCTGAACTGGGATAACAAAGCGGAGAGCTCCCAGCTCTGGGAGATGCTGGACTGGGATAACAAAGGGGAGAGCTCCCAGCTCTGGGAGATGCTGAACTGGGATAATGGGATGGGGAGAGCTCCCAGCTCTGGGAGATGCTGAACTGGGATAACGGTGGGAAGGGGAGAGCTCCCAGCTCTGGGAGGTGCCCTGAAGCACAGCGAGGTGCTGGCCTCCCCCAGTGGAAGCAGAGCAGTTCTGGCTGTGTTTCCCCCACCACCTGGCTTTACTGCTGCTCAAATTCCTTTCTCCATGTGGTAAGAGCAGCACAGGGACCTCTCTTTGTCTGAAACTCCTCCACAGCGAACAAAATGAACTTCCAGCTGCCAGGGTTGCATCCAGATGTCAGTGTGCACATTCACAGGCTGCTCAGACCAAATTTTAGCCCTGCCTCAGATGCGAGCTTCTGAGCTCAAGAACTTACACACCTCTCTTCAGGGCGCCGAGTGCCAGGTGTAGCGGGAGAGGCCCCTCGGGAGATGATCCTGTGCATCCATGTCTCTCTCTCAGCCCGTCTCTTCCCCAAAGCTCTCACCATCCAGCTGTGCAGGCTCCTTTCTTTGCCATCTCACTGCTCTCCGTCCCTGGGCATTTATCCCTCCAGAACACCTCCACATTATCGCCTTTCTCCTTGGCTGCTGCCGTTTGTGGTTTGAACACTTCACACCTTGGTGCCCAAGTGGCGAGTGAAGGAGGGTTGGAGATGAGGAGAAGAGCATTCCCAGCCTCCATGAAGTTCCTGTCCTCATGCAGGACAGGCAAAGCTGAGTGTTTCCTGTTTCATATCCCTTCATCCCTCTGGTGAATGCAGGATCTCGCCTTCCCTGCTGGAATGCTCTGCCATGGCCCCTCTCTCTGCAGCCCCCATGGCCCAGTCCCTGCCTGGGTGTCTGCAGGGGCTCCCTGGGCGTGCTGCCCATCCCTCCATCCATCCACTATCCATCCACTATCCATCCATCCCTCCATCCATCCCCACTCTTCATGCCCTAATAACACCCTTGGCTCCAAGTGAGAGTCCAGATCCACCTGTGCCAGGTTTTGGGAGGGAAGAGGGGTGTAAAGGCGAGGTGCTGTCCTCCCCTGAGCACCCTCAGCTGGTGGGAGAGCAGGGAGACAGCGAAGTCGAGCATTAAAAATGTGCATAAACACCAGTGGATGTCCAGACTTTGAATTACTGAACGTCCTGGAGGGCAGACCCGTCCCTGGCTGTGTGTCCCGTGTGGCGCGTCGGACCCCGCAGTGCTGGGCAGAGCGTGGGGTGGTCCTGTTGGGGAAAGACGGGAGATTTCTGCCCACGGGGACACAGCGCCTTGCTGAATGTCTTGTCTTGGGTGCCAAGACCATGAACAGAACGTTCCTTACCCTCCCTGTGCTGTACGAGATTGTCTCTTCCGGGGGCTCTGCCTGGTGCTCGGGAGCACCGGGACACATCTGCGCAGGGTTCCCGGAGGACCCGCTCTCCCTCTGCCTGCTGGCAGCACTCCTTACACCATTTACTGGCAGAAGTTCCACACCCCGGAGGTGTATCAGCCCTTGGAGGGGGAGTTCCTGTGGCAAATACTTTACAGACCGTCTTCAAAGCTTTGAAGTCCTCCTTTGGCTCTGTACTTGCTGTTCCATGCGAACACAATCGCTTCCAGCCCACCGGTAAATAACAGAATTCCCAGATGGGCCGTGGTGAGAGGTGCTCAGAGGAGGTGAGGGTGTGGGCCGTCGCTCTGTACCCCTCTGGAGAGCACCTCCCTGCACGTGCAGCCCTTGGGCAGCATCCCGTGGCCCGTGCAGCTGGTGCTGAGCCCCTGCTGTGACCACGACACCTTTGTTCTCCGGCTCTGTCCTCCGAGGAGGCACGCAACGGTCTGTGCTCCCGAAATAAACGCACTCTGTCATCCCAAAACGAGAGCGTGTCACCTTGCTGGAGCCCTGCGTGACAGCCGTGCCACTGTCCTCCTGGGGAGCCACGTTCCTGCCAGCGCAGTGTCTTCCAGGACGCCCTGCCTGGGGAGCCACGTTCCTGCATCTTCCAGGGCCCTTCCAGGACTGCTCTACCTGGGGAGCCACATTCCTGCATCTTCCAGGGCCCTTCCAGGATGCCCTGCCTGGGGAGCCACATTCCTGCATCTTCCAGGGCCCTTCNGAGCCACGTCCCTCCATCTTCCAGGGCCCCTCCAGGACGCCCCTACCTGGGGAGCCACGTTCCTGCCAGCCCAGCATCTTCCAGAGCCCCTCCCAGGACCTGGGGAGCCATGTTCCTGCCAGCCTGGCGTCCTCCAGGGCCCCTCCAGGACTGCCCTACCTGGGGAGCCACGTTCCTGCATCTTCCAGGGCCCCTCCAGGACTGCCCTACCTGGGGAGCCACGTTCCTGCATCTTCCAGGGCCCCTCCAGGACTGCCCTACCTGGGGAGCCACGTTCCTGCCATCCCGGTGTCTTCCAGGACTGCCCCTCCAGGACTGCCCTGCCTGCCTTTCAAACAAATCAGGTTAAAAACCCTGCTGTGAGGGGGCAGAGGCTTGCTGCTGCCCCGGGATTATTCCAAAAGCTTGGGCTTGTTGCTATTTTGAGCCCCCCATCTGCACCAGGAGCTGATCCGGCTCCCGCGGGTGCAGCAGCAGAAACCCCGATGGCGGCTGTGGATGGAGGCGCGGATACCAGGCTGTGCTTGGATCCTGACGGAATTCCGGGGTGTGAGCACCCGGTCTGAGCCTCGGCGGCTTTTTCACGGCCGAGAGAAGGATTCTGGTGTGAAACCCTCCTGGGGGAAGCCTTAGGCTGTGGTGTGGGCGGCTGCAGTCGTTGGGATCCTGCATTCCCGTGTCCCCTGGGTCCCTCCAGCCCCAAGGAGGAGCTCCAGGCTTGGATGGTGGCTGTCTGGAGCAGCAGCGGGCCTGGTGCTCCCCGAGTGCTGCCGCGGAGTGCCAGGTTCCTGTGGGATGCAGGTTCGGCGTGCTGTCACCAGGGCGACCCAGCACGCAGCAGCACCTGCCCTAAATTGTTCCTCCTTCTGGTATTACGAGCAAAACACAAAATAGGCGTTGTATAAAGATTAGGAAAAAACATCCATTTTTCTTCTCTTTCCACTTGCCGTGCTGTGCTGTTTGACACGACCTGATGCTTATCCTACCTGTAGTGAATTCATCACCTTTATAGATTGCCCGAGCTGGTGCCACACACACGGGAGGAGAAGGGGAGAAGCAGGAAAATGATTCTTGAAAACTGCAAGGGAAAAAAAAAAAAATAGGATGGAAGGGCTTAGTCTTGAAGCTACTTCTGTTCTCCAATTAACTCCATTACGCTGTTTTTCAGAGAGATTCTAGTGGTCCTCCAGTGCAGAAAGGGCTGGGCTGAGTCCGTGGAATATTGTCACAAAGATGAACGTTCCATCTTAATTAGAACTAATTAACACGCTTCGGCTCGTGGTGTTTCTGTCTGGTTGGGTCTGCACAAACGGTGAAATCTTTGTGCTGGAGCCGTGCCTTGCCGAGGTGGTGGCCAAAGCGCTGGGGCTCCCCACCCTGGCACCACAGGTCGGGGCTGGGTCTGTGCCTAACACAGGCGCAGGTGGTTCCTCGTCCCGGGGCTGTGGCTCCGTGATCCCGATCCCAAAGCTGGGGTGGCATTTCTCCCTAGAACCTGCCAGCCCACAGGACTGCGGTTCCTTCCTCCGGGTGGCAGGACGGGAACTCAGGTGTTTGCTACAAGCAGGGGTCTAGCCCATGTTTTCAGCCGTGGGAAGGCGCTGGGGCTGTGTCAGCTGCTTGAGACTGGGGTGCTGGGCTGGCCACTGGAGGAAAAGTCTTGATTTCCAAACCTCCAGTCGCTCCTTCCCTGTGTTTTCCCCCTGGGAACGGGGAGGGATAACGCAGAGCCCAGCCGTGGAATGCCCTGGGAGGCAGTGGTGGGTCCAGCTCTATGGACCACATGTGGCGGCTTGGAGAGCAGCTGTGGGTTTCTCCTCTCCATGGGTCCCTCCTGGCCGTGGCGGTGGGGGATCCAAGGTTTTTGGGCAGATGGAAGCAGGGAGGTGACAGTCAGACAGGGGGAGATGGGCAGCAGGAGTGCTGCTGGTTAATTACCCCCAGGAACCTCACAGGGCGGCAGAGAGGCTGGAGACGTGTCCGCGTGGTGAGTTTGGGCAGGGAGCTGTCCCCAGTACGTGAGACAGGCCTGGGCAGGGCAGTGCTTGGCTTGTTGTGACTTTCAGATATTTGCAGTGTATCACTCATGCATTTTGCATGGCGCACACACCCCCAGAACTCGGCGAGGAGAAACATTCGAACGGCGTTAAATCCGTAAGGAGGGCGGCATTCCTTTCCTGGGAGAGGGAAGAAACTGCTCCAGCTAAGAATTGCCCTGGATTACTACCCTCGGAGTTTATTTTCGTGGGATTCTCCAATAAATGCCAGCGTCTCCATTGCTGGGAATAATTGCAGTGGCTGAGAAGTGGTGGTTTGATCCGATAATGCCTGGGGGCTTTTGTGCTGGTTCTGATTGAGCAGCATTAGCAAAAATATAACAGCATTAAATGAAACTTCTCAGCTAATCAGTCTCCATTACAACTTATCATGAGAAGGCCAAAATTAAAATGTTCTTTTAAAAGCAAGCCCTTTATGATTAAAAGCTTGATGACTCGCACATTTGGGAATTGGCACAGAAACCTGCGCTGGGGGAAGAGGAGTGTGATCAGCCTCGTGGTGTTTGTGGTGGTGCGCTGCTCTCGTGTTTAGGTGGAGAGAGCATCCTACAGCATGCCAGGGAATGCTGTGTAGCACGGCTCCAGGTGTATTGCAGCTGAAACAGTCTGTGGGACCAAATCAGCAGGGATGGAGTCTTTAACTAAGCTCTCATGTGAACTGTGTTCATGCCGTCATTGCATTTTGACATTCTCCAAATGCTTCGTGGCATTTAAATGCAATTCAGCTTTATGATATAATTTTATTTTGCTGCTCCTGCTGCATTCCAATCCACCCCCTTCTGTTAATGTGCTGTATTTAATGTAGCAAAGGCCGCTTATGAATATTCCAGTGCTATCCCCATGCAATAACCATCCATGTCCGGCCCCGGGCAGTGAGGGGCGCTGGGCCATCCCTGGCGGTGCCAGGGTTATTTGCAGCCTGGGACACATCCAGAGCTGCTGGGTGCCTGGCCCTGGTGGTGAATCTCTGGGTGAGCTCAGGAGCAGGAGGCCGTGGTCTGGAGATGATGGCCTTTGTCCTGTGGAAGCTGCTGGGAGCTTTTCCTGTAGGAGCAGGTCAAGCACCCGAAGGACATCCTCACTGTGAGCGACTGAGGATGAGGATGGAGCTTCTCCTGTAGGAGCAGGTCAAGCACCCAAAGGACATCCTCACTGTGAGCAGAGCGTGGCTGAGGATGAGGAGCTGCCCCTCTCCAGCCAGCTGCTGGCGGCCGTGCCAGAGCCCAGCTGCAGGTCACAGGGGAGGGGTATGATTTATTAGGCAGGCTAGTGCAGGAAAAACAGGGTTTCCCATCTCTGCGTCAGCCAGATGTTCCCCAGAAGGGCTTTCCCACTTATCCCACGACGTCTTGTTCTCAGGAGCCCTGGCTGAGAGCCCTTGGCAGTTCTGTTCCCCCGACAGACACCCGCTGACCCAGGAGGTTTTCCTGCCACCTGCGCTGGTGACCATCCCTAACCCTTCTGTTCTTCTGGACGGTGCCTCGGATGAGGGGGTTGGGATTTACAGGATAGACCCGGGTCCTCACAGGGTGACCTGGGATGACTCAGGCAGGTGTGATGTGCAGATCCGTGCTGCCGAAGCCGTGTGTCCTTGGGGTTGGGATTTACAGGATAGACCCGGGTCCTCACAGGGTGACCTGGGATGACTCAGGCAGGTGTGATGTGCAGATCTGTGCTGCCGAAGCCGTGTGTCCTTGGGGTTGGGATTTGCAGGATAGACCCGGGTCCTCACAGAGTGCCCGGGATGACTCAGGCAGGTGTGATGTGCAGATCCGTGCTGCCGAAGCCGTGTGTCCTTGGGGTTGGGATTTGCAGGATACACCCGGGTCCTCACAGAGTGCCCGGGATGACTCAGGCAGGTGTGATGTGCAGATCCGTGCTGCCGAAGCCGTGTGTCCTTGCAGAAGGTGCTGCAATGACAAACAGTGAGTGCTGTGCCCGGTGGGGCACGGAGGTCCCTCTGTCCCCGCTGGTGTCTGTCAGTCCCTGCAGGGCCGAGGGAGCAGCACAGGCGTGGGGGCAGGATTTCCTGCAGGGTCCGGCGGTGGGGCCGCAGTGAGGAATGACCAGGGAGCAGAGGAGGAGCTCTGCTGCTGCAGGCTCTCCTCCTGACCCCCTCTCTCTGCCCTTCCAGGGTTACCTGTCCGAAGGCTTGGTGACCAAGTGGTACCGCTCCCCCCGGCTCCTGCTCTCGCCCAACAACTACACCAAGGCCATCGACATGTGGGCAGCGGGCTGCATCCTGGCCGAGATGCTGACCGGGAGGATGCTCTTCGCTGGTAGGTTTCTCTCTCCTGCTCATTCCTTTTTCCCTCCCTCCTTCCTTGCTGCCCAGTTCCGAGGCTTTCCACACGGCGGAGGGAATTCAGCTCTCCCCGCCGGCTAAGGCAGCGCTTGCAGCAGTGCCACAGAGGTTCTGCAGCTGGCTGAGACACTGGAGCTGTTTCCAGAACAGCCTTCGCTGGTGCAGTGTCTGCTGTCAGACCTCAGCTGGTGCAAACTCCCGTCAGGAATGGAGACCAGTCACGGTCCCAGTTTCCACTCAGCCCTGCTGTGCTTGCCTGAGAAGGACACGTGGTGGCCTGGGTGTGATGGCACCCATGGGTGTGCGCCCGTGCCAAGCCTTGCTGGGCAGGGATGGTCTGCTGCCAAAAGAAGAACCTTGGAGAACAATTCTGATGGAACAACAAAACCTTTTTCTGTTCCTGTGCTTCCAACAGAAAATAAGAGCTTTTTGTTGAGAGGAAGGATGCTAAAATCAATCACAGGGCGGAGTATAAGGACAGGAGACAATGGTGCCCCATTCCAGGAGGTTTGTACTCCATGCCATGGATTTCAATCGTGATTGCTGTCTTCAAACTATTTCTTTTCTTTGAGAGAAGACATTTGAATGCCACCAGCCATTTTTAGGATTGACCTGCAAGCACGAATTGCAGCTGTAAAGGTGAAGAGCAAGAAAAGAAGACAACAGAAGCACAGCAAGGAGCACGTGGCTATCAGTGCAGCACTTGAAGCTCAGCTCTGATGTTCCTGAGAAGCAAATGTGTATTTAACAGTGTCCCAAAACGCTGTGTCAGGAGCGGAGGTGTGCTCCCCGAGCTGGGACACGGAGCCATCCATTCAGGGACGAGGCAGCTGCTCTGTGCCTGCTGAAGGGGCTGCTCCCCTCCCTGCCCGAGGTCTGCAGCAGAGCTCCTCCTCGGCGCTGTCTCCATCGCCTGTTGGCGCTCTGAATGACAAGGTTTAACGCGTTTTGTGAGCAGCTGTTTGCAGAGTTGTGTAAATAAATAATCAGACCCATTAATAATGGAGGAGCACGTTTCCTTCACAGAGACTTCAGCACTGCAGAGCTCCACAGACTTGGTTGCCGCTGCTCTGCTGCTCCCTCCCTGCTCCTGCCAGCAGCTTCCACATTTCTGCTGTGAAAGCTTAGAAATTCTGAAGAGATCACCAAAATCACCTCCCTTTCCTTCTTTCTTTTTGTTCCTCAGTTTCACCAAAACTTTCAAGTCCAGGGATCTCAGCTTTGAAAATGATGCATTTTAACCTGTGCGCTCCTGATGTTTCCTTGGGACGTGTTCCAGGAGCAGAGACATCTCCAGGTGCTGCCTGTCCCTGCCCGTGCAGGGGTTTGTTTGGTCCTGACGCTGCAGTCTCCATTCTCCTGGGCTCATTCCTGATGTCACACAGCAGAACAAGAGTTGTGTGTCGAGGTCCTCCACCGGCCATCCCAGCACAGCACCCAAGCATTCCTGGCTTTTCAAACTGGGCTGGGTGCCTCTCTCAGCCCCAGCTTAGGGTTTTTTGCTCTTTGTGGGTATAAGTAACGCTGGCTGACACCACTGAGGTATCCAGGGTGGTCCTCTAAGCTCGTTTCATGGTAAGGCAGAGGGAGAAGTAGCCCCGGGATGGGATTCATCTGTCCTGTCTGTGCTGTCTGCCTCAGAGGAGATTGACCATGCCTTAGAAATATTGATGGCTCCAGTGATGCTTGGTAAGAGCATCTGCAGACCAAGCTGACACTCCCGTGCTGAAGGTGAGATCAGTCCTGTCCTCCGGCCTGGGTGAGGTGCCCCAGAGCAGCCATCCAGGAGGCTCCCCAGGCTGGTTCCGGAGAGCCCACAGCAGGTGGAGGTCAGGAGGTGGGATCTGGCACACCGCAGGCTGGGTTCAGCCGGTCCCATGCTGAGAGCATCCCTCCGTGTCTGCCTCCCAGCCCGGTGAAATCACTCAATAACTCCCCAGCTGCTGGCAGGGTGCTTGGTTAATGGGTGGGGATCAAACCAGACTCAAAATACCAGCTCCATTCTGGTTGCTTTGGAAAAGGTATCATTGTGGTGGGAGGTTCTGGCCCCCTGCCCCGTGTCCCTGGCCTCCCCCTGTGCCAGGAGTGAAGCAGAGCCCATGCAGGTGCTGGCAGCAGGCGGGGTGCCCCGGGTGCCTTCTATCTGCTGCTGTCCAGAGAGGAGGAGAATAAACCCCAGCCCTCGGAGCAGCTAAAACTCGCAAACACCTGCACAGCAACATGGATTCATCTTTGCTGTCGCTCCTCTCCTCTTTGCTGGGAGAAGGAGTTTACCCCCAGCCTCTGTCCCTGCAGGGTGAGAGTCTCAGAGAGCCCTGGCTCACCAGCAGGCGCCCTGTGGGAAATAGCAGCAGTGTAGTTCAGAGGAAGCTGCAAACCTGCAGCAAGCGCCTTGCCCTGGATAAATGGTTCCTTGAGTGTGCGTCAGCGGCGCAGTTTAAATGGAGTGCTTAGCATAAATCAATATAATTAACTCGGCAGTCTATCTGGGCTGCTTAAGCAACGCAGGTAAATTAGGGTGATTGGTTATTAGCAGTGGATGTCACTCACTGCTTCCATTCTCCCACACGGATTGTTGGGCGTCCAGCAAAAAGGGACCCCAGCCCCTCCCAGAGGCCCCTTCCCAGGATGCTGCAGTGGTGGGAGCAGTTTGGGTTTGGGAGAGCCCTGGGAGGCCACGGCAAACCTGGCTGTAGCAAAGCTCCAGGAATGCAGCACATCTCCAGCAGCTCCACTCTGCTCTGCAGGCCCAGAGCTCCCCAGCAAACCTGGCTGTGCAAAAGCTGACAGGAGAGCAGCACATCCTCAGCAGCTCCACTCTGCTCTGCAGGCCCAGAGCTCCCCAGCAAACCTGGCTGTGCAAAACCTGACAGAAAAGCGGCACATCCTCAGCAGCTCCACTCTGCTCTGCAGAGCTTTGGGGAGCTCCCCAGCAAACCTGGCTGTGCAAAACCTGACAGAAAAGCGGCACATCCTCAGCAGCTCCACTCTGCTCTGCAGGCCCAGAGCTCCCCAGCAAACCTGGCTGTGCCAAACCTGGCTGTGCCAAACCTGGCTGTGCCAAAGGTCCAGGAGAGCA
>VWZT01007306.1:13430-35889 GCA_013397055.1 Pachycephala philippinensis
GCTCCCCAGCAAACAGCTCCCCAGCAAACCTGGCTGTGCCAAACCTGGCTGTGCCAAAGCTCCAGGAGTGCAGCACATCTTCAGCAGCTCCACTCTGCTCTGCAGAGCTTTGGGGAGCTCCCCAGCAAACCTGGCTGTGCCAAACCTGGCTGTGCCAAACCTGGCAGAAGAGCAGCACATCCTCAGCAGCTCCACTCTGCTCTGCAGAGCTTTGGGCAGCTCCCCAGCACTGGCAGCACAGAAAACAGGGAAGAGTGTCCGTAGCTGAGCAGCTGCAGCTCCCTCCAGTGTCTTTTCCACCAAAAGCAGTATCAGTGGAAGCAGGAGGGAATGGGAAAAAGGAGTAAAAAGGAGGAAAGATGTGTCCTCGCAGATCTCCATGGGGGTCACTGGCCGGGCTGTGCCCGTGACCAAGAGCTAGGAGGTGGCACAGGGGCTTTTCCCGTGAGATCAGGGCTTACTCACAGGGCTTGGGTACTTCCCTGGGGCTTGGCTGCAAGCCTGGAGAAAGTTCTCTTGTCCAAGACTTGGTGCAGAGCTCCTCGTTCTCTCCTTGGGTAACAACAGCTTGCTGTGTTCATTCTGTCTGTAGTTCGTGTTTTCCTTTCCAGGAGTTAATTCCTCCAGGAAAAGGTCCCTGGGAATTACATAAATAGAGGATAATGGAAGAGAATTGTGTTTCTTGAGAGCCATAATTCAAGGCTTCCAGCGCTGCATTAGCAGCTTCTTTGTGTGACTAAACGCCGTGTCTTGTGGCTGCCAGGTGTCTTCAGTGAGCAGTGGCTGGGGCTGCGCTGGAGAAAAGCCACAAAGCCTTTGTGACTTTTGTCACCCTCTAATTTTGATCACAGCTTGGGAATTAGCCTGACTAAAAAGGTGTTCGTTCCCTGATAGATATCTTTGGTTTCCCCTGGAGTCACGCTGTGAATCTCTAAATGACCTAAAATTAGTTTTTCTGTAGGAAAGTGAATTCATTTCATTGATATGGGAAGGGCGTCCCTCCCTTTTTGTCTTTTTCGCTTTTCCCACTGCTTTATCTTCTCCCAGGGCGCTGATCCGAGTGGCCGTGTGCGGCGGTGGCGACCCGCTGGGCTCATGTCAGTGTTGTTTGGGGTTGTCTGAGGTCACTGCAGTGTCACTGAGCTCTGCCACGAGGGGTGAAAGTGGCCGTGGCTGAACGGAACCAAACCCTGCTGGTGTGGCGAGGCTGGGATGGGAGGAGACGGCTTTCCAGCACCCATGATTGACCCACCCTTGTCCAGGGGCGTTGTGCTGGGGGTCAGCTCCATGGGTGTGAGTCTGGAAAACTCCTGCTGAGCCACAGGGAGCTCTGGGCTGTGGAGGGGAGCCCCTGAAGGAGGCAGGGACCTCCACAGGAACAGGGCGGCGGTCTCCTGTGAGCTGGCCTCCACGCTCCCTGCTGACTGATCAGAAGTGCTGGGCCATAAATGAGGTTGGCTCTTCGTCTCGTGGGTCAGACGGGCGCTGCTTGCCCTCGAAGCAGCCTGAAATCCGTGGCTGGGACAGCAGGGACTTGGTAGCCCGAAAATCCCTGTTGTTTTGCCAGCCTCGGGCCGCTCCCTGCCTCTAATGGCAGAGTATTCCTAACCAGACAGAAAATCAGCGGCGCGGCTCCGCGTTCCTGCCAGGAGGCTGGAAAGCAGCCACGGAGCTCTCGGTCACATCCAGAGCAGTGCTGGAGAACAGGATTAGTGCTCATTAACGAGGCGCCCGGCTCCGCTCCGCCAGCCCTGCTGCTCCTCTCGTCTCGCTGACGGGCAGCCAGCCCCGAGCGGGGTCTGGGGATGTGTGGATAAACAGGTCCTGAAGGAAAGGGATTAAAATGTGTCATGGCACACAGCAGGCGTGGGGATCGTCACCACCAGAGCCATGACCGGGTGCCCAGCAGCCGTGGGAGCCAGTCAGGAAACGCCTTTCCCATTGGGAGAAGGCAGCGTTTGGACACCTGCACTCCTTTAGGGATGGAGCTCGGGGACCCCTGTAGCTGACAATACCCCACACCTGCCCCAGTTTAACTTCTGTATCTCATCTCACTGCATGTCCTCTTCCCTTCCAGGGGGCCACGAGCTGGAGCAGATGCAGCTGATCCTGGAGACGATCCCCGTTATCCACCAGGAGGACAAGGAGGAGCTGCTGAAGGTGATGCCCATGTTCATCAACAGCACGTGGGAGGTGCGGAAGCCGCTGCGCAAGCTGCTGCCCGAGGTGGACAGTGAAGGTACTGTGGTGGCCGCTGCCTCGGCAGGGTCCTCCCGGGGCTCCTCCCGGCTGCCGGGGCTTCGGAGCCGTTCCTTGGAGTGTCACGGGAGCTGTCCTGGCAGGCAGGGGCGCGAGCCTGGAGAAGGGGATTTGGGTCCCTAGGAATTCACAGCGGCTGGTCCCAGCTGTAACCCACACGTCCCCACTGCTGTCCCCTCACAGCTGCCCTGTCCCAGGCCCTGCTCGCCGTCCGGCCGCTGGACAGCACTCACGGTGCTCTAGCTTGCTCACAGGTAGCTCTGAGGGTGAAATACTCTCCCAAGGCACTTTGAAGGTACATCCCTGGCTTCCCATGCCTCTCCCTGAGCTGAGAGCGAGGGCTCGGCCCAGAGGTTCTTCTCAAGCCCCGTTTGTTCTCTCGCTGTGCCTCTGGCATGAACCATTGTGTGGTACAGCAGGACACAGGCTTCTCCTTCACAGACTCCGTGAGATGGGTGTTACAGACAGGAACACTGACCAGGTGCTCTCCTGAGCTCCTTCTGAGGGTCAAACTGGACCTGGCCAGCTGCTCTTGGGAGGATGTCAAAGCCAGGCTCAGCTTAGGTGCGCTGGTGTAACTCCTCGCTGTAAGACATCCTGTGCCTGGTCCTGGTGACACGATATCCATCAGCCCGGGGTGCCCAGGGGCCATGTCAGCCTCCAGAGGCAGGGACAGATTTATTCCCTGCCATTCCTCCGGGAAGAAAGGTCACCCGCGCTCCTTACAGAATTCACTGTCGTTTTCCTGCCTCTCTGACCCGTAGCACATCGTAACATGTAACCTGGAGCGCTGTTCCGCCGCGCTCTGTGCCCGCAGTCACTGACCTGACGAGGCGATTGATCCCTTCCCACTTAATTAGTCTGAGCAGTGAGGTAATCCCACAGGAGACAGGCGGAAATTGGTTAATGTTTGAGCACCGAGGCAGCACGTGTGGCTGTCCTTCCTGATGAGGGATCCTGCCCCTACAGACACTGTCCCTGTCACACACCTACACCTTCAGTGGGGACGTTCTGAAGGTGCAGTATGAAGCCATGTCCGAGAAAAGGCATATATTTATTTTTATTGCCTGAACTCAAAGGGACTCTCCCATGAAAGAACCAACTGGATAAGCAACAACTTCAGTGACAGGATTTTACCTTTTCACCTAACCTCGGTGAAAGGAGTCATCAAAGCAATCACAGCAAATCCTCTGCGTTTAGGTTTAATTGCACTTAAATTTCCTGTCATCACAGATCGTGCACCACAGTCTTTCTGGAATAATTTTAGCCACTCAGAATTCTTCAAATATTAATGGGTAAAATAATTTCATAGCCCTGGTCACGCCGAAGGCTTTTGAGAATTGCAGTAAATCTAATCCACTTGAGTTGCGCGTGAGATGTGAAATCGGTTGTCTGCACCGCGGCGTGCCTGTCGAATGGATCTGAGAGCGTGGAGTCAAATCCAGCCCTGCCCAAAGGTCTGCTTGGGGTGAGATCTCAGCGTCCTGCAGGGCCACAGCACTGGGCGTGACACCTGCGAGCTGTCCTGTGCAGGTGTGACTGTGCTCCTGCTGCTGTGCTCGGAGAGGTGACACCTGGGGCTGCAGGATTGTTCTCCTGCAAGCTCACAGCTCCGTGAGGGGCGCAGGGGATGCTGCAAGAACTGAAGTGCCTGGTTTAGGTCCACCTGCAGCATGATCTTTAACTCATTCCTTACTCAGAGGGGATTTGTGGTGGGGGCTCCACGAGACTCGTCATGGCAGGGAAGCTGTCAGTGCCCTTGAGGAATCAGTGAGCTCGTTTGTCTCTGCTCCACAGCGATTGATTTTCTGGAGAAGATACTGACGTTTAACCCCATGGATCGACTGACGGCCGAGATGGGCCTGCAGCACCCGTACATGAGCCCCTACTCCTGCCCCGAGGACGAGCCCGTGTCGCAGCACCCATTCCGCATTGAGGACGAGATCGACGATATCCTGCTGATGGAAGCCAACCAGAGCCAGATGTCCAACTGGGACAGGTACGGTGCCGGGGCTGGGCTGCAGAGCCCGTGCTGGCTCACATCCTGCAGGCAGAACTGGGTGGGTGAGTCTCTGACGGGCCCGTGGCTGGGTCCCATCACACGTGTTCCAGAGCCGTGAAGGACGCCTGCTTTTCCCTCTCTATGCCATGCTGTAATTCCAGCCCAAGCGGGCGCCTCGCTGAAGCCGACCGGAGGCTCCTCGTGGATTTCCACAGGGATTAGAAGTTGAGCCTGCATGTCCTGGCCGCTGAGCACCTTTCTGCTCGTGGTTTTATTCACAGCCCATGTTGTCTTCATTTGAGTTTAGTGGCTCTGTGGCCCTTCCCTCTGCCCTCTGTCCCTGTAGTACAGGTTACAAAATATTGTTGTTGTGGTACCTTTTGGGGACAGGGCCTGATTTGGAGTGCCGTATTCATCACTTTTCAAGGTGTGTAAGCCCCAGAGGCTACAGACCTGGGGGCCTTGTAAAAAATCCTGAATTGTGTTGACATATGAATGGGTTGCCGAAAGCCATACTGGAGGTTTAGGAGGGATCACAGCCTTGAGCTGAGGTCCCTCATGTCCCAAGTGATTACCCCAGTTCCTGCGCCAGTCCCACAGCTGGAGCAGGTAGGACAAAATAAGAAGCAGCTAAGAATTAACTGGGTTCAGTTCTCTGTAGGGCTCCTTCCAGCTGAGGGGGATGAACTGGCTGAGGATGTCTGCAGCATTGTTCCTCTCTGCATTGCAATTAAATCTCCTCGCCTTCCTAATCCACTAGATTTCACCAGCATTGAAAAAGCTACGTAAAGAAATCCCTTGCCTTCACTGTCATCAGTCTCTCTGCCTGAGTGAACAAGGGGGAGGATGGGGGGACAGCCAGCTCCATCAGGTGAAGAGGAGGGCTGGAAGCAGGATATCCATCTTCAGTGTGTCCCCATCCCTGCCAGGTACAGCCCCCAAAGCAGCAAATCAGGGGCTGGAGGTCACCTTGTCACCTTTTCCTTGGTCACTGCTTGGTGTGACACAAGGAGCTGAGGCTGAGGCTGTCCTGGGGGTCACCTTGTCACCTTCTCCTCAGTCACTGCTTGGTGTGACACAAGGAGCTGAGGCTGTCCTGGAGGTCACCTTGTCACCTTTTCCTTGGTCACTGCTTGGTGTGACACAAGGAGCTGAGGCTGAGGCTGTCCTGGGGGTCACCTTGTCACCTTCTCCTCAGTCACTGCTTGGTGTGACACAAGGAGCTGAGGCTGAGGCTGTCCTGCCACCCAGCTGGGGACATCTGCAGATCCTGCAGCACAAGCCGAGCGTTTGGGGATGAGAGGTGATTTTGGCTCTGTGCTGTGGGACACCGGAAGAGCAATTTATGGCTGTGACAGAGCCCCAGTCCCTGGGATAACATTTCCTTTAAAGGCAGCTCAGTTCAGAGCCAGTAAATCAGATGTCACTTGGGAGACCATGGCTAGGAATGAGTGTTGTCAGGTAATTGTGGGTAAGGGAGTTCAGCTGGCTGGAGAAGTTATCACTCAGCAAGGTGACCCTTCAGGAGGGCTCTTCGTCCTGGACATCAGGATAAACTGGGGATGTCCAGTCTCACTGGGGTTTTAAGTTCATCTCTTTTACTGTTCTGTCACCAAACGGGGAGGACTCATTGGCCATGGTACCTGTCTGTGGGCTGAGGGACAGATTGATTATTAATGGTTATTATTAATGGTGTTAATCACATTTTAATCCCAAGTGGCGGGGAGGGGATGGACATCTAAAGGAAGGGGCCAGTTGGTTTGGTTGTTGGGCTTTTATTCCTGCTTCTGTTCCCACCTCAGGCCCTTGATAAATTACTCCCCCCCGACACTTTAACACAGCAGGAAGTTGTCTCTGCTGTCGGTGAGGCCCAGGGCAGATCAGCAGCAGGAGGCCGGGCCAGCAGCAGCGTGTGTGCTGGTTTGGGCGCTGCTGCTCCAGCGAGGCTGTGCTCCCCGTGTCTGACCGCAGCGTGTCTTTGGCAGGTACCACATCAGCCTCTCCTCCGACCTGGACTGGAGACACGACAAGCACCACGACATGGACGAGGTCCAGCGGGACCCCCGCGCCGGGTCCGAGTGCACCGCCGAGGAGGCGCAGGTTGACCCACGGAAGTACTCGCAGAGCAGCTCGGAGAGGTTCTTGGAGCTGTCCCACTCATCCATGGACCGGGTGTTTGATGCCGACTGTGGGAAATCGTGCGATTACAAAGTGGGGTCGCCTTCCTACTTGGACAAATTGCTGTGGAGGGACAGCAAGCCCCACCACTACTCTGAGCCCAAGCTGATCTTGGATTTGTCCCACTGGAAACGGGCAACCATAGCGCCCGCAGCCGAGCTGTCGCTGGAAGAGGAGCCATCCAACCTGTTCCTGGAGATCGCTCAGTGGGTGAAGAGCACGCAGGTGGGGCTGGAGTGTCCCGGCTCGCTGCCTGAGATCCAGGAGCGGAGCCTGCCCTCCTCCCCGCACCGCCTGCACAAGGAGCCTGCCGAGGTGACCCGTGAGAGCGACCCCGAGTTCGACCTGGACGTCTTCATCTCCAGGGCGCTGAAACTTTGCACAAAGCCGGAGGATCTTCCAGACAACAAGCTCAACGAGATCAACGGGGCCTGCATCTCGGAGCACCCCGGGGACATGGTTCAGGCAGAGGTGTACCAGAAGGAGCGGTGGTGAGCGACCCACGCCCGCGGAGCCCCGCTGCTCCTCCCTCTCCTCTGGGGCTGAGCAGCTGCCGGCTGTCACTGAGCATCCTTTTTTACACTGTACCAAATGCCTTTCTCAGGAAAGGCAAGCACAAACCACACGCCCCTTCTGATGCCTTAGAAGCGCTTCTGAGGGGATCAAGAGGTGTGAATGAAATACTGAGCTTCTTATACTGCCTTAACAATCTTGCCTTGCGATCTCTGGGACCTGTTTGAAACTCGAGTGTACGAGGGGAAAAACGACAGTACATGGTAGGTTTACAAACAGTAGTCAAATCAACTTCTTTTCCTTCCTTTTTCTATAGCAACTTAAGATGACAAAGACAAAATCCACATTTTCGGTACGGTCAGATACCCTCCTGGTTGGACAGGTTCCCAAAATGCCGAACTTTGAGCTGCTCTGAGGCACCTGTGTGAGCACAGGTGTGGAATAAAGTGACGCCAGCCGTCGGTCAGCAGAGAATGGAACTAGAGGTGGAGTCTGGCCATCAGACAAAAAGAATAACTCTCTGAGAATGTGAATGGGGAAGAAATTTGACCTGCAAAATATGGGCCGTTGGGGATTTGTTTTATTTTTTCTGATGGGAAGACAAAATTTTTGCTAAGTGCATTTTTCTGGTTTGTGGTTTCTCACACCAAATTTTTCCCCTATGTTGCACGGGGTGCAGCAGGGGGATGCACGGGGATCTGAGCTTTCCGAGTACACAGGAGGGCCCATGTGATGCATTTCAGTGTAACAACCTGGTGCTGTGAGTCCTGCCTCGGACAGCTGCCCATGAGACCAGCACATTCCAGCGGCTGTGAGGGCTGGACGGGGCGGACAGCTGGGAACAGCCCGCGGTGTGCTGCTGCCTGGCACCACCAGCCACACACAGACTCAGCGAGGGCACCCGCCCAGCTCTGCTACTGAAAAAGGAACTAAAGGACTTCTGCTTTTCCTTCTGGCAAAGATCTTGTGAAGAAGACAACAGTTCCTGTGGCACTGGATTCGTAACTGGCCACGTTGCTCCCAGCTACTGGTGTCAGCAGGCAACTGTGTGTAAATAGGTGAGGACACGACTGATCTACTGTAACTTCTGTTTTCATCCACACTTCTGAGCACCTTAATAGTTAATCAGCTAACAAGAGTTTGTATATGGAAGAAATGTTCTATACTTATATTTAATCAAACTCGGCAGCTTTTTAAACGGGAGATGTGTAAATAGTGCCACACGGGACGGTCTCTGCTTTCCTCACCATCCTGTCGCTGTGCTGTCCGGCACAGCGGCGCTGCTTAGGTTCCTAAAAGAGAAACTGCTGTACTTAGTAACTGCAAGGCCCACATTTAACTGCTCCTGTACGAGTTGTTTCTACCCTTCTAACAAGCAGTCTGCTAAATGCTCTGAGATGTGAAGAAAACCCATGTGAGACTCGCATAACTAGCAGCAGCGTTTACTGTATTAAGCCTGGTCTCTGCTCGTGCTGGGACCGGGTGCAGGTTTAGCTGTAGCAGGCCTTGGCAAGCCCAGAAACGTGTTCTTACTGTGAAGATCTCACACCAGGGCACTGGAAATGCCACTGCTCTGGCCGATGAGCAGCACTGGGGTGAGGGCAGCTGGCTGTGGGGATGGGATGGGGTGCAAGGCCAGGCACAGGGGTGGAGAAGGCATTTGGAAGGCAAAGCTGACGGAGGTTGTCTCTGGTCTGTGCTCCGAGTGTTTGCACGTCCCCCAGAGTGGATTAGAAAGGGGAGATGAGACAGAAGCAGAGGTTTGGTGTCTGGTGTGTTGCAGATCATTGATATACCTCAACTAAAGCTCAGCACTTTCACTGGTGGTGGGGAGGTTGGGATGGCAGCAGCAGCCACCCCTGCGCTGGAGCGGAGCCAGCCCAGCCCGGGCAGCCCACGGCCCGCTGCCCACGGTCCTGCTCAGCCCTGCTGTGTGCCCAGGGAGTGGGACTGCCGGGCTCCAGGGAGCGCGTGCCGGGGGAGGAGGAGGCGGCAGGAGCCACAGCTGTGTCTGTCGCCTCTCTCGGTGCCCTCACAGGAGGAGCTGATATCGCCCATTCTCCGATGGGATGGCTGCAGCCAGAGGTGTCGGCTCACGGTCAGACACTGGGAGCCAACAGAGCTCAGACCCGAAGGATGAGATCGGCACGGTGAGAGCGGCTTTGGAGAATTCTGACGGAGGTAACAGCCCTTCACTGCTGTTAGGATGAGCGCGGAGAGGCGCCGGCACGAGAACTCAGCACGGTCCCACCTCGCCAGCGCTCTCCTCGCCAGGCGCTGGGAGCCGTGTCCTCTGAAACCAGAAGCTGTTTTCCGTGGGCTGTCGCTTCTTCCCCAGAGTCCCACGGGACTATTTATTGTGGCCGTGAAAGAGTTTTGCTTTTGAGTGTTGTCCTGAGGGGCCGCAGTTGCAGTGTGACATTGACTCCATGACAAGCGAACCGAGCGCGTTGCCGCCACTCCGGATTTTCCATCTCGCTTCGTGAGCTGTTATTTAATGTTGTTCTAAAACCTCAGCGTCACATGCTGGGAAAAGGGGATAAGAGGGATGGCTTTAATTTGTTACCTGAGTGTGCTTAGCTGATCACAAGCCAGATCTGTCTCTCATTTACAGAAATAAAATGTAAGGCCTGAGCCTTCCTCGCGTGGCAGTGTGCAATTATTTTATGAATTATTATTATTTTTATTGTGAAGTGTTTACTTCAGTACTGGTGTCTGGGTTTCTTCTGCAAATCATAGAATTCATTCAGGTTGGAAAAGGTCTTCAAGAACAAACATGAAGACCTGCATCCCATGGATGTTTGTGTTCCAGGGTTACTTGGTGCTGGGCTGCTTTTCACCCAGCTTTGTTCTGGCAGGTCCAGGCTGTCTGAGCACTCAGGGTCACAGGGAGGGAATTCAGGCTCTGTCACCACCTGCATTTCCTGCAGTTTGAGGAAACATTCCAGTGTGAGATCACCCGTCAGGTGTTTCAGTGGACCTGCAGAAGGCATTCCTTGAAAGAGACATGGGAGACTGCTGTTGCTGATGATAGTTTGTGGTGGGCCCCGAGGCCACGTGGCCCTGGGATGGGTGCACACCCTGGATTTAGAGATGTGGGCCCCAGCTGCTCAGGGTTTTATTTAAAGAATGACAGAGGGAGCAGAAAAACCCTCCCTGGAGCTGTGGGAGCTGCTCCTGGTGGCTCCTTGCAAGGATCTGTCCTTCCACTCTGGCCACCCACTGGCCACAAGCTGGAGCCTGGGAATCCATCAGGGAGGTGATTTAAAAACTCCTTTAAATGTCACAAAGATGCCTCCACCGGTGCTGTTGCTGCCCCGGTGATTGCTCCTCCTCAGTCACAAATACGTGACTATTTTTACTGCAGTTTATTTTTAATCGTGCTGGGATTCAGCAGCTGTTCCACCAGCGCAGAGCTGCACTAACCAGATCATCTCCAGAGCTTTACCGTGTCAGTAATAAAAATACCAACTTCAGCTGGCTTCTAAAAGGGGCTTTGGGGACATCCCGGGAAGTTTTTCCTGTGCAAATCCCACCCGGATCCCAGAGTAAAACCACAACGTAGTGTCAGTGAATTTTACAAGTGGACTTTTGGAGACTGGACTGCAAATGATCGGTTCTGTCCCTTGGAGCAATTTCATGCCACCATCTACAGCTTTTGAGGGCTTGCAGTGAGAACGCTGTACAGCGTGGCAGGCAGACATTTCAGCTCTGAAATGCTCTTTTATTTCAGCTGGTTCTGAGAGGAGTTGAAGAGAACAAATACACCATATGGTGTTTGCTTGTGAATTGTTGCCTTTGACATTTTGAAAGGCAGAGTTAGATTTTGAAGCAGTGCAGTATTCGGGTGAAGGGAGGCCTCTCAAAGTGCATCTCCACTTTCTGAAGCCACGCTCACCGCGGTGTTTTAAAATGCCATCTGGGCACTGGTGAACTTGGTTTATAACAAACATACTGCTAAATTCAGAGTAGGCTTTTATTTATAAAAAAAAAAAAATTTGTCTTAAAAAGATGGTATTTTCACAGAAGGTCTTATGCAGGCTTGGGCACTGCTCTGTCCTCACGTTCCTGGGAACTCCTGCCTAGGTCGCACTGGTGGTGCTGTAAATATCTTGGGCAAAACCCGGGGTAAGGAAACAAAACTGTGACAGTCCAGTCTGCAGAATGGGGCAGGTACAGATAACCAGTGTGGGATCAAAGATAACAGCTTCCCGCAGCCAGAGGGCAGGGATGGATGGGATATTGGGAGGGAATTGCTGTGTGTGAGGGTGGGGAGGCCCTGGCACAGGGTGCCCAGAGCAGCTGTGGCTGCCCCTGGATCCCTGGCAGTGCCCAAGGCCAGGCTGGATGGGGCTTGGAGCAGCCTGGGACAGTGGGAGGTGTCCCTGCCCATGGCAGGGGGTGGAACAAGGCAAGTTTTAAGGTCCCTTCACACCCAGCCCATTCTGTGATTCTGTGTTTGTTTCTCTTTCCCCCACTGCCATCTCTCCCGTGCTGCACGCTGACATTACAGAGCAGGGAGAGCATTCCCAGGTTAGCCAGCTCCCTGGGAACGCCGTGCCTCCCTCTGTGAGCGGTGCAGCTCCAGGGTGGGGCAGGCAGTGCCCCACAGGCTGCTTCTCCACTCCTACTGCAGTAGCAATTTAAAATCCTGGGACATTCCTGCTAGTCCCTCTGGCATCTCCGGAGGGAAGTGGAGTCAGTGGAACAGCCTGAACTTGGCCAGGTCCCTGGTAAGGGGAGTTTCAGCCCTGGGACGAGCAACCACCTGTCCGTGAGCAGGGCTGGGGTGGAGCAGGCAGTGTCCCCGTGTTCCTGTGTGCTCAGCCCGCTGCTCTCGGAGCAGCAGGGTGCGTTGGTGTCCTATGGGTGGGGTGAAATAGGTGACGGGATGACAACTGAATGAAGACAGACTCCCCTTAAAATACATGGGCTGTCTGTCCCTGAACCCTGCTGGCCACTGCTAGCAGCTCCAGGGCCAGCAGGAGTGTTCAGAGCTCCTCCCGTCACACACGTGCAGTGCTGCCTCTCCCACTGGCTCCCCACGTCGGTGTCCAGAGGGGAGGACATCTCCCCAGCGGGCAGTAATGTGCAGTAAGGGAAGAAAATGCTTTCAGCCCGAAGCATTCTTCCTGTGCTCTGCAGAACCCTCGAACAGCTGGATGCTGGGAAGGCACCACTCATCCAGGTAAGCCCTTCCCTAAAACACTCCACACTTTAGGAGGGGAAAGGTGAAAGGAAACCTGCCATGTGCATGACCTGGGCTCAGCCAGGCACAGCACAGCTTATCTCTGCATGTGCACGTAGACACGTTTCCATGTGCTGAACACCTGCCGAGCCTCTGGATCAGGACTCCAGATGGGGAAGGTTTGTGTCCAGCCTCACAGTTCTGTCTTTCCTGCTCATCACAAAGCTCAGCCACATCTCCTCGCCCTCCTTCACCTGTGGAGGTGAGAGCTCCTGCATTGGAAGAACTTCTCTGTGCTGTTGTAGGAATAAAACCCCCGTGAGGGCAGCAGGCCACAAATGAAGTGCACAGAGGATCCAAGCTGTCCTTGTACAAACCCTCTGCTCTTCCATCTTGCTGGAGGTGGTTGATACTCAAGCTGTTCCATCCCTGAGCAAGGAGCCCACACTTTTGTAGGAGTTTGATGTACTTGGTGTTTGTGGATGTGCAGCATTCCCATCCTACCAAGGAGGACTTGTCAGTCCCCAGAGCAGTCCCTGAGGGGAACAGGAGAGCCTCACCTGGCAATGTCTCCTCAGGCTCCAGAGCCAATCCTTTGGCAGAGCTGGCTGTGAGGAGGGCTGGGCAAGGCAAGAGGGACGGCTGCTGTCTGTGCACTGCAGGCAAACAGTCCTCAGGGAGGTCCATAAACGAGAGAGAACCCTCCTGCACACAGATAAATACAAATTGGAGGGGCCTCCAGAGTTTCCTTGTGTAATCCCCTGCAAGTGTGGGCTGTGGAAGGGAGGAAGAGGAAAAGCCTGTCTTTCCAGAGAAGATGGTGTATGATGTTTATTCATGGCAGGCTGAAAAGTCTGTCGCTGCACCAAAACAAGGCCTCACATCAAATGCTTGTGCCACTAACTCAGCCTGCTGAGCAGCTCTGCGTCCCGCAGCCCTGAGAGCTCACACCCCTCTGCCTACAAAAGGATGCAGAGAAATCTGCTTTTCTGGCCAAAATTAGCAGCGAACCAGGGACTCATGCTGCCTGTGCATGGCCTGTGCCATTTCTGAGCCATGTACATCTTGTCCTGCTGCCCACTTCCAGAGCTGCACCCCGACACCTCCTGAGTGCCACCGGAGCTGGACGGGTTCCCCTGGCCCCGGAGCTGCTCCATGCTCCCCTGGCAGCGGGAGAGGGCTGTCTGGGGACAGACAGAAGTGCTGCTGCCACGCAGGGGTGTGTGTGCACAGAACTGGGCAGCAGTTCCTGTGTCACCCTGTAATCCTCAGCCAGGCTGTGCCATCCCTCAGCCTCTGACGGATAAACGAACAGGGAGCCGAAGGCAGCGGTGGCAGAAATGTCAGCCTGCGAGCTGCCGAGCACAAACTGAAATATTTAATCAGAGAGGCACTGACAGAGGGGCTGAGCAGCAGGAGCCTCGGTGTCTTCCTCTGGCTGTGACTCCTGTGTCTCCAGAGGCACCGCCTGACATTTCACACCGACTGAACTTGGCTCATTAAAAGCCAGGCACGGGCAGACCTGTTTGTCGTCTCTCCACCGGGCCAGGGGTGTGCTCCCGCAGCAGGTACTTTGTCGCTCCAAATTATGTCCCTGGAACACAGGAGCTGTCAGTAAATGCCAAGCTGCTCCATCCTCTGCCTGCCACTCGGAGCTGCTCCCCCAGGAGCGACGCGGTCTCTCCGTGCTGCTGCATCTCGGCAGGAGCATCGCGGTGCTCACACTCGGTTTCTGTCAGCCAGCCCTGGTGTCCCAGATCCGTGTTCAGGAGCGAGGCAGAGCTGCGCTGGGGCCGGCTCTGCAGCCTGCTGCTCCCTGAGCTCCGTGTGCGTGTCCTCAGTCTCACCTGTGAATGGGGGGGTGACACAAAACGCTTTGAGGCTGACTGATGGAAAGCGTGAGGCGTGTTCTGGTTTCCTTTTCCAGCTGTGAAGCTCTTACAGAACCGTGGAATGGTTTGGGTGGGAAGGGACCTGTAAAGGTCACCTGGCTCAGGGCACCGAAGTGACAGCGAGTGGCAGCCTGCAGGGAACCCACCTCTGCTCCAGCTGATCCAGGGGAGGGCAGACACCGAGCCCGCAGCTCCCAGCTGCTCGGGCTCCACTTCTGGCTGAGGCTCCTGCTGCACCCCCTGAGCTCTCTGCCCAGCAACAACCACAAATGGGCCGGGATCTGCTCCGGGAGGGCGTGGGTAGAGAAAAGAGGGAGTGAAGGGAGAAACCCTGAGAGAGGAAGCCGTGAAGAGGCGGAGCTGAGTGCAGGATTCAGGGACTCCCAGGAGGAGCCTGTTTCCATCTGAAGTGCCAGGGGTGCAGAACTCAGCCGGACAAAGGTCTCCTTTCGGAGGATGCCCTCAGGGCGGTGGGAAGGTGGGAACAGTTGTGTTTCCTGCCCGAAAATGTTTGATTTCAGTGCCGCTCTTGGTGCTGGAGCCGTCTTAGGCAAGGACAGGCCGCCCTCTGCAGGGAAATTCAACAAACCTGGGTTCCGGCTTTCCCCATCCAGCGCCTGGATTCACCCGCGCAGATCAACCCCGCAGGGCACCCAAACTGCTGGCCAGGGCTCTGCTCTCACCTTACATCCTGCAGCAGACTCCCATTTGCAGCGCCTGTGATGCACGGGAGATTTGCACCAGCGGTCGGTGATTTGACACCAAGCTTTTCCACCTGCTGCGAAAAATAATGGGATCGCACGGGCTTGGAGGAGCAGCTGTAGGTCTGGCTTTGCAGGGTGGTGAGAGGTCCCTGCTCCCGTGCAGAAAGCCAGGAGGTGTTTTGCCTTGCTGAATTGCGCGTAGCAGGTTTTCTGCAGCAAAGCATTTCAGCACGTCATCACCAGGAAGGTCGGCACAGTCATTTAAGTCAGCTTTGTTGCCTGCATGCGTGTGGCTGTGCACTTTGTTTGCTGGGGTTGGCATTTTGGCAGCAGATGTCAGAACAGAAAAGGAAATGTTGCTGTTTCTGGAGAGCTGAGTCTGCACTGGCCAGGTCTCCTGGATTGTATCAGCGTGGCTAAAAAATACGAGTTCCCATCTTGAGCTTTGACAGCACATTCACTGTGTCACCCTCTGACAAAGATGGCAGGAGGGAGGACGCACGTTCCTCTCCCCAGGTAGGACTGAGCTGATGAGTGTACCCGCTAAATCAAGTGGCTTTTAAAACCCAAGAGGCTCATCGTTTGTAACAATATTTAAAAATTTACATTGCAAGCTGCTTTTGATCTCACAGGGAGAAACACATGATGTCTTGGAGGAGCTCAAAATGAGGAGTCAAAATCTTTCTGAACAGTAACCTGGTGCTGCAGCTCTTTTAGCTCTGCATCTCCCAGATGAACAGATGGGATGATGGACAGATCTCATTCAGACGAGTTTATCAGAAGCTGAAGAAGTACAATGCCTTGTTGTTCGGGCCTTTGTGAGCACTTCTGTAAAGCAAATATCCCAAAACCAACACGTGCAGCTGCTGCTGCTGGGAGCATTCGCTGCGGGCTGTGCACTGCAGGAGCTGCGGGGAAGGACCGAGGCTGAGCAGCGGTGATGAACTGGCTCTCCCGGGCTCAATCCCGTAGGAAACACACCCGGACTGCAGCCCTGTTCCGCGCCTGGCCGTGCCGGGGACTCGGGGCTGCTGCGGTGAGGGCTGCGGGGGTTTGATGCCGACAGCCTCCAGCAGCTGCTGCTGGCTGTGTCCTGGTGAGACCCCCAGCACCTCTCCAGCTGACGCCGGGAGCGGGGAGCAGCAGCCCCGGGACTGCATCAAATGAGGGCATTAAATCACAGCAGGGGTGCCCAGCGTCCCCCAAACCCGCCTGAGGACACAGGGGGTTGATGGAGCCTGCGAGTCACACAGCCTCAGCTGAGGTCCTGCAGAGAAAAGGGAGCAGCAAAATCCTCCTGGAAGCCATTTCGGGGAGCCTGGAGTGCATAATGGTGGTCAGGACCAGACACGGGGAGGGCAAATTGTTCCTAATAGCTCGGCTGTCCGATGGATTTCTGCCTTCAGACCTCGGGGCAGAGTCAGGGCTGTGGCTCCCGCAGCTCTGTCCTGCCGCCTTTAATCCTCGCATACATTTTGGCACCGATTCCGTTCAGCCTCAGCCCACCTGATCCTGGCGTTAAGGAAAAATTAAAACAAGCTTAAACCAGGAAAGAAAAAAGAAACAAAACGTGATAGCTAAGTAGGTCTGGATTTTTAAGAGTCCTTTTCTTTCAGAAAAGAGAAAAATCTTGTTTGTGGTCAAGAATTGGAGACTCCTTTGACGACATTGTTGATGAAATCTTGATTGAGCTAGTTTCTCTGTAATTTAAACTACAGAAGAGCTTCTGAATAAGTGCCAAAGCTCGCTTTGTAGCAGAGGTTTCGTAGCTGGCTCAAAACTCCTTATCCAGATGTCTCATAACTCCCTCTCCTGATATCTCATAACTGAGACACCTGACAGTGTCCCAAATGCAGATGCCTGTGCATTCTGTAAAGTGATAAAGCATGCAATTGATGTAAAGGATTTATGTAAAGGATTCACTCTTTGTGTGAGATGTAAAAACTCATCATGTCATTGTGTGCCCTTGGTCAGGTATTTTCCAACCTGAATGTTTCTGTGTTTCAATATCAGCCATCTCCTGCAGGAGGAGCGGGATTTTGAGATTCAGCTGGGAACACGCGTCCAGTGAGAGCACGGGTAGGATGAAATGCAGAGGAGTCCACACAGGACACACAGGGAGCACCGTGGGTTTGCCTTGCCTTCAGCAACGCTCAGCATGGGGATGGTGACTCAAACAGCAGAAGCCACTTCTCATTACTGCCAGGATGTACTCTGCTTATCAGCTCTCTTCCCGCTTGGTACGGAATGAAGTAATTTTGCTCTGGTTAGGATGCCATCCTTCGCTGGGCACAGAAAAGTCAGGGCTGAGATAACGACACTGTGCTAACAAGCACAGAAAATGCATTTTACAGCATCTCAAGCCAGAGCAATTTGAGACCTGTGAAGGTTAATGCGTCTTTTCTGGCAGGTTTCTCTGGTATTTCTGTCAGTCACTGCCACATGGAGACAAAAGCAGAGTGTTCTCAGCAGAGAGAGTGTCCGGCCTGAGGTACTAGCGTGGCTGCCCGGGAGCCCAGGCTGAGAGTGAGGTGTCCAGCAGTCTAAAGGCAGAAACAAGAGTGTGCACATCTGGTGGGACTCCTCCTTTCACTTCCAAGGCTCACTGTGGCTCTGATCAGTCTCTGCAAGGCCCATTCTGCTCCTGTAGCACACATGCACAGCCTGTGAGTGGAGAGAGAACAAAAAGCACTAATTTCAAGAGCTTAAACCCGAGCCCAGTGCCACCAGACCCTGCCGGTGGGGTTAGACTCTCTCCCGAGGTGTCTGAGTGACACCTCGTTCCAGCTTAACTGAGCTCAGCGAGACTGCGGGACTTGTAAACTCATGAATTTAGCGGGTTTGGTGCTTTTTATCAAACAAAGGCGTGACAGCGCCTGCCTGGTATCTGGTGAGCGGTCAGAAGAGGGCAGTCCTGCCCTTCTGTGCGGGCTCTGCTCGACTCGAGTCTCGGAGACACAAGTGGATGCCGCAGAGCTGTGCGGGCATGGTCACACCGAGCCGGGATGTGGATGGAGCCAGCCCTGACCGTCCTCTGTCCTCCCGTCAGCACAGCGGGGCTCAGCCGCTCCAGACGAAATAGAGAAACTCGATGTCAAGGGAGGCGATCCAGAGCGCAGAGCTGGGTTGCTGCAGGGCGATTTCTGGAGGAAAGCTCCCGGTTATGAGGATGGAGCAGGAAAAGGGCAGAGCTGGGTTGCTGTGGGGCGATTTCTGGAGGAAAGCTCCTGGTTATGAGGATGGAGCAGGAAAAGGGCAGAGCTGGTTGCTGTGGGATGATTTCTGGAAGAAAGCTCCCAGTTATGAGGATGGAGTAGGAGAAGGCCCCTGTGTGTCTGCACCAGAGCGGAATGGTGGCACAGCACATACAAATAAATACACCTGGTTTCAATGCAGTGGACACAACCAGCAGCAGTGGGGGAAGGGGGTTCCTGTGATTCCCAGCAGAAAAGCAGTTTATTAGGGGATGAAAGCACTAAAATGGCTGCGGATTCCCCCTGTGGAACCCACTCCGTGTGGTGCCTGTGGTCTCCACCAGACCAGGATGCTCGGAGTGCCATCCAAGCTGGCCTTGAATGTTCCCAGGGACGGGACATCTGCCACCTCTCTGGGCAACCGGGGCCGACTTCATTAGAAAATTTACCACCCTCATTACAATTTGCCTCGCTAAATTTACCAGCCTCACCATAAAAAGCTTCTTCCTTCTCTCTAGGCTGCCTATCACCTGGTCAGCCCATCTCAGGTTTTCTCAAAACGTCCCTGGCTGTCCAGGAGTTCAGTAAAGTAGAGCTGCCCCGTGAGGGTCAAACCAGCCTGAACAGAGACTGTAGATCACAAGAAGAGAAAGTAAAATGTGAATTGAAGAGCAGCAAAAGACCAACCCGTTAGCCTACAACAAGAGTCACTGACAAAGGAGTTTGTCGGGGCTGAGGAGGGGCTGGCATCCCCTCAGGCCAAAGCTCCCTGGCCGGGATGGTCAGGGACAGACAGACATGGATGGATGGCGTTCAAGCAGTGCCATCCCCAGTCGGGGCAGAATTAACAGTGCCACAAAAATGCTCCCAGGAGCAGGAGATTTTTTGCACCATTAAATCATCAGCACAGTCCCAGCTGTAGTTCTGGAGCAGGCCCGCTAGCGTTTTCCCAGACAATCCCTGGAGACAGAGCGGGAATTAGCATGTTATTCCCAAAATACAGCTTGCATGTGGACCTTGGCTTGGATGGTGAAGCACTGGACAGCACCAATGTGGGCTGTTCCCGTGTGAGCTGCTCTCAGGGCCAGAGACTCTTCTGCACACACGGGAGTCCAGAAAGGCTAAATGAGAGATTTCACGCAGAATTGCTTTAAAACATAGAATAAAATCACCACGCAGAAATTGAATGCAAAAAATGGAAACAGTGTAGACATATTCACCTCTGTTGTTGCTCTAAAGAAGTACAAGGGGCAAGGCTTGTGGAGAGAAGCAATATCTTCCAGTGGAATTGGTGTAATAAAAGAGATTATTTTTCTTCCCAAACCTTGCCTCGGGGTAACCATTGTCTTTACTGCTGAGCTACTGCTACAGTCTCATGTAAATGTGAGGAGTCAGTCGGGTCATCTCCCTACACAGCACTGCTTTTTAACAGAAATAAAGAGCAGCAGGCGAAGGGGCCAGCTCTCATCAAACCTCAGAGACTGCCTTCTGAGGGATGGATTGTTCTGCTGGTCTGTGCTGCAAAAACTTCTGAGACTGGAGTGAGATAAAAGCCAGTATCACCGCTTAAATGATGGTTTGTTCTGTGTTAGCTGTACACACACAGCTACATTATCAGTGTGTTTGTGGCACTGGCAGTGTAGCACTATGGAAGGAATGAAAGGACAGGTCTAGGCAGCTAGAACAGAGATTATTTTCATTTATTTACTTGCATCAAGGATCAGCGATAGAAAAAACAAGAACACAGGGCCCGGTGCTGGTGGACTTCAAACAAGATACTTGAAAAACTGAAAATGTTGCAGAAAGGAGAGTCAAAACTATCTCAAGGATGGGGAACAAAAGCCTACTTTATCAGGCATAAGTGGTTACAGCCAGTATAGTTTATCACGAGAAAAATGGAGCAGGAAGTTCTCTTTTGTAAAGAGACAAAAACCAAGCAGAAAATGACCACAAGTCTAGGAAAACTCTAAAGATACATAGAACACAGTTTTAGGATGGTGGAAGTGACTTAAGAAACCGCCTTGATGTGATTTAAGAAAACTGCCTTCAAACAGTGGTGATTTTTGGGAGATACAATTTTAATTTAGCAGAAACCAGTGGCTCCCTCTGGGAAGGGGCCCTGGCAGAATGCAACAGCCCGTGCACGCAGGAAATACGGAGTGATCATGGAACAGTCATGGGCTGCACCGAAAGTTTCTGAATGAATTCTCACCCTGCAGTGGGCGAGCTGTGACACTTGTGGAGGCGGTCAGGAGGGATAGCAGATCCAAGATCCGTGCTGGCTGGCTTCACAGCTCTTGGCAACCCCAAGGCAGAAGCATTTTGTGTGCCAGAAGAAACTCTTCGGAGCTGAGCACCAAATATGGTGATAAAAGCCCTGGGGAGGAGGGAGAAACAACTGCTCCTCTTGTTCTGTGGCACAGGCAGCAGCATGGAGACTCACAGTGAGAGACACTGAGGGGCTGGAGCGTGTCCAGGGCAGGGAACGGAGCTGGGAAGGGGCTGGAGCCCCAGGAGCGGCTGAGGGAGCTGGGAAGGGGCTGGAGCCCCAGGAGAGGCTGAGGGAGCTGGGAAAGGGGCTCAGGCTGGAGCAAAGGAGGCTCAGGGGGGACCTTGTGGCTCTGCACAACTCCCTGACAGGAGGGGGCAGCCGGGGGGGTCGGGCTCTGCTCCCAGGGAACAGGGACAGGAGGAGAGGGAACGGCCTCAGGCTGGGCCAGGGGAGGCTCAGGTTGGATATTGGGGAAATTTCTTCATGGAAAGGGTTGTCCAGCCCTGGCACAGCTGCCCAGGGCAGTGGTGGAGCCCCCCTTCCCTTGAGCCGTGTGGATGTGGCACTTGGGGACAAAGGTCAGAGGTGGCCTGGGCAGTGCTGGGGGCGGGGTTGGACTCTGTGGTCTGAGGGCTTTTCCAGCCCAAACGATTCCGTGATTCCATGATCCTGCTGCTCCGCCGTGCCCGCTGGGGCTGTGCTGGGGCACGAAGCACGGACCAGGCCTCCTCTCTGCAGAACTTTTACGTTTAGACAAGGTTTGGTGCCTGGATTTGAGACTGACCAGAACGGATGCCGCGGGGCTGCTGGGGGAACAGAATGGCGCGGAAGCAGTGGGCGCTGTCTGGAAATGACAGCTCTCCCTGCCATCAAACCCCAGCTGGGAGCTCCGGCCCCGCAGCTGTGGCAGATTGCAGCCCCTGGGGTGCAGGGTTCCCCGTGCTGTGACTAATTACAGCGCGGCTCTGAGACAGCCATTCTCTCACAACAAAGTGCGCACAGCGTGCTCCGGCAAGGCTCAGCTGGTCATTAGGTGATACCGGGGAGGATCCCCCGCCAGCCTGGAGCGGCACGGGCTCGCAGCAGAAGTGATTTGTGCCATTTGGGTACGAAGCCAGGCGTTTTTAAATGCCTTCAATTTGGTCTATTTTTAGCCCGGCACAAAGGCGTGACCTTGCAGGTTATTTTCGCAATCTCCTTTGTTTATAGGTGCCGAGCAGCATTATTCAGAAAGGTTTCAAAGCCGCCACAGTCATGCTGACGGCGGGGGGGAAAGCAGCTGAACGTGCTCTTCATGACAGGCCTCAAATTCATAATTGGGAGAGGAGGTTTTGATTAAGTAGGTTTACATATTTGATACTGTTACTATAGTGACTCTGCTTCTTTTAACTGCACAGTGCTCCTTCGTGCACCGAACTATTTAAATCGCGTTCAGTGCCAGCAGGGAATTAAAATTCTTACTTAATAAAAGTTCCTGTTAAGATAAAAATTTCAGTTTTTAAGTGCCAGAGGGCAGGGATGGGTGGGATGTTGGGAAGGAATTGCTGTGTGTGAGGGTGAGGAGGCCCTGGCACAGGGTGCCCAGAGCAGCTGTGGCTGCCCCTGGATCCCTGGCAGTGCCGAAGGCCATGCTGGACACTGGGGCTTGGAGCAGCCTGGGACAGTGGAAGGTGTTCCTGCTCACGGATGAGCTTTAAGGCCCTTTCCAACCCAGAGCATTCCAGGACTCTGTGATTAACAGTCTCAAAATTCGCAGCATTGGAACACACCTAAGTTTGGGCTGGAGAGGAGGCGGATGAAGGCTGGGATGGGCTGAGCTATCACGTTTCACACCCCTGTACTGTCCCTCTCTGAACGCTGTGGAGGCTGAGCTGGGGACAGGCATCACTCCTGCTGAGGTGAGACCACTGTTAGGACAAACAGCCCAGTGTTGCTGTGAAAAGTGATGGTTTTCCCCTTTTCTTCTGCAATTTCAGTGCTGACTTGCAGAATTAGCTGCCTTGATGACTTCTGCCAAGCCTCTGTTTGAGTCCAAGGGTGTTCCAGCCCTCCAGGCTCTGTGAGGCAGCAGGCCAGGCAGGGGTTAGCTCAGCGCTGTGGTTCTGCATGTTTTGTGGAGCCCTGGTCCATGGAGGGCATCCAGCATGGTGCTCCTGGCCACTGGGAGCAGCTTCCACGTTGCTTCAAGGACCTCTGAGTGGAGTGACCCCATTTCCCTGCCACCACTCCCTGCTGCCTTCCTCCTGCTTTGCCTTTC
>VWZT01007310.1:1213-13030 GCA_013397055.1 Pachycephala philippinensis
AGATTAGCTGTTAGGAAGAAATTCTTCCCTGCGAGGGTAATGAGGCACTTGCACAGGTTGACCAGAGAAGCTGTGGCTGTCCCATCCCTGGAAGTGTTCAAGGCCAGGTTGGATAGGGCCAGCTTGGAGCAACCTGGTCTAGTGGAAGGTATCCCTGCCCATGGCAGGGGGGTTAGAACTAGATGATCTTTAATGTGTTTTCCAACCCAAACCATTCTATGATTCTGTGATTCACAAGGGCAGAGTAGAGGGGAAGAATCCTCTCCCTCAACCTGCTGGCCACACCTCTTTTGATGCAGCCCAGGATGTGGTTGGCCTTCTGGGCTGCGGGCGCACACTGTTGGCTCATGTTCAGCTTTTCATCCACAAGAATCTCCAAGTCTTTCTCCACAAGGCTTTAGTTTCTGATTCCCAAACAGATCAACTTTCTAGAACTAACTAAAATTCTAAAGTCCTTGCATCTATTTGTGGGAAAAGATACTATTTAGAAAAGAAGTATCAGTTGAATTAAAGGCACTAGAAGATGGGTGATAATATTTAAGTGGTCAGGAAAAATAAACTCAACCAAATTATTCCCTGTCATTTACACCAATGGGGTTGCTCAGCCCCTGAAACTGCCTTAGATCTGAGAATATATTTTTTAAAAATTAGTGCAAGAAAAAAGTTTAAAAAAATCATAAGAAGGAAAAAAGTAGAAAAAAACATGTTTCCCTGTGGTCATGTTAGTAAAAGAGATGTAATAGGGAATGAAGACATGGCTATATATATCGTTTAGGACTCTTTGATAGAACAATTCTTTTTAATTCTGGGGGGTTTTTTCACACACACATGCACAAACACCCTTCTCTCCCTGAAAATGAGTACCAATTTTTAGTTTACTGTATTTCCCTCCTTAACTGTGGAGGGGGGCAATCTAAACATGCTGTAACATATATGCATCCCCATGACTTCAACAAATCTATTTGGTGTGAAACAACTGAAACATCAGTCTACATCCTTAAAGGAGAAAGCCCTGAAACTACAAATTTCTCATGACACATGCTATTCTGTTTATCAATAACTGTGCCAGCCACTCTAAAGCTATATGAACAGATTACACAATATAAGGAATAATACCCCAATCAGAAAACACAGAAGCATGTTCTGGCTTCTTCCAGGGAATTATTCATATGCTTCTTATGTTAAATGCAGTATGGGATTTCTTAGACTGAAAATGTTTTGGCTTCAGGCTCCAATTAGCCCTAGCATAAGAAGAGGGTGTCAGATAAAATACATGTCTTTCAAATAATCTGCATGTAAATAACAATTTAAAAACACCTACATTGGCATTCTCTTGTTTATTCAATTTTAACAACAAAAACCCCTCTTCTCCCCTCACCTCTGTGTAGTTCATTTGTGTGCCCCCTAGGCAAGTCTGCCCATGAAGCACCATTCTTGCAGCATGGCCCCTGAAAGCCAGTGGGTTTCTCTGCTCCTTTTTCAGAGCAAAGCACCAGGATATGACAGCATTTTCATGAATCAGATTACAGCTCCAGAAAATGATATGCAGAATTAGACCTCCAGCTGAAGGGAACAATTGGAAACACTTTATTTTGTTTGAAATATGTTAAAGAAAAGTCAGCATTAGAAAAATGTGGGATCTTATACCAGCAACTTTACGAAGAAAAAAGTTCCCTTTAGCAGTATACTTTCTCTAAGCAAATTAACATACAAATTAAAACAGCAGCAACAAAATATTACTGAAATTATTAAAACTTCTCCAGTGGCAGTGCCGCTGGGATAACATATTTAAGAAGGGAAGAAAAATTGTGAAACAACAGCAGCTGGGAGAGCAGGGTGAGAATATGTGAGAGGAACAACTCTGCAGACACCCAGGTCAGTGCAGAAGGAGGGGCAGGAGGTGCTCCAGGTGCCAGAGCTGAGATTCCCCTGCAGCCCGTGGTGCAGCCCATGGTGAGGCAGCTGTGCCCCTGCAGCCCACAGGGGAGCAGAGATCCACCTGCAGCCCCTGGAGGAGCCCATCCCAGAGCAGGCTGTGCCTGAAGGACTGACCTTGTGGAAAGGGACCCATGTTGGAGCAGGGGAAGAGTCCTCCCCTGAGGAAGAAGGAGCAATAGAGACAACGTGTGCACTGACCGCAGCCCCATTCCCTGTCCCCTTGCACTGCTGAGGGGGAGAAGGTAAAGAATTTGGGTGTAAAGTTAGGCCCAGAAAGAAAAGAGGGCTTGGGGGAAGGTGTTTTAAGATTTAATTTTTATTTTCTCGCTATCCTACTTTGATTTGATTGATAATAAATTAAGCTAGTTTCCCCAAGTTGAGCTGTTTTGCCTGTGATGGTATTCGGTGAGTGATCTCCCCGTGCCCTTATCTCCACCCAGGAGCCTTTCATTATATTTTCTCTCCCTTGTCCAGTTGAGGAGTGGAGTGATAGAGTGTCTTGGTGGGCACCTGTTCAGCGAGGGTCAACCCATAACACCTTGGCAAAAGCTTTAAGACCCAGCTGTGCTGGAAGAGCACCAGAATTATAAAACTCAGCACATACGGGCGTGGAGAGTCCATGCATGCTCACAGCAAGCTGGCAACATGCAGTGGCTCAGCCTCTGTTTCCCACAACAATCCATTGGCAGAATCTGATGAGGACCAGCCTGGGATGCTTGGCTGAGGCAGTGCCACCTCCAGGGGCCAGATCTCCACCCGAGCAGGGGACATAGCCAGCCACCACTGGTGCTGTGGTTCCACTGCTGTACCTGAAAACTGGCTCCCTCCTCGTTGCCTCCAGCCTTGGCTCTGCAGTGCCTCACTGCCTCTTTCACCCTTCCAGCAGGCTAACTCTGGACAGAGGAGGCCTGCCTGGGATCGTGGGCCTCAGCACCGCTGCAGCGCCTGCCACCCATCTGCCATCACTCTTCTCATGAGATGGAGATGGGCCTCTCTGCCCCACCACGTCCCCCGCTTGCCCAATTCCCAACACCCTGGCTGAGAGGGCTGGCAGTCCAGGCTAGGCAGTCACTGCAGCCATCTGTTACGAAACCTTGGACAGCTCTGGTGACAATGGGCTGCAATCCCATGACCGGCTATCACCTGCCAGGAGCAGCCCCCTGCACACCACTTACACCCTCCATCTCCTTGTACCCCCACATTAGAGACCCTCACCCTAGGATCTACATGCTGCACCCCCCTTTCTAGTTTCAGATCTTTTAATGGCACAAATTATTTCCTCAACAGGCCACCAAGCTCTCAAAGGAATTGGAAAGACAAGTCCCAGCAGAGACATTTATAGATGTCAAGGTTCCAGTTAGGGAAAAAAGTATGAGGGAGCTGTGAGAGCATTACTCACACTGCATGCAAAGCTGTGGCCAGGATGCAAACACAGGCATGCTCCCATAGTTAGGTCCAGCCATGGCTGAAGCTTTACAAGATCTGAGCTAGTGAGCTCCAGCTTCTGTTGTACCTGCCTGAGCTGCCAAGTGTTTAACAAGCTACAAATTATTTGTATTTTCATTGTAAACAGGTTGCTTTAATTTTAAAATTATTTTCTAAATGCAAACACTACAGTTTAAGAAGGAAGTTGTTAGAAATAACACCAAAAAATTCTAACTGCATGTTACATTTTCACGATAGTCCCTATAGAACAGATACTTCAGTCCTTAAAAGTAAGCAACCAAATTAAACATCTATTTAAATGTTTCCCCATTCGAAATAATACTGAGTTACAGAATTTGTGTAAGAGACTACCATATCCTGCACCATTAGCTAATTAAAAATTCCACTGCAGGCATGAAACAGCAGAAGCTGCAAGATCCTCCTCTAGTGACCATCTCACACAGGACTGACATCCAATTCTGTCGTCATAAGCCTGCAGATGAAACATGCTTTTGTAACTGTTTTCAAAAAAAGCAGCTAATCCTTTCTTATATTGTATGAATAACTCAGCAGATCTCAAACTATTGATCAGCTCCCTTTCCCTGCCCTTCTTTCAGAAGTAGCTTGTGGCCTCTCATGAATATTGTATATAAATCCACAAGTCTCAATTTAATGTTCACTTTTTATTTTGTATCCAGACACACCTCACAGGTTTTTGTTCATTCCAACTTTTCCATTTCTCACTGCCTAGACCCCACTGCTTTAGCCAATTAGTTTCATTCAGCATAAATTCAAGCATTCACCTAATGTGATACAGCCCACTGCAGGCCCCAGGCAACAAGTGCAGCTGCATGCTGCCTCATTGCAAGCTACAGACCAGTACCTGCATAACACAGGGCACTCTGGGGACCAGCAGTATATATTTATTTAAAGGGAAGAACTCCTCCAGCAGTGCATAGGTATATAGTTTGGAGAGGTCTGTGTGTCTATACAAACATTTGTGGCAGAAAGAGGATGGCAAGGTGGCTGTTACAGAGGGCAACCAGAACTTCTGACTCTCCAAGTCAATCATCCCTCCCACAGTTGCAGTTGCAGTTGCAGTAAGGAGGCATGGGGGACTCCACTGGTAGAAGCAATTTGGGAAGGAAATTCTAGGGAAGAGGGGGTTGCAAAAGGAAACACTTTCCTGTGGAGTTATTACTTGAGGAGAGCCTTTCACCCTGTCCCTCAGGGTGAGGAGGGGATTGGTCATGCCCCCACTGCATTCCCACCCAGGCTCAACAGAAGTCTGGATAGAGGCAGCACTGGGCACAACAACAAAGCATCATTTCTCTCCTACCAAATCTGCAAGCCGTTGTTAAAAAGCGGAGATCAAACAGAACAAAAAAATAGCCCAACTGTGCTTACTAAATTACAGCTCTGCTATCAATATCACCTAACTGCTCAATTTACATTGGACTTAAATTGCCTAAATTAGTTTCATTAATTAGACACAACCAGATTGTTCCTTTAATTCCACTGATGCAGATCTGGTGTCTATATGCATAAATGCCTAAAAATTTAGAGTTATGCAGCTAAGCAAGTTGCATCCCCTCCATGTTATCAAGACAGGCTTCTTATCAGAAGCCAGGTATAAATCCAATAGCTAACTTTTACTTTCATGATTAACATCAGCCCACATTCTTTCCTCTGCACATAATCTCATCCCATATTACTTGCATCTCAGAAAATACAAAACATTATAAAAAAGAATGCAAGTTACATTAATTAAATTGTTTGAAATTTTAATTGACATTCATGTTTGTTTTGCAACAGTTTCTCCAAGGCTAGCTACAATGAAACACAAGAATCATTTTGAATGAGACTAAATAAAAGCATAAATTGCAAGAAATAATTTTGCATTTGGAGAAGACTGAATAGAAAAGCCTGATTTTAAGCAAGATCTACAGGAATACCAAGAGCATTAGGGAACATCCTTGCAAAAATTCCTCCCTTTACTTAGGGCTTTGAAAACAAAGTTTTTCAGAAGTTGGGAGGCACCTCTAATCTGAAGGCAATAATTGAGAATTGGAAGTTCTTAGCATCCTTAAACATAGAGCCAGACAAGTGTTTTCTAAACAAACTTAAGATTAATAGGTCATTACTGTAAAGTTATTAAAATTATATTGATTCTTGCCACTGAGATCTGGCACTAATTGACAGTCACTCAGTTGTTCCTAATTTATTGGATTAAGCAAATAATGCAATATTTCATGGATGCTATTGTTTTGTTGTCTAATACTGATTAAAATATTTACACTCCTACTTTTCAATTCACATTTTAGCATTCATACATATGGCTTTTACTTTTAGCACAACGTCTTTATGTCAAGTGTCAGAATTTCATTAAAAAAAGTCAGGAACCTGATACCATCTAGACAAGCCTTCTCTATGTTTAAAAATATTCCTTTTCAAAAATGACAATTTATAAAAGAAGAGTCTGCTGGTAGCTTTCTTCCAGCTCATGTTTACCATAGATTCTACTGAGCTTTTCCTAATTTAAAGTGTCCCTTTTAGTGTCCTGCTGCCTCCACATGGAATCTGTTTCCTCCCTCATCCCCTCCTAAATTTATTGAAAAAAAAACCTAAATCAGTAGCTGACAATTTTAAGCAAAAATATGAAGCGCTATAACATTACCCACATTGCCTTTTATTGAACTAGGTTGAACGCTCTCTCTAGGAGCTTTGTGGAAATTTCACCCCTGTCTAAAAGGCACAGTATTTTTGTGCTCTGAGACCTCCAGCAACAGTGTTTTTTCCCCAGCCTGAAAGTTAGGGACTGCTGTTAGGAAACAGCAAACAGTCGGCCCAGAAAATTCACAGGTACCTGATTATCCACTTACATTAGAACCCACCAGATTTTACTGATTCTTCTGCCACAGACACCCTGCAAATCTATAACAAGTTTGCTTCTATAGCAAGAGGAAAAGAGGTAAAGTTACTCTTACATATACCCAGGGATGATGTAAATGATACAAGCTATTCATTATTAAAATCCTCACAAAGCTGTGGTGGTTTCTGTTCCATGGCATTACATGAATGGTAAAGTTATTTTTCACGTGAGAGATTTAGTTGTACATGAAGAAAACTAACTTTGGTCCACTTGTCCAGCTTCCTAAGGACAACATATTGGAAAGGTGACAAAAACCAATGTAAAAGCTAGCAAAAATAATTGGGTACTTCATTCCTAAAGCTGCACACTGCGGTTATTTGTCCTAGTTATCCACCTTTTCATTCTGTGTGTCCACTAATTGTTGAGTTTTAAAGTCTTCAGCTTGTTCATGATCTTCCATATCTGCATCATCTACTTGACTAGTTTCATTTTCTTCTGCTTCTCCTTGATCAACACTTTCATATTCTACTTGTTCAAGGTCTGTTCCATCTATAAGTTCTGCCTGTACTTCTTCCATCTGTATTCGATTTACATGCCCAACGTGTAATTGCTCCACATGAACTTCAGCACCTTGTTCAGTCTGAATGTGTTCAACTTCTAAATAACTAATTTGCACCTGTTCTTGCAGTTCCTCCATCTGTGTGCCTTTCACTTGATTGTCCTGTACGAGATCCTGGTGCATCTGTTCCACAGTTACCTGTGCAGGATCCACTTGTACCTGAATTACTGGTAGGACATGGACTTGCTCCACTTGTTCTATTATTGTCATTGATGTTACTGGTTCAGCTTCCATAGCTTCCACTGGAAGAGTCTCTTCTGTCACTATTTGTTCTGAAATATTGTGCATTTCTTTGAGATGCCTTCTCAGCTCACTGCCTTGCATAAACCACAAATCACATAAGGTACAGTGGTTGGGTTTGTCACCAGTGTGTATTACCAAGTGGTCTTTGAACTGATCCCAGCTGTTAAACACGCTGTTACAAACCTGAAACAAAAGATACAGTGTGTTAAACAGTGCCAACAGAAATATAACAAAGTATAGTGCCTATTTCAGATCATGGCTTCACATAGTGTAGCTTCTTGCTACTTGGATTAAAAAACCCCACCATGTACGTTAGAGGTAAAAGCTGAAAAGTCAGCTTCAAATGAACCGAAGACCTGGTATTTATTTATTTTTAAGATAGTGTGCCATTTTGAGTTGTGCATACAGAGGATACCTACAAAATTAATGAGTCAGTACAGCATGTAAAAGCTTTCTTATTTTAAGTGAAATTCACATACAGATTCACACCCCAATAAATGTCTGGTGCTAGAATTTTGAGTGGAAATCTATTTATGTAATAATATCATATGATCAAAGTGCAATTCAAACTGTCCTTTTACTGAAGTTCTAGATGCAGTACTAATAGCCTACTTTTACTTATCAGTTTTCATTTGTTCATGGCATTCTAAGATTTACCTGGATAGACTAAACTCTCACATTTTGCCATTTCAAAAAAATATTTGAGCGATTTTAGCAGATAAAAATCTCTTAAAACTCCATCTTTTCAAGTCTCTTCCAACTAAAAGTACTGCTTTGCAGACATACTATTTTCATAAAGCACATGAGCACACTTCCTTCCCTTCAGCTGGCAGTTAGGTAAGTAGCTTGAAAACAATACACAAAGACTGCAGAAATGAATGAGGTGTCAGGGTAGAAGAGAGAGAAGAGTGGGGTAGAGTCAGGCTTGGAGTAAAGAAACAGGGTCAGGGGTCTTTGTCCATGCAAGTGCTCTTGGCTTCAGAAAGAAGCAAAGAACGTGCATTTCACTGTTGGAACCTGTCTTAGGTTACAATGTAAAATGTAACCAAAACTGTATTCTATCACCATCTGTTAAAACCAGGTGGGGCAATGTTCTTTATCTTTTCTATGACACATCCCTGGTAACTCCCTCTGGGAGCTATCTTCTGTTAATGGGCCATCAAGCCTCACTGCATGACTCATAAAATTACATCATCCCATTGTGAGATGCTCCACCCAGGGGGAGGAACCAAGCATTCCTACCTGGATATAATCTGAGGTTTGGAACATCACAGTTAGCCTTTACCCACTGGGTTCCCAGAGGACAAGAGCTACGTAACCACCACTGGACCTTCAGAGGAAGACCAGACCCTTCTACAGGATCACCACTTCAACAGAACCACATCTATCACTTCAGGAGGACTGCAGCCACCATTTAATTGGACTGCTACCACCACCCTGCCCGACAGGGTGTCAGATTGTATCCTGACTCTGTCAGTGTTTCTGTACTACTGCATTTATTTTTAATTTTCCTATTAAATTGTAGTTCTGATTTCGAGTCTCTCACTGGTTTGCTTTAAAACTAGTACAGAACCCCTTCACTGTTGGCAAATAATTTTGAAACAGAATGTTCCATCTCCTCAATTTACAGTAAAAGCACAAAAGGATGATGGAGTATCTGACAATGATTAACTCAAGGAACAGGTCTGTGTAATGGAGCTGAATATCCCCATTTTGCTGTTGAAATCTTAAAACCACATTTGTGATGCTAGTAACATGCTTTTTGTAGATGTGTGTCCCCTAGGCTCATGCTTTAGAAAGAAGTTGCACACACAGACTTCTTAAAATACTAACCTTATAGATAAGCACTCAAAATTAATTAGTCATACATAAAGGTAATGACTATTAGTAATGCCCAAGCACATAATTACTGTTCTTGCCATGTGGAACCTAATTCAGTACTCAAGGCATTCACTGAAGAGCACCAAAAGTGCTCATCAAGCAAGTGCAATTTTGTTTTTTCCTTCTTGTTCAGTGAGCCAAGATTTTATTTATTGAACACTATTCAAATTCAGTTCTAAAGAGAAAAAAATCAAGAAGAATTTATCCAAGAATTCTTGCAGTTGCTGCAGGCTGAAATAACACTAACCCACATTGACAGTTATCTGTAACAGAGAAAGCTACAAGGTGAAGTAATTAAACCAAAGGGTCACAAAGACAAAACAGTATCTTCAATGAAGCTACTAGGTACAATTTCGTGTTATATAGTAGTTCTCATGTTCAAAACAAACTTATCTTTAAGACAAAGGCATGCTCCCAAGAATTAACTTCAGTCTAGCATAACAACTAAGCAATGCCACAGCATTGGTGAAACTTCTGATTAAATGACTAAATTAATTTATTCACCTCCTGCAGTATTTGCTGCTTTCTGTGAATAAGATCACTCTTTTTTTTTTAACAAATAAAGCCAATATCCAAGAGTTTTCTTTACTACATGACCAAATTTAACCTCAAACCACAGCAATTCTGTGAACTGAATAAGGTGAGAGCCTTATTTGAGACTGTCACAGCACTGGGGCAGCAAAATGGCAAATAAAAATGCTACAACCAGCCTCAGCTCTCATATTTTCTAGCTTTTCAGAATCAACTTTTAAAAGCTAAGTAATATTCTTCTGAACAGCTTTTCACATGTCAGTTGTGTAGTGACCAAGTACCCTAGCTATCTATCTACAGCATTTATATTTGCTTAAAAGACATTACGGATTGTCATCATAAGTTGAAATGACTTTCCAGCCAGTCAATATATTGGTATTAAACAGAAAAATAATAAATTAGGAAATAAAATAGTACTTTGTATTTTGGACTTTAGTGAAGCATGCTCACAAGCAGGAAAGGCCTAGGTCTGTGCATCAAGAACCTTGAAAAGGAAGCAGAAAGATCAGTAAGATGCAGATGAACACTTACCTATTCACAAGAATCTCTCTGATTAACTAAGTACTATGAAGCTCCATATCAGTAATTTCATATTTTAAATGGAACTACTTAGATATAAGAATTTACCCTCATGTCATGGTTGAATGCAACCCTTATAATTTATTTTACTAAAAATAGTTCTTGGAGACAAAAGTCCACTCTTTATGCCTTTTCTGCTCAGTACTCTCACACTCCCTCCCTCAGCACAGGAAGGAGGTGTCTAGCCTCAGATTCTGCTACTTCTATTACCCACCTGACATTCGTACAGCTTCTTTCTTCCCTTTTTAGCTCCAGCTCCAGACTGACAGGCCGTCAGGTGACATTTGAGTGTACTATTCCTAGCAAAATGCTCATGGCAGTTTGGACATTCAAATGGCTTTTCACCTGTTAAGACAGATACAGGGATTTGTAAGTGTATAAAACCAGCCAGTTTTTGGTCAGCTCTTCCTTTTGTGTAGGTTGATAAATATGCTGTAAAGATGTGGCCAACTGGACTATTCTACAGAAGAAAAAGACATTCTATGTAAATTTTATGTAAATGAAATGGCAAAAACCTAATGTGGAGTCACAACTCTCATTTATAAAAACAAAACAAAATAAACTGAACAAAACAAAACCAAACCCACAGACATGATAATGTAACATAATTCTCTGTCATTTAAGGTATATTCAGGTTTTTATGAAAGTTAGGTTATTATTCTGATGAAATATCTTAAAGAAATAGGAGCTATTTCTCTCTTTTCACCTGATAATACCAGTTAAAGACTCAACATTAGTATATACAGTGATACATTAAAGAAGGAGGTATTTAAATAATACAAAGTTTTATTTTCAAGAACAATGACAGCTTATGCTTGAGAGCCGAAACTAAGCTCCAGAAAAAGAAGTTGGCATAGAATGACCATGAAGTAACAATGCATTGGTATTAAAACAAACCAAGCTCAGAAACTTTAATTCGAAGTAGTATACTGTTATTACCATCATCAAATAGTAAAGAACAACTGCTGTCTCTGTTTACTAATTTCATCATGCACAAATACAATGAAGTTCAAGGAAATTAAAGTACAAAAAATTAGTAACTGTGTGTTTCTTCTAAGTCTGATAATTAATCTATGGAGGTACTGATACCAACATCACTATTGAAACAAACTATTTCATGAACTCCAAAAGAGGCTGAGACATTTCACTGAGTAACATAAGAATCTATTCTAGCTGGATTCAGTTTAAAAGCCTTCATTTTCAGGGATGTAGTAATTATTGACAACTGAGATGGAAAGCAAATAAATCTGTATTTTCAGAAATAAAGACATTCAGCAGCACCTAACTTTTCAAAAGAAACCACAAGTAGCCTAGAATTCTCACTTATACACCTAAAGGCCACAGAAAAACATTAACTGGGGGGAACATTCCCCTTAATGGTTATAAAAGGCTACATTTTTGGAAACTTTTGTACAGGTAATACAGAGTATGCTGAACTACCATGTTTCGCAGATCAAAAATCACAGACATTGCACAAACAACCAAATACATTGGTGAGCCTAAAGAATACCCCAGGAGGTGATCCCCAGGAGTAAAAAACCGGAAAAGGAAGGCAAGAGACTGGCATGGCTGAGTGGGGAACTGCTAGACAAACTAAAGGGAAAGAAGGAAATGCACAGGCAGTGGGAACAAGGACAGCTATCCTGGGAAGAGTATAGAGATGGAGTTTGGTTGTTTAGGGATGGGGTGAAGAAGGCCAGGGTGAAGAAGGCCAAGGTGAAGCTGGAAC
>VWZT01007318.1:0-12492 GCA_013397055.1 Pachycephala philippinensis
TCTACAACTCCCTGAAAGGTGGTCGTAGTGGGGGGAGGTCGGTCTCTTTCCCAGACAGCAACTGACAGAACGAGAGGACACAGTCTTAGGCTTCACCAAGGGAAATTTAGATTGGATATTAGGAAAAAGTTTTTAACGGAAAGAGTGATGAAGTACTGGAACTGTCTTCCCAGGGAGGTGGTAGAATCACCACCCCTGGATGTGTTTAAAAAAAGATTGGATGTGGCAGTCGGTGCCATGGTTTAGTTGAGGTGTTAGGGCGTGGGTTGGACTCGATCTTGGAGGTCTTTTCCAACCCAGTGATTCTGTGATATACAATATATACAGCTAGCAAGAAACTGAAACACAACTTCCTGTTTTCTTTTTTTTTTCCCTCTCATCATCCCTAGTTTATGCAGTGAAAAATACTGTTCTATTGTCATCACATCTATACCAACAAAAAAAATACAGCCTATTTGCTGACAAAAGTTATGTTACATACATTTATTTTCAGCAAATTTAAAAAGTTGTTCCAGAAAAGGAACGTAAGTAGTGAATGATCTTGCCTTTCTTATTCTTTAGCAATGCAAGCCATATCAAAATGAGACAGGAGATTTGAAACTTCACCCATTGCATGGAGCCACTTTTTTAAGAGGACATGTGAAGAGGTAGAAAGAAATGAAACCTGAATCCTCATTCTTCCAAAAACAAATGTGAAAATATTTGAAAGGGGATAAAGAATGAATGAAGCAATTTTCTTTCATTTTATCTTACCCAATCATGATTTCCCTTTATCACTGAGGGCAAATTTTTGAAGTATATCTATATAAAACATTTTCAAAATGTTCACCATTTGGATACTTTAACAATATAAATTATAGTAATCATTCTAAGGTGATCTGTACAACAGATCTTTTATGTTTCCATCCATGTTTTACACTGCTGATGGGATTTTTATCCCATTTAAGGATAAGTTCCAGAGACTTCTACATAGTGCTATGTATATCACTAGCATACCATTCCACTAACACGGTAATTGTTCGGACTAAAGGTGCCTGCTAGAGATAGCTCTGATACTGATCAGAATTTTCTGTACTTACACAGAAAACAAGTCAATGTAGAGAAAGAAAAGCCTGAACATTTTCTAACTTTCATTCATGTTTTAGAAATTAAATGCTTCCTATTCAACTAGAACAATAAATATATTTGTTCAGGAAAAAGAAAGTAACCACAAAGCCAACAAAAACTCCTTTATAATGGTTTAATAGTGATCACATACCTAACACCGAATAAATAGCATCTTTAAACTAAGTTTTCAATTAATAAAAAGTAAGTAGGTCCATAGCTCATTCTAAATATGAACAATCAACGCGCCCTTCTTAACCAATCACTTATTACTTGTCTCCATTAGTATTCAATACATTTCTCTTGTTTACAAGCTATGGGCTGACTTAAAGTACTTTGAAGAATGAATGAATGAATAAATGACAGGTATCAAATTCACTCTAGGATGAAACTCCAGTTTCCTTTTGTTAAGTTAAATTTATTTATTTTGCTTTTCCTCAGTGAATGAGGGTAGGAAGAGCAACAAAACAAGGCAGTAGGGATGGAAATAAAAGCAGGAATCTTAACATTATCCCTCTATTTGTTTTACAGATTTTTGGACAGTAGATGTAAAAAGCTATATTGCTTAGTGTGTGATCATTTGTTAGGCTCATCTTTTTTACTGCTGAGTCCCCTATCAAAATGTTGTCATATTTGTTGGCTGCAGTGGTGTGATTTCTTTGCCATATGAGTCTGTGTTCTGACTGCACTGTCTGCAGACTGCATATTCATGGTGACCTTTCTCTCTCAAGCATTAAAACAAAGAATAATCTGTTACTAGCAGAACTTCTTAACAAGTACACTAAAAGCCAGAATGCTTTAAGATAAATACTAAAGGGAAAAAAAAAAAAAAAGATAACTAATAATTTTAAGTTATCTAATTTTATAGTCTTCTCCCTTGTAATATAATTTGCTACGTTTGAGTATTCAGAAGCCTAGAAAAACAAGTCTATATCTAAAATGTGTGGAATGAAGATCAGGTGTACTTCAACAGGAATAGAGTCCAGATTGTTTCTCATGTTGGGAAATTACACATCATCCTATTTTAAAAACACATGCCTGGCTTGCAAAGGCTACCACTTTATGTGGAAAAGACAGCAAAACAATACAGGAAACATATACAGCTGAGGGAGCAAGCAACCAAGAAAATTAATTTAGGAAGGCTGGTATCTGATAATGAAATCTTCCCTTGGTAAAAGTTTAGTGGTATTTGCCACTGGCAAATGCCACTGGTATTTTCCAGGCTCCATGGGAAGATATAAATAATAAGGCCCAGGCTGATAGTAAAACAAAGGATTTCTTTAGCTAGTGGTCACTTCAGGAAATGCTGCTGACAACCTGCATACTGTTCTCACAGTGCTTTACAGCAATAGCTGGCAACAAAAGGGATCAGTTCATGATGAGTTGAGAATGAATAAATCACCTGTCAAAAACTGATACTTATATAAAGTACACAAGACAATTACTGTAAAGTTACTGAACAATTATTGTACATGAACAATGCGAACAATAAAGAGTATCACATCTCAATAACAGCTTTATCGATAAAAACTAGTCTGAAGAAGCTCCTGACAAAGAAAAATGCATGGCAGCCTTAATCCATTTATAAGGGTAGAACTTGCAATTATAGGAGGGGATGGTGGTCTGTCATTATCAGTTTCAAGTACTTCCCACCAACAAAACTATTTTCAATAGCACCTAAGTTATTCAAGTTATTCACAGTGCCTTTCATATCATGTTGCTGTTGGGGTCTGGTTTATGAAAAATTACTAAACAAAATACAATGACCATTTTCTGGAAAAAGGATAAGGCTTTCATTGAAAACTCAGCAGGTTTCTTATGTTAGAATGACTTTCAGATAGGCTTTGTGCTAGACAGGTCTATATCCCTTTTCCCTTGAAAATTTATTAGCAGAATTTATTCCCATCAATTTAGAAGTAAATTTCCCAGAGGCTTAACAGAGAGCCAGCAAATTAGATTCCATCTGCAGCAAGCATGATCCAAACTGGGCAAATACATGACTTGTCCTCCAGCCTCATGAACTAAGAAAAAATTAGCTGGTCAGTTGTCTCATCTGAAGTTCAAAACCTACAGAAATATTTGATCAATTGAATGGGAGGGGTAGGTAGAGAGGATTAAAATTGTAACAGGTTAAAGTAATTAGTCTGTCTAGCAACAGAAAAGAGAAGAAACTTAAGTCTGGCATGTATATGCTAGTTCTAGGACTGGGGAAGGAAATCAGATCTGAGATACCAGAAAAGACACAAGGGAGAAAGCTGTAATCGTTCCAGCTGTTGCCTAGGTACTGGGTAATAGCCTTGGTCATCCAAACTGACTGAAATGTATAAAATTATAATTTTAAGGGTAAATATGTTTGAAGAAATACACTCTGAAAAACGACTCAAGAAATGTATGGGGAATAGTGATACAAGGAGCTTAATTTTGAATGTATCACCTATACTAAAGCCTTCTAAAAAGACATACCTAGTCTTAGGTAAAAAGAGTACCTAGGCTATACCAGGCTCTACTAAAAAGAATGTTTTAAAAATGTGTTGCTTTTTATTTCCTCTCAGGCTGTGCTTTTCTGGTCACATTAACACACAATTAAAGGGTCACAGCTAATGGCGTTTTGCACTAAAGGGTAAATCAGCATGCACATAGAATATCCAAGACAGCCAGGTGCTGACAGATTCGTTAGAACATCTTTCTTCAGAATCAGTCTTAAAGATCAAGAGAACGTTGTGGGGTTTTTTTTAAAGCAGAGGCACCTCTAGACATCTCCTGAAGAAGAGAGCAGATGATAACTGATGTGTGCTGGAGAGCATGATGTGCAAGCAGAATGATTTATTAGCAATTAAAACTAAGGCAGGAAAGCATCAACTCGATTGTTTTCCTACAGAGTTAGAAAGAAAACCCCATAAAACATTAGAAACTGTTACTGATGATCTCTAGTGGCCTGCAAGAACAAATGGTCATTTGGTATTTTGTAAACCGCATTCCAATTTAAATTGAATTAATACAAAAAATAGCAGTTATATAACTGAGCAAATGCTGATCATTTAAAGCCTTTATTTCAATGCTGAAGAGCCCAATTTGTGATGGGACTTAGAATAACCTTTTCTTTGTTCCCTTAGAAAGGTTGAAAAAGCAGTAGCAGGCTTATAATGAAGACAATTCCAACCCAAACAACAAGGAGAAGCTAGTTTTAACAAAATTTTAAAAAGCCAACTTTTTTTTCCAAAGTAAACAAAACTTACATTTTTTTATGATTGACAGCTTTGTGATGTAGAATGTGAATGTGTAAATATTCTTAGTTCCTTAAGACATGGAACTATCTTCAATTACACAGACGTTTTAACTAGAATTTACAATGAAATTATTTATCAGTGCTAGCCACTTTCTCCCACTTCACCTCTGTAAGGCCCCAGACAATTCGCTGAAAGGGGTTTACAGTGGTTCAAGTACTCTGGGTTAGATGCACGGGAAGAATACAATATTCTCAACAGGTCAAAGCAAGACAAAAGTGTATTAGCAAACTATAGAAAATCAGGGAACTTTGGTAAAATTTAGAACAACATTCATTCAACATAAGCACTTCTCACAGCATTAATCTGGACAATTCAACTCAGCAAACTTTAAACCCATTTGATGTTAAATTACTCAAAATATTCCAAGAAGAGGGAATTAGAAGAAGAAAGAGAGAAAGACAGAAAACATAAAGAAAAACACATATAGCTACCAACTCCTGGGTTCCAGCAGTGCTCAGACAGAAACCCTGACAGCCCGGTAGGGTCAAGACATTCCAGACACATGCTCAGCCTTTAAAATCCCTGGGCCTTCCTGGGCCCTCCCCCCAGGTGGGACTTTTGGTCATTCGGCCCCTCAGGAGCTGGGTTAGGAGAGAATGGAGCCGTGCCTCTGGAGTGCCATGATTGGCAGCTCTGTCAGGCTGGGATACAGGCTTTGCCAGGACAAGGCCTGACCTGCGTCCACCCACCCACCTACACACACTCATCCTAAAATGTCTGGAGACATCAATTCCTCCAGGCTCTGACAGCCTCCTCCTTCTACCTTCCTATTTGGTACAGCACCCTTCAAAATTCATTTAACACTAAAAAACAACACAGATCCTGTTTCTCCTGAACTTCTGTTGATGCTGTTCTTGCCCAGTAGACCCAAGTGTAGATGCAGCAAATGCTGGCAGACAGAGTTCTTCTGCTGCAGTGTTTCACATTTACCCCAGTGGCACGTATTTAGAAGTCATAGCTGCCTTCCAGAAGAAAACAGGTGAACAGAATTACATTGTCAAAGAAACACTGAAGAGACAGGTAGATATTTTTGTGTGCTCCAAACCAAAAAAAAATTCCGTATGAACTTCATATTGTGGAGATTGAGGAGCTGTGGTAAGAATCACCAATGATCTCACACATTCCACTAAACATGACACAACATTATACGTTTTTCTTGACTTCACGAACACAGCTGCACTTAATTTCTGGGCTAAGGTTCACAGCCCTTAGAGGATCCATGAGATCCTTCTACTGTACGTGCTTTTCCCTCAGGAAAAGAAGGCTACATGTCAGTCACTCCAGGTCCACTGTGACTCTAGAAGTCATTCATTTCAATTCTAATCACACACCATAAGGCAAAAAAAATATTAACAACATACATTGTTAACTTAAAGTTCCCTTCAGGTATGATTGTCTATGTACAAACTGATATAGGTCAAAACAGATGGGGAGAGATGCATTGCTCACTGTAAAACAGGGAGAAAGAACAACAGCTAAATTGCTGCCCAAAAGGACAATTCTGTTCCCATTTCCTCATCAGGTGCTCCAGGAGAGCCCCACTCTGTGGCTGTCAGCTGTTTGATTAGCCCATCTATCTCTAGTCCAGATTTGATGAGCTCATCTATCAGTGCACTGCTGCTGGGAAAGAGCTGCTCTTACCTCTTTGTGTCCTTCCTCCTTCTTTCCTTCAGCCATCTTTTGAACTGTCCTTCACATCTTGTGGCAGCCCTAGCCTGTGCTGGATCCTTCACTGAGATGACTGAATATACCAACCCAACAGTGAAAGTGCCTCAGAATGACTGCAGTTGATCTTGGATCCCCAGATCATTTGTCACTGGAGTTTAATGGAAATGCATTGTGAGGAATAGGGAAAATGGATATTGCTTTTTTAATAACAATGATCTGTTTAAGTAAGTTAAATGAATAAGTTTATTTTGGACTTATTTTATGATGATTTTAACTGTACATTCCTTATTAATAGAGATGTTTCCTGAAACTCTGTTTGAGTTGTTGACCTTTGGGTTTTTTCTTTCCACTTTATTGTTTGAGTATATTGGCTGAGTGTTTGAGTCTGAAGTTTGATGCATGAATGATAATTTTTCCTCTTCTTCCTTGTTTTAGTATGTTGATATTTGTTTCATTTCTAAGTAATTAAACTACAGAAACACATATAACTTGATGTTTCAGGCATGGCTTTTGCGCAGTCGTCTTCTGGCTGACCTTTTACCACCAATAACAAGTCATGTTTTGCTGTGAATGTTCATTTGCACTATAAATTAGCTCAGCCTTCATTTTCATCAAACACAAATAACATTCAACTTTTTTTTAAATCTATTTTAGAAATAAAACTTCCTGGGTTTTTTCAGTTCACAAAGCTTTTTTTCCATCATTGTCCCAGAATTACATATCACCAATCATCAGCTTTTTCGTTGAGTTGCACCACATGCTCAAGTAAGTGCAACCATGTCACATTATCTTGAAGTCCTTGTTATTTTCAATAATATATGGCAGAAATCTTCCCAAATTGAAAATCTTACATTATTCCACAGTTTATCCCATGCTGAATTTATCCCATTTTAGAGCTCCTCTACTCACTCTGTCCTGTTAATTATTGATATTCCTCTGCTTGCTGCTGCACTAGTGACTCTTCAATACTGTGTTAAAAGAAACATTGAGAAGCCTCATCCTCACAGGCAGCCAGCAGCAGACTGCCAGCCAGTTATATATTTGTATTCACGTTACCACCTCTTCATAGAACTTTCATGTTCATTTACTTTCTTGGACATTATCACTTCACCCATTCCAGTATCTTCTGTCCTTTGTGTAGTCTGGATATGAACCATGCACTTCATGCAATTACATTTTGCTGTACTGAACACTCCTTGAAAGGAAGATCAAGAGGCCACAGAAGAAAGAATTGCTCAGTCCTGTCTCCCTTACAGTCATTATCGTTTTGAGACATTTCTTGCTTAATGTATTGGCAGTAGGAAAGGCCAAATGCACATAATGTCTGGAGATTATTTGGATTCAGAATATGAGAGCAAAGACACCTTTAGGGTAATTGCATCAAATACTTTTGCTTCTAGGCAGTTAAACAAAAACGTTTTAGATCTGTGGGATTTGTATAAACTGAAATTCAGAAGCGCCAGAAAACGATTTTCAAGTGAAACAATACAACCACTCCACATTTTATTTCCTTGTCGTTTTACATCTTTCCCATATTGTAATGAGACTTACACACTTTATTCAGCATAATCAAAAAAAAATTCACTTCTTAAGTCCTCATAAAGTTTTGCTGCTATTGCAGTTACTATATTGTGTAGAAAGTCAGTGGAAGAACTCACCAGAAGCCTGGAGGGAAAATAATCTGTTTTCTCTTGATATTAGTTAGATTATAACGATTAGTGGTAGCAGCCCTTACATAAGACACATAGTTCAGATAAGAATAATCAATGCCTTCATAAAGAAGAATATTTCAACCAGTGGTAGCAATGCGCCTTCAACAGGTTTTGGATGAAATAATGTATCAGTCTCACTTCTTCATTTTCATGTCTTCCACATATCCAATTTAAAAGGTTTAATAACTTTAAAGTATTTAGCTGAGAACTAAAGAGAAATGAAGAATGATATGGGGTTCAGTCCTGGGTCTAGAACTGGAGAGTTTGGATTCAGTGCTGAGGTGTCCCAATTCTTGTGTGCTTTAAAGAAATCACTTAATCTGTGTTTGCAGTGCTCCACTTTAGATTATGCACCTTTTGATCCACTAGTGTTATGGGATGATGAGCTTCATTATCTCGTTTAAATGCAAACAATAAAAGCCCCAATACACACAATAAACAGAAATATTTTAGGTGTAAGAACCTCTACTGGTCTGTAAAGAAGAGCCAGCAAAAATAGCCAGCATAAATCCACAACACTGGTGGATTTAGAAGAATTTATAATGTCTAAGATGCAAGTTATAAGACACTTTGGAGATGAAATTGTGTATTTTATGTAAACCTAATTCCCTTTTAATAATGAGTACAAGACTCACTGCCTGAGAAGGGTGACAAGCAATTATGTCTCACATGCAGAACAATTTTGTCTCAACTCAAACAAGAAAGCATCACATTACATATAGGCTTCTATCTCCAATTTCTTTTAAATTCTTTCCTCTTGCTGAGGTAACGGGGCTCCTCTGCCCTGTACATAACAGACAGAGATAATTTTACGCAATCATTTTTGGTGGTGCCACAGAGAGAAGCAAAGAAAAGAACACAAAAATGAATAGTAATCTTTCCTCCAAGACTGAAACTGGGAAGAAAAAAACTGAGGATTTTTTCCTCACCTGGGAAGGGTAGGGTAGGAAAGCTCAGTTAGCAAGTATAGAATATACTTAATTTGTTAATAAACTTTCCCTTTGGAAAGGAAGTTACACTTAGCTATTGTGAAAATGAAGGGGGGATTAAGTGTATTTCTATGAAAAATTCTTGAACTGTACAGTTGCAGTTTTGTCTACTATCACAGACCGTTCTGTTGACCATCTTAATTTTTCCAGTTTAATTTCTGACACAAAAGAATGTTTTAAAAAGTATTTATCAATTCCTCTTTAACTACAAACTCTTTAATTTAAATATTTAATTGTGTGGTATGGAACCCCAGAAGACTGTAGCTGCTGTGATCGAGAAGTGGGGCACAAGAGCAGCATTAGCCCTGGGGGTAAGTTCTTGTATATTTGTATACAACATGTGTTTTGGCTTATGACTGGAGATGACAGTGAACATCAGCTCAGAAAAATCTGTGGAATGACACACAAGGAGATTTAATCTATAATTTTTGGAAAGACAAGCCCCTAGCTACTACAAATAATTAGTATCAATTCGTTTGATAGTTCACAAGTGGTTCAGAAATGTTTGTTTACTGTTAGCTGTTTATTTTATCCTTTATTTTTATCCAGCTTGTGTTTTCTCTCTGTACAAAACTATTGTATTTGATTATTGCTGGCCAGTTGATGTTACTAGTCCTTTTACAGTGGGATACTCATCCTCATTTTAATGTTATGTGTAGAACTTAATTTGCAGCCCTCTTATCATATCTCAGAAAAATAAAAGGACACACATATTATCACCTTCTCTCTATTACCTGTTTACTAAAGAGTTTCTATAGCCCCAACCAGACCTACACATGAAACTCTTTGAAACAGTGAGATTTCTGCCAGTTGTGATCCTAGATACCGTTCCAAACAATGTCATGACCAACCTGATCTCCCTTTGAGACTGAAGGCTCTGCTTAGTAGGTGAGGCATGAGTAGATGAGGCAAAGGCTGTTGGACTACTTAGATTTCAGTAAAGTATTTGCCACTGTCTCCCACAGCATTTTCCTGGAGCAGCTGACTGCTCAGGACTTGGATGGGTGTGCTCTGCTGTGTGTAAAACTGGCTGGATAGCTGGACCCAGAGAGTGGTGGTGAATGGAGTTAAACCCAGGTGGTGGCCTGTCTCTAGTGCGGTTCCCCAGGCCTCAGTATTGGTGCCACTCCTGTTTAACATCTTTATCAGTGGTCTGGATGAGGGGTTTGAATGCACCCTCAGTAAGTTTGTAGGTGACACCAAAGTGGGCAGGAGTGTTGAGGGTAGGAAGGCTCTGCAGAGGGATCTGGACAGGCTGGATTGATGGGATGAGGACAACTGCATCAGGTTCAAACAAGGTGAAGTGCTGGGTCCCGCACTTGGGATGCAAACAAGCATCACTGCNGTGCTTGCTACTGGTTAGGCTGCACCTCACATCCTGTTTGGACATGCTTGTTGCAAATCAGTTTTGGACTCCTCATTGCTCTTTACAGCTACCTGAAAGGAGATTGTAGGAGGGTGGGGGTCCGTCACTTCTGCCATGTCTCAAGTGAAGGGACAAAAAGAAATGGCCTTAAGTTGTGCCATGGGAGGTTTAGATTAGTTATTAGGAAAAAAAAAAATTCACTGGAAGAGTGGTTAGACACTGGAATAAGTTGCCCAGGGCAGAGGTGTAGGCTCTCTGGAGTTGCTCAGGAGGCATCAAGGCTGTTGAGGAATGCATCCAGTGCAGGTGTCCCGGTGAGCAGCTGCAGTGCCAGCTGCAGGGGGAGCTCTGTGTGGCGGGACCGCCAGGCAAGAGGCCGGGAACTGGCACCAGCTCTCTGCATAACAACGGACATGGGGACCTCTGGTGCTGTCTGGGTGACAGAACACTCAGAGACACCGCAGGAGCCAAGGACTACAGACTTTCATCTGCTTAGACTGTGAGGGTGTAAAAGACCAGGATTTTCTTTGTTCCTTTTTTGTAGTAATGATTTCACAAAGCATGAAGAGGAATTCTAAAATTTTGGTGAGAAACATGAATAACTGAAATTCTCTGTCAATTACTCTCTTTTTCTGCAGCTTAGAAGGGTCTTTAATGCAAAACTCATATTTTTGAGTTAGTTTCCTAGCTTATGCTTTAGTATTTCTGAGTTTAAAAAGCTATAAATTTTTTTAATTTAAAAAAAAGTTATGAGTAATTAGAAAACAAAATATGAGTTACAGGTTGAACATTTGTACAACCAGATAAAATGATATTTAGAATTATTAGTTAAGAGTAAAACCTAAGAAGAAGAAAATAAGTTTCTGTAAAGTCAAGTAAGCTTTAAGCATAACAATAAATAAATAAATAACTATGGTGACATTTTTACTGTCAGATTTCAAAAGCACCTTTCATATGACCAATTTACAAAGCATCTTGAGATAAAGTGACAAAACAAATAATCAGTATGATTCCTGGGGCTGTCCTGGGCCTGCCCCTGAGCTGGACTTAGATAATCCCTGAAGGTCCCTTCCAACTTGGGATAGTCAATGATTCTATGATTCTACAATCTGATCATTGGCAGGTAATAAATCTCTGTCTGACTATGTAGTCAATTGCTTTATGTGCACATCAACATAATTTTGTGGAGGAAAAAAAATGGGGGTTTTTGCAGCAATATGCCCTTTATAAAATTGGAGCCTAAGGAAAGTGTTCTTAAGGATTATAAAGAACAATAGAAATTACTAATATTACTCATTGAAAGAAATTAAATGTCTGAAAATTGAGGAAAATGTATCCATTCTCCTGGTATTTGCTATTTCAATTTTGAAGTGGAGGACATTCTCTTGCAGTAAATGTCAGTGCAAGTTTTGAGAAAATATTTCATGTAATTATTTGAACTTTTTAATTGAATCTAATTTATTTACAGGCTTTTTTCCACTCAAATGAGCAAGTAAGATGTTGCTAGCTGAAATATATTTCAAACCAACGGATTTTAAACAAATGCTGTAGATGATTGATTCAGAACAATCCCAATGTAAAACGAGAAATGTGTGTAATCTTTCAAATCACATAGGCTTAAATTTCATATGTCTAAAAATTTTCAAAGGAATTGTTTACAAGAAAGAGTTATTTGCAGAATTTATATTGGAGAAAAAGCTGAATAATATCATTAGAACAATAGCTGTGGAAATACAATTTGGAAAGAAAATAAGGCAAGACATTCAGTATGAATATTTCCTTACATTTAATTGAAAATTCAGTTTTAAAATAAACTGAATCATCAAGACTTTCTGTATTTTTGAGAGACTGAGTAGTACATATTCTTTCTGTTTGTGAAAGTTTACACACAAACAAAGAATATCCATGTACACACAAAGATCCTACCAAAACCCAAGCCTGGAAAGCTTAACATCAGCTTCGGCTACACGCTGTAAGAATTCACATTTCACAGACATTTTCTTGTCTAAATGTCAGCGGTATGCACACTTATTAAACAAACTGTCAACAACTGAAAAGGGTTTGCTATGGCTGAATGTCATCTGCAAGTTGTTAGGAGTCTAATCTCACCATCTGACAAATGTTAATGGTTTAGCAAGGCAGCAGATCCATTCAAAAAATAAATGTTCCTCAGGAACAGAGAAAGCACAAATGACACCTTGCAGTAATAACTGTTAATATGACTTGCTTATGCAACAGCAATTTCAATCAGTCTTTATAAATCCGTGTCTGATGCAGACATTTACATTTTCTTTATTTTGCACATCCACCTGTATGAAGATTCCTCAATCATTCATATTCATGTGCACTGAAGAAATAAAGTATAA
>VWZT01007318.1:28386-44964 GCA_013397055.1 Pachycephala philippinensis
AAAAAAAAAAAAAAAAAGCAAAAAAAAAAACCAAAAAAAAAAAAAAAAAAAAACAAAAAAAAAAAAAAAAAAAAAAAAAAAAACACCAAAAAAACCACCAGAAAAATAAGTTCTTCAAGTCTACTGTGCTGTTTCACCCTTCCTTCTTCTAAAACAGTTTTTTTTTAAATATATATAAATTATGTCAAGATTTTGGATCCAAGCATGGTGGTGTTTTACAGATACATTAACTGTGGATCATTTCCTCAACAATCTCAAGGCACATTTGGTCCACATTTTAGCACCTGAGTGCATAAATTTAATTTATCCCTTGCAGACCCCTGACCAGCATTTTTACTGATATGGATTTTGCTTACGGAGCCATTCTGCATTTTTTGCCCAACTATCTTTGAAAGCCAGAACTAAAAGACCAAATTCAGCTAAGTGAAAAGTACCCTTGCTGTACAAACAGAAGTTATATTTATTTCAACACATATTAAAAGGTCAATGTATTATTGTGTGGATACATACACATATTTTTTGCTGTTGCATTCCACAGTAATTGGATTAAAAGTTGCTGAAATATATCTATGCACTTTGATTTAATGGGAAAAGGGGTTCCTTATCTCACAGGATCACACCAAAACTCTGAGACCAGAAGTCTTTAGCAGCCCTGGCAAAAGCAAGATTTGGTTTCATACAAAACTATCAGATTACAGATACAAGATTATCAACAATACAAATCATAAGTGAAATATCTGTATTTCCATGTTCAGGAAAAAATAATGGATTCTAAAGCATGTAAACATCACGTGAATTCTTATTTTCTCATTGTGTATATGGAAAATTATAAAATATCTCTGTCCAATTTATTTACACTTTTGGGGTATACTTAGGGAAATTTTTGGGCCAAGTGACCCTCTTCCTATAGCATGTAACCACCTTTGGTACAAAATATTATTCAGTACAAAAAAAATTGTAAAATGTTTCTTTGTCATTCCAAATGGAACAAAAAGTAATAGCTGGATTAGCATGAAATTGGATTTTGGAGATGGAAAAAGGAGATTGCTCTCTCTTCCATTCAACCACTGAATCTGAAAGGCTGACTACTTGTGTAGCTCTGCTTTACACCGAATGCAGCCTCTGCCTGAGAAGATTTCAAGAACTCTATTTCTGAAGTAGTAGCAACTCAAGCTGCTGCAGCCTCCTCGACTTTATGTTTCCTTGGAGTAATGCCAAAAGAATGAAATGAAAGTGCATCAGATAAGAACACTTAAACAGAGATAAGCTACATTTTCAACTTTAAAATCCCTCTCAATCCATTTAGTTTTCCAGAGATGTAACAGAAAAAGAACTTTTCATGGGCAAGGAACAAGGAAAGAATAAAAGCTGGGAATATCATTCCTCCTCCTCCTCCTCGTAGAAAGGAGAACTTGTCTCTATCAACAGCCCTGTGTACCTCCTAATGAAGAGGCAGTTATCAATTACAGGCCAGTATTTAGTCTAGAATTGCTGAAAATATAGTCTTTAAAGTCGCTTGTGAAATTGGCACAATCAACATCACTTTTTTTGGAAGTTTATTAAATATAGGTATTCAGCTTATTGTAGAAAAGTGTGGTATAGACAGTATAAGTAACTCAATAGCAAATTACATCCTCCATAGTTTGATTCAAAGTTTTGGAAAAAATTATTATGACCTTACAAAGACTATAGTTTGTTTTACTGCTATTCTGAAAGATAACAAGGGTAGGAGGATGAAATTACCATGAATGCATTTGCATTAGTAGTGCAATACAGTTTTATGCTCCAGAAACTACTCTGAAGGAAAGATATAAAGACCAGTGGATAAGGATAATGATACCAGTAAGTCTCCTTGAATATTATTACTGGTAGAAATACATCCAGGAATATCTTCTAATTAAGTAATTGCCATTAGAATCTTAGCCAGCCACTGGCACTAATTCTGAGTACTTAGTAACCATAAGATAGTCCTAGAGACGATAGGTCAGCAATTAAAATACGTGATAGAATAATTGCTTTGCCAATAGAAATTACAGGCCTGCTCCTGGTTTATTACATTTAGTTATCCCTTGCTGTGGTTTCCATTTGCTTTAAGAGAAACCACAAATATCTAAGCTTCTTTTTTCATATAAGAAAAGAATTCAAAGTAGATTCTACTAGAAAAAAGTCTTAAAGGTGTTTTAAATTGAATGGAAATGGGGTTGCTTAAAACCCCGAGTACTGAGTCTGTAATATCAAAGTGTTAAAGTATTCGAGGCCAGGATGTAGCCCTAAGGAACCTGATCTGGTGAGTGCCATCCCTGTCTATGCCAGGGGGCTTGGAATTAGGTGATCTTTAAGGTCGCTTCCAACCTAAACCATTCTATGATTCTATGAGTCCATGAGGTTATGAATTTATGAAAATAATTCCCAAATGATTCTACACTTTGACATTTGAGATAACACTGTATGGTAATGTAACTACACTGTCTAGAGTCGATTTAAACTCTAAGCCTGCACCAGTTTATGTGAAATCATATTCAGTACCATGAGCTTTCAGAGAAAATTCAAGGTACAAAGATGTTAAAAGCCTAATTATACTGTGTACTAGCCTGTATTCCTAAAAGTACTGTCCATATACATTAGTATTCTTCTACCAGGGAAAATATTTTCCTTGATCAGCTGTGATATATATTTACATTTCATATATTTGTAATGATGTCGTAAAGAATGAGTGATCCATTGTTCTTTTCTTTCACAACTCTATAGAAAAAATACAATGACTCTGGATACAAAAAATTCCAGTACTATGTTCACAGCAGACTACATCAGAATACATTGAACTCTACAACCCTGACCTACCAAGGCATTTCTGTACCTGCTGTACATTAAACAAACAAGTAATCTCGTGAGTTCTATGGGACCTACTGACATTTTAGCTCAAAGCTTGCTGGTTTGCAGGTTTTTTTCGTATGGTATGCCACATTTCAACATTAGACAAAAGATGATGCAAAGCACACCTGCCAAGACCTTGGGGGGCAATGGAACCCAAGCCTGGAAAGGCAAGTTTAAATCAGACATATCAAAAGATATTTTAATTTCAGAATATATCCAGCAAATATAATGGTATATTTTGGGATTTTCATTTTCTTCATTAGGAAGAAGTATAATATATTTTTTTGAAGGTAGGAACTTGATTTGTTCCATACAAGATTTCTATGGTCAAAATCACTTTATGAAAAAGGAATTCTAAAGTTCGCTTGAAAGCTTGAACTTTTCCAGCCTTCTAATGCTTGCTTGAGTGACAGAATGATATTATTCTGAAGGTTGCACAGTGACTCTTTGATCTTAAAGCTTGTAAAGGCCGTCTCACATGTGCGTGTTCTAATATTCGCTGATAATCTGACTTGAACTTCAAGGCTGTAAGACCTTGGATCAGTGATTTGCAATTCAAGTGCCTCAAAAAAAAAAAAAAAAGAAAACCAGCTTAGTCTTATTAAGTGTTGTTGTAAAGCTATTGCATGCAAGTTTTTTTTAAGCAGCTTTGAAGTTCTGCCCAGAAACTTTGCCTACATAAATACATACTGAATGTCACGAATATCACTGTGGGCTCCCTTGAGTCACCTTTTACCTCTGCCAACCCATAAGAAGTCCACACAAAATTTTAAGTAAGAGTTAATCAAAATAATAAAACACTCAAGCATGTAACCTAAGAAAATAGGACAGAAGAATTCATTTTTTAAGCTGCATCCTTAAGCTCTGCCCCTTTATTCCTACATGTTGTTTTTACTGCAATACAAATTGGGAACCTTCTGGGTAGGATTGACATAATGAAGTGTGCTGTGCAGGGAAATAAAAGGGAAAACAGTGTTAAAAACTTAAATAGGAAAGATGAGATGCTAAGAAATCCTGAGTATAATATAAATTGTTAAGAGACAGCCTGAAATGACCTGTCACTTGTCTGTGTAAAGTCCTCTGACCCAGAAGCCCAGCCGGACTGACAAGGGGCCCTCCAAGGCTTGATTGGTCCAGCCTGTCATGAGAAATGTCCTCAGTGGAAGGTGACTGCGCTGGGGGCCAAGGCTGTACCAAGTCATAGAAACAGCATCCTGCTCTGAAGAAAATGGAAAGCTAAGTCTACAATTTGTGCCCTTTACAAATCAAGTTATGCCAAAGTTCACTCAGACTGAAGTACCGTTCTTTTTTTTTCTCTGATTTTCCATCTCTCTGCTCTGTCTCCTTTGGCCTTCTTCACATTACACATTCTTTCTCAGTACCTGCAAGATATAATGATGCCACTTTATCAGTTTTCATGTAATCACTGTACCGTCTTTATTTTAAAATGCAGAGTTTGCATCAGTGATTTTCTTAATTACTGTTGCAAGTGTGAGATAAAATATACTTATTTCTTTCCATTCAAATTTGTGTTTCCTAAAGAGCAACAACATACATATTTGAAAATTGCACTTGGAAGTACATTATGGAATATAGAAAACAGCATTGGGTTTGCACAGGGGAAGAGACAAATTATTGCTATCTGAAGATTCACAGCCTTCAACAACTTTGCCTTTGTTTGCCTGTATTCATAGTAACAGTAACAGTAACCAGTGCACTGAATGTATGTAACAGTCTTCTAAAAGATATTGATAAGCAAAGAAAAATAATTTGTTAATTTTTGTGGAGACTGTTTTGAAAAAAGAGAAGTGACTATAACCCTTAGAATAATGTGTAACAGAAATCATTAACAATTTAAAACATTTCTGAGACATCAAAAACTAGTAGACTAGCATTACTGCCTTCAATTACCTAGACTGTAAGAATTAATGTTACAAGTGAAAGACGTACAATAATGATTTAGTAACTAAATCCATTCTGTGTTTAACTAACACAGAATTCAACAGAAATTAAAGCCTCACAAATAACAGGATGCAACAAAAACAAATGAAAAAAAATAAAGTTAAACTATGGTTTGGAGTTGAATTATAAGGAGATTTTATGGTAGGGAATGATTATTTGGCTCCCTATTACACAAAGTCAACCAAAAAGCAAGGTGCTTTAAGTTTCTATAGGTACAAATCACATATATCTTTATCTATTTTTCTTGGCTAGCTATACATGGTCTTAAATTATTTTTAGGAACAATAACATCTTGTGATATGCATTTTTCCAAGAAGAAAATCACCTTGGACACCAAGACCACCCCAACGTATTAACCCAGAGATTCAGTCCTGAAACTTGGCCTAGTGCCCCATACCTTTCTGCAGTGGATCTGGCGAGCCAATTCCTCAGCCAGAGATCTAGGAAACACGGTCTGTGAGGCTCACCACATTACTTAAAGTACCATGTAGTTTAAAAGATCTGTTTCATACAGAAAAATAGGCCCACGTTTGAAGTAATGAAAGAAACTACACATTTTCTATATATTTTGTCAAAGGAGACCACACACAGCAGTAGACTTCTAACAGTAAGCAATTGTTGCAGAAAAATATGGTAGGAATGCATTAAATTTAAGAGTACATGACTGAAAATTTTTCAAGTGTATTATATTATGTGGAACTAGACCTTAACTTGTGTTCTCTAGCTAAAAGTTACCGTATTGTTCCATCATTGCAATTTTACGGTTTTCGTACAATCTTATAAATGTGGATGTACCCATAATTTTTTTTCCTTTTATACCTAATTTAATTGATTTTATTACTTGACTGTCTATCAATTCCAAGAGATAGTTTCTGGTTTTTTGTACTACATTTCTCTTCGTTTCCTCGAGCTGCTTGATCTTTCACTCAAAATTACACCTTCGATAGGGTAAGAAGGGAACAGCTCAAATATGATGAATCTTCACTTTAAATGAGTTAACAGCACACTAAGAAACCACAATAGATAGATAGATAGATAGATAGACTGACTTAAAAAAAAAAAAAAGAAGGAAAAGAGAAACAAAGAGAAGTAAATGTGACACTACAATTAACAACCACAAGTCTACAAACTCTCTGGTAAAACGATAGGATAGCCACATGCAATTGGATGTAGAATTGTACCATAAATTCCAAGTGTAAACACATACTTCAAAATCCATCTCATTTCATTCAGAAATTCATAGCTTCAAGTTTAATTTAATTTTATTTACTCTTCGTGACACAATAGGAAACAAGTATTTTGCCCTTTTAATAGAGACTTTGCTAATGGGAATAACAGCTGTTCTCCAAGTTTCTGTACTCCAAGGCATCTTAAAAACATTGCACATCTTTTTCTGTGTCAAAACAGTTGAAAGCTTTAGCTTTATGTGTAATTATTTTGTGCAGTAGAGGTGAAATTATAGTTCAAATGTAATCAAGTGGTTTATACCTCTTAATACTTTGTTATACTATTTTTCATATTTTTAAAGTTTAATTTGTATGACAAAGAGCTAGCCATAAAAACGAAATTTTATTATTATACAATAAAATGATTTTTAACAATGATGACAGAATAAAAATTATATACGTTAATGCATATATCATTTGTATGCATACCTATATTTGTTTTGTACAATAGAACTTTATAACATATATATTAGCCCTCTTATTTCTAGTTAATGTGTTTAGGAAAAGGTCACATTAGACACAGGCTAATTAATTATTCAACATTCGGTTCTATTCTATTTAGTAAGCAAACCAGTCTACAGCACCATAAAGCAAATGATTAGAAAGGGTTTGTAAAACATTTTCTATCCTTAGCTAGGTATTTAAATAAATGAGATCCAGGGGATACACTCTAGATGCAATAGGAAAAATATACAATACACACCATAATGTGTGTCATGTTACCCATACCTGTATTTTGATCTATCCTTGATCTATCCAGTCCTTACATTTTGGTGAAAAATTGGTATCAAACTTGACTGCCAATATTTATGGGTTACTTCCCCTATGTGTCAATCAAGGAAAGTACATTTCTCCAGAAGACATTTGTTAATGCAAATATCTATGCTTGGCTGCTAATATTAGGAAACATGAATATGATCTGCTTCTAGTGACTTCCCAAGAAGCTTTTATGACATTCAGTTTTGCAACTTACTCGAGTAGAACAAATTCTAGGTACCTCTTTACTAGAGGCAGGAAACTTGCATCTATGGCTCATAAGGCAATATGCTACAAAACAGACCCTGCAATTGGTAAACAGACATGGGAGCTGCTTTGATTTCTCTTGTACTATATTTTTCACCATTCATTTTTTGTCTCTGTATTTTTTATTTTGCAGAACAGGCATAAAATAAAATCAAACTGACCTAGAGACTTGAATTTTCCATGCAAGGAAAAGTAAAATATGAAAGTAAAGCAAGAAATGCCAAATGGATCAAAATGCTTTTTTAGTTAGTATAGTTGGGGTTAGGTGATTTAATTTATAACACATTTCCTCATGAAAGTGTTTTCTTCTTTTTCTATCAAATGGTAACTTTTCATAAAGCATATCATATGCTTTTTCATAGCATCATTGCAAATTTAATGTACTTCCCAGCTGAGCATGACCACTGACAAATTCCTAGAGATTTTTTTTATATTGGAGGCTACATGTGATAATCATCTGACAACACAAAAGAGAAGGCTTATAAGACATGAGGGACAAGCACTATTAGGGGAAGTTATATAGCTTAAATGTCTTGATAATGTGTGAAGATCGTATATTAAACAAATTTACCTAAAACATATGTGTAACATAGAAGTATAGAATGTTAAGGCGTTGGAATGTGCCTTAAAGATCCTCTAGTCCCAGCATCCCATCTCAGAGCCCCATCCAACCTTCTCTTGGACACTGACAGGGATGAGACATCCACAACTTCCCTGGGCAACTTGTTCCAGTGCCTCACCACCCTCACAGTAAATTTCTTCTCAATATCCAATGTAAATTTCCCCTCTTTCAGTTTGTACCCATTAGTCCTTGTCCTTTCACTACAGTTCCTTATGAAGTGTCCCCCTCCAGCTTCCCCATGGGCCGTTTCAGATACCGTGATGTTGCCGTGAAGTCTCCACACAGGCCCCAGGATGAATGGCCCCAGTTTTCTCAGCCTGTCTTTCCAGTCCTCATATCAACTTCCTGGCCTCCTCTGGACTTGCTCCAAGAGTGCCATGTCCTTCTTATGTTGGGGACACCAGAGCTGGAGGCAGCACTCCAGGTGGGTTCTCACCAGAGCAGAGCAGAGGGGCAGAATCCCCTCCCCTGACCTGCTGGTTACACCTCTTTTGATGCAGCTCAGGGTGTTAAGACCTCCCCCACTGCTCTCTCTTTTCCCTATCTTTCTCTCTACCTCAATGTACTGTTAAATAAAAATCTGTGCTCCTGACTTCAGCATATGGTCTCATTTGCACCTTAGCTGGGGCAGAGATGTCTCTCTAATAATTTTAATAATTTTAACACCATCAAATCTATGTCTCTTTGATTTGGAGACAAGGAAGTTGTGCAGGACAGTGTTAAACAAAACAACTGTTTTGTCACATATATGTACAAAGTGATTTTTTAATTGACAATTTATATTTTTCCAATTCTCGTAATTTAATGTATGCTGAATTCTTATCTTTGTAGATAAATTCTGGTTTTTAGGTGAGCAAAATTATTACAGAACAGAATACTCCACAGTGATAACATTTTTTAATATGAAGTGACACTATCTCTATTTCATAAGAACTAAGACTGAGAGGATAAGAGCCAAATCCATAAAGCTCTTAGGCCCATAAAAATTCTGGAACTTTAATTCACATATAAATCTCCACCTCCACACAGCTCCAGCTCTCTAAAGAACAGATGAACTCTGGTACCTTAGTGTTTACCTTGGGGTTTTCCATGTGTTTAAAGCTGTGTCTGTGACCAGTATCTATTTCACCTGAACAGGTTTTGGTATCTGGCTCCTATGACCAGAAACTATAAACTAGGCTCTGGATGAGTGGCTGTAAACAATGGAGTCTCCGAGGTCTGAAGTCATTAGCCAAGACATACCAGCTATCATTTTGGAGATCACTACAATTGCAACCTGATTTAAGACACTTCATTGTGTGCAGGCCATGTGTACAGACTCTCAGACACAGCTAACCACTCAGCAGTAGGTCTCTTTCAGATTCCCTCGTCTTCCTCCAATACAATACCTAAAGAACTGTAACAAGAAAGTACAATCGATCTGTTTTAAAATGAGACGACAAGAATTGAAATGTCTTTGAATACGGCAAATGACCACCAATAGCTGTTTATCTGCATATCATTAAATACTTCTAAAACACCTGAAAATAAAATGAGATGTTGATTGGACTAGCAGTCTGGTCTTATTTTGTAAAAAGTGTGTTATATTTCTGCCTCCATTTTGACTTTATACTTGATTACCTCCTTCAGAACAAATTGTAACCAGCAATTGGATTGTGTCTTTACTGTTGAGTGTTTGGCTTTTAATAAAGGAAAAATGAACTTTGAGAGTCTTCTGCTTAAGTGAAAGCTTAAAGTATGCTTGTGTTCCCACACTCTGTTTTGTCTCAACCGGTGAAACATCAATAGATGAGTTACAAGATGAAGAAAAGTCTCTTCACAGACAAAGCCTTGACTTAACATTGAGAGACTTAAGTTTTGTTGATAGAAGGCAGAGTACACAGATGTTTACTGTTTCCACACTATGCCAGAAAGGAAATCACTGATGTGGGTATGCCTCCCTGTGACACATTTCTTTACGAAAAGAAGTTTCTATATTCTTTACGTGATCTGTCACTTTTTCAAAAGCAGCTGTTTGACAGATTGCTAAATACGAGCAGAGATCTGCAATAGGAATATATAGTATATTGTGCATGCTTAGGAAGATTCAGTATTAATCCTGAACTGCTACCATGGCTTTTCATACATGCAAGGAGATGCACCAAGGAATACCATACACTCATGGATGCTCCTAAAAGGCTGCAGTCCAGACTATGTAGGTCTGGAAGGTATATTAATACACCATATCGCTGGTATATTAACAATATTGATGCCATAGGTTGGATAACTTTCCTGTCAGTTTTTTCACTAAATATCAGTCAAAGGTGCTTTTTCCTGTGGAGTAGACTGTATGTTATAGTAGTGAGAGGGCTTTAAATCCTTTGCTGTTCATGGGAGGGAGAGTTCTTCCTGACACGACATATCCATCTGCTTGAACAGCTACACATCTTCTCACACAAACTTGAAATCAGTTGTATTCGTGCAACAGTTGTAGAAAGAATATGATATCTTGACTAGTATATGAAAGAAAAATCATCAAAACATCTAAAGAGCAATGGATTTCTGCTGGGTTTTTTTCTAAATCTGGGTTTTTTTGTGAGTAAACTCCCATGAGATTCATGGAGAAACATGAATATTCTTGGATTCTTGATTAGGTTTGAAAATGCATGATGATTATACTCCATCTAAAATATCCATGTCACTAAAATATCCCATGGGTCCCAAATATTTAATAAAGTCCCCTCAGAACTGTGGCTTTGTACTGCAGAACAATCTCTTTTAAGCAGAGACTAGAACTTCTTTTCTAAAGAATTATGATATCGTGATCTTCCAAAACCCAAACTGACATTGCTGAAATATCTATCAGATTTCAAAAATATTAAAAGTCAAAAGCTGCCCACCACTCATCCATACGCAGAGATTCTTACACTGAGTCTGCTTCAGTACTTTGAAGAGTGAGTGGCTGTAAGTAAATACCAATTTGAATGTATTGGCAGTGATTTATGTTTTCTTATATGGAATCTTATTTATTTAAGCATGTCTTAAGATCCAGGACTAGTACTGAAACTGTTTTAGTTGTATTGATTGTCCTTACAGCACTGCGTACTTCTTATCTATCCAACTCTTCTGTTCTGTAATTAGCCACTCATGGTGAGAAATGACACACTTCAATTTAATTAGCTTGAAAAACATCCACATTAATCTGCTGATATTTTTTCATGCAGGATGCCCATGCAGTCTCAGAGATATTACAAAGATATGTTTTTACCTTTTGTTTGTTTGTTTTGTTTCTTTGTTTACTGTATCACAAGGCTGGCACAGAATCACAACTGCTAACAGGTATTATTCCCTGCAAAAGGATTGCGTTTAGTTACTTAATGTCTTTCTGATGTAAGGAATCCATATCAATTATTTAATTAGCATCCTGCTATAATTACTTGAATGCTCGCAGATTAATTAAAAGCTTCTTACCTTTTGTTAGTTCAGTAATTTCAAAGGAGCGTTCTGAGAAAAAGCAGCATTTACATAGTAAAGGCAATCCCATCCTAGCTTCAAAATCCATGTTGGAAACACTGTAGCCTGTCCCAGACATTGCACTGCCCTTCTGTGTAGGACAGTAGACAGCTTTCTGGCACTCTGAATTGACAGGTTCTCCTTTATGAAACCGGTATTCACAGCAAATTCTCTTGGCATTCAGGCAGACATTCTCTGCTTTTCCATGTTTTTGCCATAATAATTATTCCCACTGAAGAACAGAGAGGACTCCAGCAATGGCAACTTGTTTATGTACCATGGATTAACATTTCAAACTCTCTGCTTTCTGTATGCATCTGAATGCAGGACGTTTTCAGCATCTGACACACCAAGCTTAAAAGCCAACCAGGAGCAATTTGGAGCAATTCTGCAGCAAAACATCTCCTACTTTTCTGCACATAGAGTTGATCTGCTTAACTCTCTGATCCTGCATCATGCAATCTTTAAAACTGCAGTCAGTGAACCAGCCATGTCACTGAACACAAAAATTAGAGAAAATTGGGATTTTGCATTAGAAGGACTTTCACAAAACTGTACATAAAACCTCTTTCCATTACTTAGGCTTTCACCATCTGCATCAGTAAGGGAAGAATTCATACTTAACCATTTCCAAATTTGCTGTAATTTTATCTTTTTTCATGAGCTTCCTGGGAAAACGTACATAGGATTTGCCAAATCTGCTAAGCTTTGTGCTGTTGTAGTCCAGAAACAACAAGAGGTAGCTTGTTGCCTAATTGCAAAATAAAATTTTCCTTTGAGTTTAGTGGTACTGACACTTAAAAAATATTTAGCCAGTGATTTTTAGCTTTATTTTGGAAAGGAATAAACTGTAAATACAAAATTTTAAGTGACCATTTTCATAAATGTTGATTAATCACCACTTCTGAGAAAGTTCCAGGGTAAGGGGAAATACCAAGCAATATTTATCGTAAAAGTGAATTGGCTGATTGAAACCACAGGCTTGATCCCATGGAATGTTTCATTTCAGCTCCTATGGAACCAGTAAAAGGAGAGGGCATCCATATTTCTTGAGCACTGCAAAAAGTTGGACAAAACAACAATCTATGTAACAAAAGAGTATGCCTCCTAAGATGGGAATTTTGTCCCATTTGGGATAAAGTCTTTATGATAGGCTCCAGCCAAGGAATTGTATTCTACAGGTATAAGCTTCTATAACCATCCTGAACCTGATCCTAGCCCAGCTTTTTACTCAAGTCTCATCCATACCTAAAACTGCTCTGATATCTAGGGAGAACTGCAGTCTCAATAATTTTCTCCAATTGGTTCATATTTGGCATGAATTTCCTTGAACAAATGGAGTGTCTCAGGTTCTCATAAAGTGAAAGAAATAATTAGGCTAGCATTTTTGCTTGGGTTCCTTCAGTTAGAACTGGAAGCCTTTGATACGAAGAAATATGCTGAATGCAGTTGCTCAAACATCATGCAGCAGCCAACATACTAAAACAGCAGCAGAACAAATTGCTTTTCCCCTCCATGTTTCTTTTGTGTTTGACGAATATGAGAGGGTATTGTGACTGGAAAATAAATATCTCCTGTGAAACACGAGGGATCGTTTTAGCATGTCAGCACACCGTTTCTACTTAAATCAATGTGAAGGAAGTATACACGAGCTAGAAACATACTGTTTATGCACAACATAGATGCTACAGTGTGCGGTTAGGTAATTTGTTACCGCTTAACAAGAAAGAGTGGGTTTCCTTGTCTCTATGTCAGTCTAGAACTGCTCTCCACTGTTCAGATACTGGACTTAAGTCAAACATTGTGAAAGCTGATAAGCAGAGAAAAAAATCCTGAACTGAACTATATTGCTGGTTAGAGATGATAGTGTATCTGAGAAAAGAAATAGCTGCAGAAGCAGTATAGGGTTAACAGAATGAGGAGCAGTTTTGGGAATGTATCCCAAGGGTGCAACACTACTAAAAGTAAAAAGAGTTAAGAATAGGGTCAAAATGTCTCGTATTTTAATCTTTTGGGTGTTAAGGAAACACTCCATTTCTATTTGAATAAATGATATTGTGAAAAATACTGAGTAAATTTTATCCTCCTAACATACTCATCCAGAGTCATCCTCATGTAGCCTTTAAGGCCCTGTTGGTGTTCTGAACATGGATCACCATATGAGAGATTTTCAGACTTAATGATCTACATCTTTAAGATGTTTGGCTTTTCCCCCTAATCATTTCATTGGGGTTTTTTTTTTTCCTAACAATCATAAATTTCCAGGACACATGTATTTCAGATTTCTGCTAATGTTACCCTTTCACCAAAAAAAGCTCTTCTTCCTCTTTTGTGGTTATCTTTGGACATATTTATGTGTGTCTGTCACATGCCTCTCAATCTTTAATTTATAATACTATACAAACTGAGCCCTTTAAATCTCCTGTCATGAACAAGCTCCCCATTCGCTTTATCTTTTTTGTAGTCCTTCTCAGGTAATGTTCCAGGCGGAAACTCATTTTTCCTGAATATGACCTGAACTATATGCAATACTCCAGATTTAAGTCTTATCAATACCCTTTTCAAAAACATTGACTTCATCTCTTCCAGAAATACCTTTCCTGATTCATTCCAAGGGTGCATTACAGGTTTTACAGCCTCATCATATTGACAATCAGAGATGAGTCTGAACTAGCTAGTCACTCAGGTTGTTCTCTGCAGACATAATTTCTAACTCGTCAGGTTACAGCTGAAATGACTGTGATTAGATTGTAAGCACATAATTTTGCACTGTTGCATTTTGTGTCCTATCTGCTTACAGCTCTCTACCTTATCATTTAGTTTCTAGAGCTAAATAACTCTCTGCTACTAGTTACAACAATTTTCAAGGTCTAATTCCACTGACCTGTAATACCTTCCCATGTGAAGGCTTATCCCTAAGTTTCAGATCTCTAAAAAAATGCTTTTTTGGTGAATATTTTCTTTAAGTAAAACTTAAAGTAAAATACTTAAAAACTTAAGTAAAACTGAGGGGTTTTTTTTTTTCTGTTTCAGCATTTTATATGCTTCTTGAGAAGGCAGTTTTCTTGTATTTTGGCAAGTCCTTTCCTACAGGTTTTTTGCCTTTTTTTTTTTTTAGGGAATACAGATTTCTGAGAGCTTCAGCACTTCTTTGTATAGAAATTCCACTGTTTATGCATTCCAATTCCCAAACTCCTAGTCTAGAGCACTTCTTCCAGCTAGTTCCTTTACCTGAGTGATCAGTTTTAATGATAGTCTTTTCACCGTTTCTTACCATTTCACTTAAATTGAATCTGTTTGTGATTACTTCATTTAGAATCTGTTACCCAGAGCTCATTCTTCTCTAATATCCTAATTTAATACCAAAAACTGAACCTGGAGTAATGGCACTTTTTACTGCTTCAGCAAATATTTGGTGAAGAAAGTTGCTAGCAATCTCATCCAGGAATTTCAGACACTATCAATATAGGAGAAATATGTACTTTCAAACATCTTTCTGGGAAAAAAATAGCATTAATATAGCAATTGGTAACATTTATTCCTGGTGATAGTGCATATCATGATAAATATCTCACTCTGAAATCTACAGCATTTCAAAACATCATTCACCATAAATAATCTTGTCATCCTTACACAACCACGACCAAAAGTGGTTGTTTCCTCTGTTCCATCTATCTTCATTTTAATACAGTCTGTCACAACACAGATTTCCAGTGAGGCCTATTTTTCTGATACACACCTTAGTGCTCTAATTCCTGGCAAATGCCTATCTACCTTAGTGTTTCTGCCAGCAGATTTGTGTACGTTAGTTCTGCTTACAATGTCACTGTCAACTATAGCTGACCTGAGTGGTAACATCTGTGTACAAATATTTACATTATTTCTGATTTCCTCAGCTAGTTAACTTCTACATTTTACAGTTCATAGCAGCACATATACTGTCTTTTTCCTTCTTCTAGGAAGTCTTACTGATAAGTGCTTGTAGATTCTTTTCACAACAAGTATTGAAACACATAAATTGTACTATATCTCAGGATTTGTCAGTCTAACATCCCGGGTGTCTATAGTCATCTCTGAGGCCCATCATTTGAGAAAAGTGTTTTCTTCAGGAATGTCTCCAACAGCTCAACAGACCAAATGTCCTTACAGGAATAATCAATATATCAAAACAACTTGTGTATTTAAATAAATAGATGATTATCAATCGGTTCTTTAAAAGACAACACCATCCATGCTGTGAGTTGCTGTTAAGTCAAATTCTTAAGATATTTCACATTTGTAGTTCAGAAACTGTTATGTTTTGTGGTCACACAGATTTTTCACTTCAACCAATCTGAAATAACATTCTTCATTTGTGTTTTTTTATTCTGATAAATCTTTTACTGATTAAGAATAGAGTAACTCAGAAGTTTCCCTATATAGTAAATACAGATATACTGATAGATAGGTATTGATATATTCCATACAACATATGATTTCGCCTATACCAGCAAATTCTTCATATACTCCATACTGGTTATTACCATTTGCTGTAAGGACTCTCTGCAAGGACCTATATGGGAGCCATAGTAGAACAGAACTGGTACACGGCAATAATTTTTTTTTGTAATCTTCAGAGTGAACATTTATTGGTGTCACTCATGAGTCAAGTAACTATTGATTTTAATATGCTTTCTTAGTCTTTATAAAATTACGTAAAGAGCCATCCATTTTTTCTTTATATTTCTGGTATTTTAAAATATAGTCTTGCTTAGTAATTCTAAATATGTCAAAGAACAGAAACTATGTAAAGTAGAAAACATGCAGGTACAGTCAGTGGCAAAAGGCACTTGTCTGCAAAACTCTAGCAGGTATAAAATGAAACTAACAGTAAGTGAACTCCAGATACTAAGTAAATACCTATACATATATGTCTGGTTTCCTAAAACTTTTGATTAATTTGGCATTTATGTACAGCTGTTCAATTTTGTTCTTGGACTTCCTGAAATCTCGAAGCAGTATATTCCAAAAAGTAAAAAGTATAATAGAGAGAAAAGCAGACATCAATTCCAGTGCAATGTGACACTGTCCAATAATAACTTACCTGATGGTCATGGGAAAATGACATCGAATATATATTTACTACACTGATAGTGAAATGTTTATCCTTTTAACTGGCCTGCTTATTTTTGATAGAGACAACGTTCATCATTAAGACAGTATTTTCAAATAAAATTACTCGTGTCCATTTCCAGGGAGTACATGTTCCAGTAGAGTTGCTATTCTCTTTAGGAGTTGCTAACACTGGCTTTCTAAGGGGTTTCTGTTTTCTTCCAGTAGAATCTGTAAAAAATTATCATTATTTGTAGGATATATTATATATGATATATATTATTGTAG
>VWZT01007322.1:875-11077 GCA_013397055.1 Pachycephala philippinensis
TTTTGTGCCCGTGCCCGCTGCCAGGGCTGGGGATACCTGGATTTGGGGTCGGTTTGCAGCCCCCCGAGCTGTGGGGCCGGCAGGGACAGCTCCTGACCTTCCCTTCCCGCTGATCCCGGGATCCCTGACCCACCCCAAACCATTCCATGCCCATTCCCGGTGCTTCCCACGGAGCAGGAGGCAGCTCCAGCCCGGTCCCGGTTCCCGAGGGAATCTCTCGTGGCTCGGAGGTGCCCCCTGAGCCCTCTGCCCCTGGGTTCCTCCTCACGGCTCAGCCCCGTGCCAGGGCCGCTCCAGCTCCGGGCACGGGGAGGATTTTCCTGCTGGATGCTCCTGCTCCTGGCACAGCCGGGAGCTGCTGGGGGGTGTTTTTGGGGGTGCCCCTGGGGGCGCTGGGGTGGCAGCAGCTCCATCCTCGGCTTCCTCCCGTCTCCAGCAGGGTGGGGACACTGCTGTCACCTCGCTGGTGCCATGGTCACTGCCTCGCCCACCCTGGCAGAGGTTTAGGATCTTTAGGATCAGCAGGAGCATCCCCATGACCACGGATCGGTCTCCGGGCTGATTTTCTCCTCTCTGGCCTCTGAATCCCTGTGGAAATCCATCCTTTCATGGTCCCTTTCCCATCTCCAGCGAGGTGGGGACACCGCTGTCACCTCGCCGGTGCCACGGCCCCACAGAGGGCACTGCCTCACCCACCCTGGCACTGTCCCCGCTGTTTTAGGATCAGCAGGAGCATCCCCAAACCACAGATCGATCTCCGGGCTGATTGTCTCCTCTCTGGCCTCAGAATCCCTGTGGAAATCCCTCTTTCCATGATCCCTTTCCCATCTCCAGCGAGGTGGGGACACCGCTGTCACCTCGCCGGTGCCACGGCCCCTCAGAGGGCCCCAGGGAGGTCACCCCACTGTTTCGGGATCAGCGGGAGCATCCCCACATCCACATTTCCAGCCAGCCCCTGCTCCAAGGGGAGGGAAGGAGCTGGGATCCGGCATTCCCGCTGCTCCAGAGTTTCCTTGGGGAAGGAAGGAGCCGGAATCCGGCATTCCCGCTGCTCCAGATGTTCCCTGGGGAAGGAAGGAGCCGGAATCCGGCATTCCCGCTTTTCCCCACATCCCTTGGAGGAGGGAAGCAGCCGGGATCCGGCATTCCCGCTTCTCCCCACATCCCTTGGAGGAGGGAAGAAGCTGGAATCAGGCATTCCCGCTTCTCCCCACATCCCTTGGAGGAGGGAAGGAGCTGGAATCAGGCATTCCTGCTGCTCCAGACATCCCCTGGAGGAGGGAAAAGCCGCTCCCGGTGGAGAACATTCCCTGGGAAGGGGTTAAGGTTTTTCCATGCTGGAAGAGCAGCTCGGAACCCGGGCTGGGATTTTCCCACTCCCATTTGTAGGGTTGGAAGGAAATTCCCATCTTTTATCCCTCAGGACACGACTGATCTCCTCGGGGAGATGCTCTGAGGAATTTTTCTGGGAATCAGGAGATTTGGAGGGTTAAGCCGGGCTCAGCTAAGCTTAGCTCTACCAGACCTGGATGAACAAAGGGCTCCAGTGTCTTTTATCCCCTCCTGGATCAGGAAAAACTCATGGATGGAGGATCCCTGCAGGTTTGGGAATGTTTTGGGGTGATGCCTCCAATCCCAAAGGCAGGAACCGCGGGATCCTGGGATCGGATCCATTCCCAGCCCTTTTCCTCCTCCCTCTCCCTTCCCACATTCCAAGAATTCCCCACATTTTCACCCCTTCAAGCCAAGCACCCCAAATCCCACTTTTAAACCTCAATCCCAAATAAAAGAAGCCTCCCCAAGTTCCCACCGTTCGAAGAATTCCCCACATTTTCACCCCTTCAAGCCAAGCATCCCAAATCCCATTTCCCACATTTTCACCCCTTCAAGACAAGGATCCCAAATCCCATTTCCCACATTTTCACCCCTTCAAGACAAGGATTCCAAATCCCATTTTTTAACCCAAATCCCAAATTAAAGCAGCCTCCCCAAATTCCCATCTCCCCCTTGTTCCCATGGATCCTCCGGAGAACCCTTCCCATGATCCGGGAACGGGAATTGTTCCTCTGCTTCCTTTATTCCCTGTTTTACGGCTGCCATAGAGGCTGCCCATAAATCCGGGCCGATCCCATAAAAAACAGAAATAACCGGGATTAGAGCCCAAAAGGGACCGAATCCCTCCGGCAGCGCCGGGAATGGGGCGGGATTTATCCTTTCCTCATTCCCGGAAAATTTCCATCCGCCTTGGGAAGCAATTCCAGGGCTGGACACCCCCTGATGGAGTCCCCCTGTTTATGGGGGTTTTTTTATGGATAATGTGGGTTTTTTTCTGGAAAATGTGGGGGTTTTTTATGGATAACGAGGTGGTTTGTATGGATAACACGAGGTTTTTTTTAACGGATAATGTGGGGATTTTTATGGATACCATGGGGTTTTTTTATGGATAACATGGGGTTTTTTATGGATAATGTGGGGGTTTTTTAATGGATAACATGGGGGTTATTTTTATAGATAATATGGGGACTTTTATGGATAACATGGGGTTTTTTCATGGATAACACGGGGTTTTTTCATGGATAACATGGGGGTTTTTTATGGATAACGTGGGGGATATTTTTATGGATAATGTGGGGATTTTTCTGGATACTAGAGGGGTATTTTTATGGATAACGTGGGATTTTTTTATCGATAACATGGGGTTTTTTTATGGATAATGTGGGGTTTTTTTATGGATAACATGGGGGTTTTTATGGATGACGTGGGGGTTGTTTTATGGATAACATTGGGGATATTTTTAATGGATAACATGGGGATTTTTATGGATAACGTGGGGGTTTTTTGTACGGAATGAGCTTTGCCTGGCAGGAATTTTCCCTGCCTCTCTCCCGCTGCCGTCTCCCACGCCCACACTTCCAACCCTGAGGCAGGAGATTGATCCGGAGGGAGAGAAACTTCCAAAAAAAAAACCCCACAGGAAGGGAAAAGCTTGGAAAAGGCTGGGAATGCTGCCGGGTGTGTTGTGGGGAATTTATTTCTTTTACTGCCAGACACAAATGGAATTAAATCCTGCAGCGTCAGCGGCGTTTGTGGAAGGGCCATTTAACTCCAGGGTTTTTCCCGGGATATTTTTCCCTCCCTCTGCCTCTTCCCAGATCCTGGGCTGCTCCTGGAAAAGGTGTCGCTGGTTTTGAGCTCAGTTCCTATAAATCCTGATTTTCCAGGGCTCCAATCCCTCTCCCTGCCCTTTTGGGATTTGCCTTTTGGGAGGAAAAAGCCATCGGGGTGGAGAGGATGGAGCAGGGAGAATTATCCACAGGGATTGGAAAAACGGGAGGAAAAAGCTGGGATCGGCTTTTTTGGGGGCACAGATCCGGGGGGATTGGAGCCCTGGAAAGGCGGTGGGAGATCGGGAATGCTCCCGGCTGGAGGAGGAGGAGGAGACCTGCGGGGTTGCCATGGCGATGGAGCATCTCCAAATCCTCGGATTATTTATCCCTGGGTTTGTTTAGGCTCAGGGAAAGCCTCGAGGGTGGGAAGAGGGCTGGGATGTGAGGAAGAGGAGGGTGGCATCCCAGGGATGCTGATCCTGGGGGAGAAATTCCTAAAATTCGAGCTCTGGGGCTCAGCTCCCCCTTTGGAGCAGCAAAAAATGGGGATTTTGGGATGGTTTTTGGGGTTTTTGCCCTCGCAGGGATCCCGTGATCCCAAATCTGCCCCGGATTCCCACTGAGCTGCCACTGTGGGATCCAGCCCATGGAATCCAGGCTTAACTGGGATAAATTTGGGTGTCTGGATGGGTTTGGATCAGGTCCTGGCTCTACCCATGGGGCCTGGGGGATGCTTGGAATGCTTTCCAAAGCCTTTTCCCGAATTCCAGAGGAGCTCGATGGGCTGATCTTCCGATTTCTGGGATCAAACATCCCCTCCCTCCGTCCCTTCCTGGAGCGCTGGAGCATCCCAGGCACTTCCAGCCGTATCCAGCTGGAAATTCCCTCGGGAAGAGCCGCCCCGTATCCCCTCCTTGGGGCTCAGCCTCCTGGGCCGGGTTGACGACACTTGCAGGAATTCTTCCAGGAATTCTTCCAGGAATTCTTCCAGGAATTCAGGATGCTCCTTCCCGATGTGTCCCCGCTGCCGCTCCCGAGGAAAACCGGGACATTCGGAGCCGGAATTTCTGGATAAAACAAGACAAAGTGGCGCCGAGAGGGCCGGGAAAATCCCGGTGTTTGCTGTGTCCCAATTCCCATTCCCGCTCCCTCCTTTCCATGGGATCTCCAATCGCTCCTAAACCTCATCTCCCATTCCTTTTGATGCCTCCGCCATCCCCGTTATGGAAATCCCAGCGTGGGAACGCCGTGGATTTTATGGATGCGGGGACACCTTGGATTGTCACATCAAAGGATGAGACAAGAAACCTCCGGGAAATCCAGGAAATCCGGATTTATCCACAGGGAGCCCTGCGGATAAATCGATCCCGTTTGAGTTTGCCAACGGAGGTCAGCGGGAAGCGTGGAGGAGGCTGGAATTGGGCGAAGAAATCCCAGGATTTTGTTATTCTGGGAATGTTTTCAGAGGGGGAAGGGAAAAGGGAAAGGGGAAAGGGGAAAGGGAAAAGGGAAAAGGGGAAAGGGAAAAGGGGAAAGGGAAAAGGGGAAAGGGAAAAGGGAAAAGGGAAAAGGGAAAAGGGAAAAGGGAAAAGGGAAAAGGGAAGGGACACAAATCCCTTTCCCAACCCTTGGATGATGGATTCTCCTGCTTTGACCCCCTCTCCAAAGGCCTTCTCCGCCCTTCCTTCATTCCTTGGAGCGGGATTTGTTTTCCCTGGGCGTTCCCGGGCTCCAGATGGTGCCAGGCTCGGATATTCCCGGCCTCATCCCACAGAGCCCCGGCTGGGATCGGAGCCCATCTGCCCGAGGCGCCTCCGGAGCTTTTCCGCGGCTTTTCCGCGGCTCCGAGCGGGAATTCTTTGGAGAAACGCGGGAATAAATGGAGCTGATGGATCCCATTTCCTTCCCAAGGATGCCCGGGATGGCCGAGGAGCATCCTCAGGGAATGAGGATCCCACCGGAGCTGTCACCCGGGGGTGGGATGGGAACCAGGATTTTTCCCGGCTGAGGATGCTGAAGGAGCCTCGGATGAAGAGAACATTCCCAAAAATCATGGAATGGTTCGGAAGGGAGGCCTGAGGAGGGACATCTCCCACTAAACCTCATCCCAGAGCCAGCAGGACGACATTCCATGGAAAACAGCACTTTCCAAAAACCCAGGAGAAAAGCACGATTTGGCTAAAAATCCCGGCAGAAAATCAGGATTTGGCTAAAAAAACCCAGGAGAAAATTGGGATTTGGTTAAAAAACCCGGGAGAAAAGCAGGATTTGGCTAAAAAAAAACCCAGGAAAAAGCAGGATTTGGTTAAAAAACCCAGGAGAAAAGCAGGATTTGGCTAAAAAACCCCAGCAGAAACAAACAACATTCCTTGGGAAGGGAAGGAGAAAGCTGGGAATGTTTTCCAAGACCTTTCCCCGGCTCCAGCTTCAGGGAGGACAATGACAAACGAGGTGAACTCGGAGGCTGCGGAGAAATTCTTGGCAGCGAGCGGAAAAGGCGCTGCCAGATTCCGGGGAATTTTAGCTGGAATTTCATTAGCGGCGCTCAGGTGGTCACAGGAGCGGCGGCACTGCCGCAATTCCCGGGATTTGTTAATTAAAGCCGCTCCTGACAGGAATTAACGAGTTTTTAATGAATCTGTTGTCTTAATTCTTGTTAAGGTTTGATTTTTTTTCCGCCCTTTCCTGCTGTTGATTTTCCCGGGAATGGCAGCATCCAAAGGGATGTGTGAGGGGGAGAGGGGTGGCACAGCTCATTCCAGAATCCCTAAAAAATTGGGAATTGCTGGATTGAGGTGGGGGATGGGGAGACGAGGCGGCGGGGTCACGGAGGGAATTTTTGGGGAGGTGCTGCTGGAGGAGGAAAATGGGAATTTGGGATCGGTGTGGGAGATCCCAGTCCTGCTGATGGAGGAAAATAGGAATCTGGGAATGTGTGGGAGATCCCAGTCCTGCTGCTGGAGAAAAATGGGAATCTGGGAATGTGTGGGAGATCCCAGTCCTGCTGCTGGAGGAAAATGGGAATGAGGGATTGAGATGGGAGATCCCAGCCCTGCTGCTGGAGGAAAATGGGAATCTGGGATTGAGATGGGAGATCCCAGCCCTGCTGCTGGAGAAAAATGGGAATCTGGGAATGTGTGGGAGATCCCAGCCCTGCTGCTGGAGCTCCATCTGAATGTCACCAGGAAGGCTTGGAAAAGCGCTCTGAAAACAGGGAGCAGGGAATGAGGAGAATAAGGAATTCTGCCGGTCTGGGACCCTGGAAGGAAAGGAAAATGGATCCATGGTTTCCTATGGATCCCTTTCCACACCGGGCAGGATTCGCCCCATCCCATCCTGAGGCGCCTTCGGACCGCCGGAACCGGGCCTGGAGCAGCTTTTCCCCAAAAATCCGCGTGCAGAATCCAGCAGGATCCTCATTCCATCCATTTTCCAGGCATTCCCGCATTCCCACATTCCCAGGAACTCCTGGCGGGAGCCCACGGAAGGCGCGGCTCCGGCGTTGACATTCCCGGGAAGAGCGGGATGCAGAATCCGTGGCGGGGAGAGCGCCAATCCCCCAAAATAGATCCCGGTGCTCCGTCTAAATTTAACATTCCCTGTTCTCCTCCCGGGAACGGGCTGGGCTCCGGCAATTAAGGAATGATGGGGATGATTAAGGATCGTTCCCGCGCTCCGCATTTAGAGCCTCTCTCCCACTCCTTCCCTGAATAATAATTCCCTGCTTTTGCAGCGCCGGCAGAGCATTCCCGGGAAAGCCGGAGGTGAAAGGGAAGGGAAATGAGGGAAAGGAGGCATTCCATGGATCAGGGAGAGGGATAAATCCCCTCTTTGCTCATCCCAAATCCGGGATGGGGTTGGGATCATCCTGAGGTCTCCGGGGAGAGGGAACAGCTCTGGAATGGGATGGAAGCACGGGAATGTGGCTGCTGGAACTGGGATGCATCCAGGCTCCATTCCCAGGCTGGAATGGCGTTATTCCAGGATGGGAAGGATCCCAAAAACTCATCCTATTCCATCCCCAACACCTCCCACCATTTCAGGGTGCTCCAAGCCCCATCCAGCCTTGGACACTCCCAGGGATGGGGCAGGCACAGCTTCTCCGGGAATTCCATCCCAGCCAGGAATTCCTTCCCAATATCCCATCCATCCCTGCTCTCCGGCAATGGGAAGCCATTCCCTGTGTCCTGCCACTCCCGCTCCGAGTGAAAATTCCTTTTCCAGCTTCCAGGAATTATCCCGGGAGGCGAAAACACCGGGACCATCCCGGATCCATCTCATCCTTCCCAAGGGATTTTCCCGTGCCTGTCCTTGCCCGATATTCCCAACCCGGCAGATCCATTGCCTCTGGAGACTCATTCCCGCTGATCCGTGTCCTGTCCGTGCCTAAGCGGATGTTAATTTATTAATTAAATGCCGTGGTTAATGACAGGGTGAGGATTAATGGGGGCCAATCCCGCAGAGAATTCCTTGGGAAGAGACAGCTCCACGCATCCAACGCCGTCACGGGATTTTTGGGAAGCTCAGGACTCATGGGAATTCCTTGGAGGTGCTCCAGGCCAGTCCCAAATCATTTCGGATGGAATTATTCCCATGGGATTATCCCTGGAAGCAGCTCCGGGTGGGATCATCGGGAATGCCGGCTCGGATTTGCCGGGGTGAGGCCGGAACGGAGAGAATTCCTCCCGGAAAATAATTCCGTGGACAAATTTTGCCTGGAAAATTTCCTTACGAGCGGCTTTGGATGTTCCTGGCCCGATAAAAATAAATTACGGAATGACTTCTGCTGGGAAACGGTCGGGAGGAGATTTTCGGGATGAGCTCCGAGCTCTGGCTCGGTTTTCCTTCCATCCCTTTCCTCTTCCCAGCGGGATGGCTCCGGGATTGCCGGGGATGGGCAGCTCTGGATGCGCCTTCTGGAAAGCTCTCTCCAAAATTTCCTTCGGATTTGGCTCTTGGCTCCAGCACGGGAGCCAAGGAATCCATCAGCGAAATTTCCATGGAAAAAACCAGAGCCTGAGGAGCTCTGGAGGAGGAATTTTGGAATTTCGGGATCGGTTATGATCAGCTCCATGGATCAGTTGGAATTCAATGATTTGGGGTCGGAACGAGATCTTTAAGACCCTTCCCAATCCAAATCCCGTTATAATTCCGTGGATAACGAATTATTCTCGGGATAACGAGGTTTAGGCGGCTGCCGCGGCACAGGAATTCCTGGGAATCATTCCGAGAGGAGGAATCCAAGGATTGCAGCAGCTCCCTCCTCACCTCATCTAAAATTAACTCCTGAGCCGCGTTTAAGCAAAACCAGTTGCCATGGCCACGCCGGGGGCTCCAGGCTGCGGGAAAACCGGGAATTCCGGGATAACGAACAACCCCGGAGGATCCTCGGGATCCACCCGTTAAACCCACCCAGGAATTGGGAATGGAAATTCCCCCTCTCTTCCCGTGGCTGCGATTCAGGATCAGGTCGGGCGAGCCGGAGGAAAAGGTGGAATGAAAAGAGGTGGATAACGGGAAACCGGGAGGGATCCGAGGGGATTTTTGGGAATGCTCGGATCCCGAGGTTTGCTGGAACGGGAGCTGAGCCCGGGAGAGGGACGCTGGTATTTATAGCACCTGATTAATCCTTGATCTGCTGCCGCTCGGATTCCGGTTGGGAATCAAATCCCTGCTCCAGGCCTGCTGGGGGCTCCGGGAGAGGCAGGAAAAGAGCCCTGATCCTAGGGAAAAGCAGGAAAAGAGCCCTGATCCTAAAGGAGAGGCAGGAAAAGAGCCCTGATCCTAGGGAAAAGCAGGAAAAGAGCCCTGATCCTAAAGGAAAGGCAGGAAAAGAGCCCCGATCCTATGGAAAAGGCAGGAAAAGAGCCCTGATCCTATGGAAAAGCAGGAAAAGAGCCCTGATCCTAGGGAAAAGCAGGAAAAGAGCCCCGATCCTATGGAAAAGAAAGAAAAGAGCCCTGATCCTATGGAAAAGCAGGAAAAGAGCCCTGATCCTAAAGGAGAGGCAGGAAAAAAGCCCTGATCCTATGGAAAAGCAGGAAAAGAGCCCTGATCCTAGGGAAAAGCAGGAAAAGAGCCCTGATCCTAAAGGAGAGGCAGGAAAAGAGCTCTGATCCTAGGGAAAAGCAGGAAAAGAGCCCTGATCCTATGGAAAAGCAGGAAAAGAGCCCTGATCCTATGGAAAAGCAGGAAAAGAGCCCTGATCCTAGGGAAAAGCAGGAAAAGAGCCCCGATCCTATGGAAAAGAAAGAAAAGAGCCCTGATCCTATGGAAAAGCAGGAAAAGAGCCCTGATCCTAAAGGAGAGGCAGGAAAAAAGCCCTGATCCTATGGAAAAGCAGGAAAAGAGCCCTGATCCTAGGGAAAAGCAGGAAAAGAGCCCAGATCCTAAAGGAGAGACAGGAAGAAACCCCGGGGCTGGGAAATGGGAATGATCCCAGTGGGAAAAGGTGAGGAAGAGGAAGAGGAGGAAGAAGAGGAAAAGCAGGGAAAGGAGGAAAAGGAGGAAAAGGAGGATGAGGAGGATGAGGATGAGGGAAGGATGGAGAGGAAGGATTTGTCCGTCACTGCTCAAATTCCCTGGAATGCTGAGCTCCGGGTGGGATTTGGGAATCCTGGAGCTGTTGGCACCCAGAGCACAAACAGGGAACGACTCCGGGTCTATTTTTATCCAGACCCTTTCTCTCCAAGCCTTTTGTATTCCCGTTTTTTTCCTCCCTTTCCCCATCCCTCCCCCTCTGCTCCGTCTTTTCCTTCGCCTCTCCTTCGTTTTCCTTCCCTTTGGAGCATCCCGCTAATTAGCGCTGCTAATTAGTGCCGCTAATGAGTTCGTGTTTGTGCATCCAGCAAACGAACGTGCCGGGCTCCGAGGGCTCGGCGTGGGATGGTGGCGCTGGAATTCCTGGGAATGGGGGTGGGAATGGGTGGGAAAAGGGGTGGGAATGGATGGGAATGGGTGGGAATGTGTGGGAAGGAACAGGAATGGATGGGAATGGATGGGAATGGGTGGGAATGTGTGGGAAGGAACAGGAATGGATGGGAATAGATGGGAATGGGTGGGAATGTGTGGGAAGGAACAGGAATGGATGGGAAT
>VWZT01007330.1:0-21390 GCA_013397055.1 Pachycephala philippinensis
TGGGCCAGAGTCAAACCACAACAACCAGCATTGTCTATTAGGTCACTCGTGCCCCAGCCAACACACTTTGCACTCTGAACTCACACGACCCCTCCACTGTAGTGAGTCACTGACCTTTTTGTCTTTATCTTCTTCTAGTTTTGATGAGTTTTTCATTTCAATAAGAGCTTCTTGAACTTGATGGTACTTGTGCTGAAGATCAATCACCTCCCGTTCCTTTGCTTCAAGCAGAGTGTGCATACCTTCCTTTGCTTCTTTCAAGTGCAAAATTTCATTTCTCAGTTTCATGGCATCTGAAGATATATTTTCCTTCTCTCGGATTACATCCTTCAGTTTGGATGACAAAGCACTAACTTCACCCTCTAGTGAGGACTGGAGCTTTTCATACGCGGCCTTGGGTACCATTGCTTCATTAATTGCAGCTTTTTCTTCCAGTAACGCCTTTTCCAAGTTTCTTAATTCACTTTCCTTGTTGCTAAGCAGTCGTTTGAGCTCATTTATTTCTTCCTCCATCTCTTTTATTGTATTTCTGAGCGCATTGATTACCTGACGGTGTTCAGTAATTGGCAAAGAGTTTTGTTTCTGAGTGTCTAGCAGTTGCTTGAGTTCTTCTGCTTCATCTAACACTTTTGTGTACTGCAATTTCATTTCTGATAACTCATTTTCTGCTTTGTATTTCAAAGAATTTGTTACCTCCATCAGTTTCTCATGTTCATCTCTAGGAATGTAGTCAGAAGCTATATCATCTAGAGTTTTTTTCTTCCTATAGTCTTCAAGCTCTGTCTGTGCTTCTTTGTACAACTGAGACAATTCACTAAGTTGCTTCTTGAGCTCATCTATTGTTCTGTGCATCACATCTTTCCTTTCTCCAGCTTCAGCACTAGATTCCAACTGCATCTGATTTGTCAGCTTGTCCTGTAGCCTTTTGATTTCCTCTTGCCCTTCCTTGTATCTCTCAATTAGCAATGCTTTCTCTTGATTAATGTTTTCAATAACTGAACAATATGAATTTTTCATTTCCTCACACTCTTCCACAGTCAATTTGCTTGCCACATTCTGCTCTCTGTCTTCAAACTTTTTCTGTAGCTCTCTCACTTTTTCTTTTTGTCTTTCGCTTTCCTCCAATGCTTTCTTCAATTCTTCCTTAAGTGCTTCAACTTCTCCGTATGTAACCTTCAACATACTCAGATCAGAACTGGTTTCTTCACTTTCAGAGGAGACAAGACCTGGCTTCTTTTGCCTTGGTACATTCAAAACCTCTTTCACAGCTTCCTCATACCTGTTCTGAGTTTCTTGGAACTTCAGATTAAGATCAGAACCATTTTCTGAAATGTCTGGGCTATTTAAATGATGTGTTTCTGGGACTCTAGACTGAACCTGAGTTTCCACATGCTTTCTTTTGGCTTCAGAATTCTCTAATTTTCTCTGCACATCCTTTAAGTCTTCCTGGAGGTACTTCATTTTTATTTCTCTGGGGCTTATCAACTTTTCTTGGACTTGAGTGGCATTTAATGTAGGCTTCAGCTCCTGCACCAAGAACTCATTTTGTCTCTCTGCTGTTTGCTCAAACTGTGTTTGGGTTGAATAAGATTCTACATTTGAATCCCCTTCTTTAGGTGTTCTTTCCTGTCCAAAAAGAACCAACAATTGCACAATAAAAACAAGTACATGATTCTATTTTTTTAGAATAGAGTAAGCAAGGAAGTATTGCCACATCCTACAGAGAGAGATGATTAAAGAACCATGGAAGAAAGTTTTAGAAAAATTCAAAACTCAGCTGCTCCCATTTAGCCATCTACAGTGAGAGAAGGCAGTAAGTGCCAAACTCGTCTGAAAGTCTGGGCTGAGCTCCATAAGCTAATAATCAAAGCTATGCAAATTAAAATTCTGCTAGCACAACTGTTAACAACATATTTTAGAATGCGGTTATCATAATAAACAAAGTTATTCAGTAATTTATGGGAAAAGCGAGAAGATCAAAACACTGATTTAATCCTTTGGGGCGGTGTGTTTCCATGATCTTACCAACAAGCTTGTTAAAAGATCTTCACAGCACAACTCTTTAAACAGTAAGCAGCTCTTTGTTCTGCCTAGCAGATTAAGAGAGCACCAGAACAGCACAAAAATATGCCACCTGTAATTTGTCCTGCAGCTCCTTATTGTGCAATGTCAGAGAGGCAATTTTTGCTTGCATCAACAGAAGCAGATCTTGTTGGTCAGCTTCAGAACTCACATCCAATAAACTATCAGCACCTTTGGAGAAAAAAATAGATTCAAAAGCTTTCAAAAAGCTGAAATGCTGGCTAGTTAGTTATTACAACATTTCAAATTAAACAGTTTGTTCCCATTACCATTAAATGCAGTGAGCAAGCAAACTGTTCCTATAAACTCCCCAAGAATGTGTTAAGTTCACGCAATAGAAGCGGGATGTTTTGGTGGGGAGCTGCTTGTGGAATTACAAAATATCACTCTCAATACTTAGTGTGTCTCATGTTCCAAGTGGAAAGGTACAGAGGTTTTCAGCTTTTCATGCCACCTAAAACACCTAATGAAATAAGGATTAATTGCATACCTGTTGTGCTGTCACTCAGCCTGTCTTTACTATCCCTGTGCAAGGAGCTGAATTCTTCCTGCTAAGACATCAAAAGAAAACATTTTCACAGAAAGCAGATGTAAAGCTGGACAGTTCACCAAAAAGAACTATAGACAGTATAGGTCCTGCTGGATAAAGTCTGTCCAAGCGGATGTCTTTTATTTCATTTCTATTTATATTCATTTCTATCTTGTTTCATTGTAGCATGTGTTCAGTATTTCAAAGTCTGCTAGAGCCATTTAAGTTCCATTGTCCAATTCCCACTAAATACTAATGAAATACAGCCAACTATCTAGTAAGTAGTTTGAAAGACTGCAGACCCTGTGATAAGTAATAGCAATAAACTAACATGTATTTTAAAAAATCTTCAGCAATGTAAGGTAAAGATCAGATTGGACACAGTCAACCCTTTTACTGATGTTTTTTGGTAAAAGGGTCTCTTTTTGTACTGCTCAATTCCATGCATTGTGCTGGTTTTAGAAACTGAACTCTTGGAGCATTAATTAATTAATTCATAACCATACTCCTAAACACTGACTCATCTATGACTATTTATATGCACATATTTGTTACACATTAAAGCAATCTTTACACTCATTTTATGAATTGCAATAAAATATATTTGGATTCATTTTTGTTCCAAAAATTCTGCTAATTAAGTCACAGGAGACTCTGCAGTCATCAAAATAGAATATCAAGCAACACAGATCCTGTACTTAAGCTCATAAGAATGGAACACTGATACCTTGCACACTTGATCAGCAAAGAAAGCCTGCCCTTTTCCAGTCATGGGAGTTGAAGTTGATGAGTGTGGAGAGGACAAATCATTAACCTGTAAAAAATTTTATATCAATAGGTATGTATGCCTACATGCATATACATCTACCTCTCTAACATATGCCTACATATATATATATATACACACATTTATACATATATATATGCACACACATGCATTAAAGAGTACTTTCACCTGCACTAACATAAGTCATAATTCTAGATTATTTTCAGAGAACAGACCTAATTATTTAGTGCCTTTCTGAATCTGGATTACATAAGGAGTGTAGCTGTTACACAGGTAGCATTCTGGTTTAAGATTAAACATAACTATCAAATAGATTTATATAGTATCAAAATGCAGTTTAAGTATTTTATTTTGCTATGTATATAGGCTCACAATAATATGTATCTATACATATGTAAAACTAAAACATACAGAACTATTTTCGTATTGAAATCAGGAAAAAAGGACATCTTCAACTTTAGTTGGAAGAAGCAATTGTACAGTAAAATTTGTACAGTTGTATCTCAGACCATGCTGTTTTTTAAGCAATTTTTCTAAGTTAACCTAACCAACATGTGCTTTCATTGTGTCATCCTAATGTCAGGAAAAGCACTCATGGCAAGACAGGCATATAAAATAACAGTGACAGAAAAAATCCTGCCCACATAATTCTAATAATGTTCAAAATGCTTTACATTCCCTAAAAGCATCTCAAAATTGGTCTTTTCTTTACCTGAATAGGACTGATAGGAGGAGGTGGGGCTTTGCGTTTTTTTGGAGTTCCACTTCTTTCTGAACTTAATTTAGAGCCTTGATCATGCTGAAAGTTTCACCAGCCAGAAAAGGTAGGTTTGTTAGTTTGGTTAGTAAAGTCCGAGCAAGTTGTTTTATAAAAAAAAAAAATAAAAAAATCCCACATTAATATCAACTTTAGCAGCTCATGCAGTGCCTTTTTCCCCCCTATGTAAAGACCACATCTCTACTAACACAAAGATATTAAACATGCCTGACAATAAGACTCTGCCCCCTTGTAATCCATGCTTCAGTGAAAACAAACAAGATTTAGTGAAAAAGCAGAAGCTGACAATAGGTTTAGCACCAGTGACCTTAAAACACTTCCAATTCACACACAACCCAGTCATGCCATTCTTCACAGCTACCACCTTTCTTCTCCACCAGCTTCTGCCTGAGCCCCCTGAAAAACCCCCTCTGCACTCAGAGAAGGGATGAACCAATGCATTGCACCCTTGTCTACTTCCCAGCCACCAGCAGGTCTACAAGGTCTACTTGCACTCCTAGATATGACACTATATAAAAAACCTAAGAAACTAATTTATTTGCCTAATTCTGCTGGGATTCTCACAGGAAGGGGACTCCAGCAACCAGGGATAACCTTCAGTTTTACGTCTTAGAAGGAGAGAATTTCTCTATTTTTCTAGATCCTCCTTTCCTGCAGTTTAAAGAGACAAGGTGTCCAACAGCCAAGCTCCTGCACTGCACGTGAGGAAAGCAGGAACCATCCCAGCACACATGCACATACACACTCGCCCTCCCTTCCTTCCCTCACCAAGGGTGTTGGCTGCTGTTACACAGAGAAACCAAGTCTAAAAGTAAATTTTCCTGAAACACATTTCTTAACTAAGCAACAAAACCCTTTTACATTACATAGTAGTCATGGCAACTCATCTCACAGTGACATTTACTAGTGCTTCCAGTTTCTTATGTTGCAAGTCTAGAGAGTCAGAGTATTTTCAAAACCAAAAGGACAAATACCTGCTTCGCTTTTGTTGGAGACTTTGCATCTGTGGAGCAGAAAAGAAGTGGAACAAAGAAAAGTTATTAGAGCAAGAGCTATTTGCCATTCTTAACCTACGTCTCCGTTCTACTTCCCATACCATAGATAAAGGGTTTGGTTTTTGAATTCCTGTCTGAAACCTGATAAAAATAATTTGCAAATTCCATTCCAATCACATCCTTTCTCTGCTACTGTCTGGTTTCATTTTCAGAAAAAATCTGAAGAATCATGACAATTCTTATTCTATTATAGTCTTGCACCATTCTGATGCATTAAGCTTCCTACTGTAGAAATCCATTGTAGTTTGACCATAAAACCCTCTGCCTGCTTTAGCTCTTTCTCCAACCCCCCTACTGAGGGGTTCTATGTATAAAAGAGAATCCATTCCAAATGGTATGCAAAACTTCACAATGCTGCTACATCAGCTTATCTTTTCTTTCTCCAAACACCTCTTTTTGGCCTGCTCAGGGCTTTATCCCGTGCTAAATATTATCATCCATGGCAAAGAGTTTTTGGGAAGTCTCAGCCCGATGATCTTGAAAATGGCTTTTCCAATATTTCAGGATACACTTTGAAGGAAATTTGTTCAGTGCTAAACATACATGTAGCCTGTTCAAGAAGTGACAAACTGCAGGTCAGCCTCTCTCACATACCCACATCCTGCGATATCTTTGACGACAGGAGATTCTGGATCCCTATATTCTCGGAGAGCTTGGCATAATTCAGGGCATTCTGTCCAAAGACATCTACTAAACTGACATCTGCACCTCTCTTAAGGAAAGCTTCCACCATATTAAGGCTACTAGCTTCACAAGCCATCATCAAAGCAGTTCTGAACAAGAGAAAAAAAAAACACAAACAGCAAGTGTCAAGGGCGTCCTTTTTAAGCAGCTCATTTTTTCAGGAAAGAAAAAAGTGTGACTGTTATTGTGTAATGAAGTCCAGGATTCCACCAACATGTGTATTGGTACATAAACGTAACTGCTGCTTCTCCTTACAAACACCTGCCACCCCCTCCTCCTCTTCCTGATACACTCCAGCTGAAAACACAGGTCTGCAAACATTTCTGAAAATGGGTTCCTGAGGCTGAGAGGAGAGTCATAGATAGAAATGGCTGCAGGATAGAGTCAGACTAACAAACCTCACCACTACAGTTCAACTGCAGTGGTGGCACAACTTGAAAGCCTTTATTTCGTTGCTGCTCTCCTTCATATGTTGTGATTGAGAGAAAACAGACAAACAGATTTCAATCAAAAGGACAAACAAATCTAAAAGATCTTTAGTGAGTCCAAGAGACGAGTTTGACCTCAAACCCTGTGCTACTACTGTCAGCTTAAAAAGAAAGAAAGAAGTTCATGAGAGCACAAACAATTCCCTTTTGAAAACAGGGCAACTGCACAGAGACAGCTCCTAGAGTAAGGATAGTCTTCCTAACAGGTTGTATCTGCTGTTCTCAATTATTTGAAGGGGTCGTAAGGGACATACAGAATAATTAAAAACACACAGAAAACCTCACCTTTCAAGCATGCTCTAATACTGCCTTCCTGCTTGGGCATAGCTCTCCTTCCTCACCATGAAAACATGTCTAATACATTGACCAAGTTTACTGCCAAACACATTCCTCAGTGCAGATACGAAGCTGAAAAGTTACTACAGTGATAATATTTGCTAAATATTAAGACAATATTTTCACTAATGAATTAAACATACTCCCTGTAATGGGTGAGTCACTTGGAAAAGTGGTGCTGTTGCAGTGCTGTGGTAAAAGTAGTGGTGACTGATAACTCGGATAACACCTCCAGAGTCACAGGGATGGTTTTAGATTACCAAAATAATTCACTTAGTCTGGACACAATAGGAATCTGGAGGTGCCATTTTCAAAGGTTATCCCTCTCTTCTCCCAGCAAGGTTTCTCCTGTTTCATTAAAATCTTAACTACTTCTGTGAACATGAGTAGTCACTCCCCTCACCACAATGAAAGCAAGAAGTAAACCAGAATACACCATGTTATAACATTTTGTTGCTTCTACACACAGAACTATCTTTAAAATAAATACAGAAATGGGAGTTGTACCTATGACAGAAACTCCTTTATCCAATTAAAGCAGAAAGTGTTAACACTGTCTGCTGATTAAACACTAGGGGAGTGAGGGGAAGACAGAGGTCCCAGAGTGTGCAGCACCTCAAGTTCAAAGCACTGATGAGGCCATGAAAACTGACAGACAACAAAGGGGTTTTCTTCAGACAGCTGGAAACAAAGAGTGCACTAATGAACTTTGGACTGATAAAAAACAAGTTAGGGCCCAGTCTCGTATTCACAGGTGCTGCCAGAGAACAGAATCACTATTGTGTTACACAGAATAATCAAAATTACTATGAAGTGTAAGTGCCAAATCTTCTCAGTATCCTACTTCACAGTTTAATCAACTGTTTATAAAACAGTCCATAATTTTGTAAGACTCTTTACCTTTGTCAGTATCATCAAAACAAGTGCATTTTTCACTACAAAGATGTTGCTTTTCAAAAAATTTTCTGACACATGCATATCTATTAATGCAAAAAAACCTCTAATAGGCACCTTCTAAAACAACAGCATCTCCACTACAGAGCTTTACTGTGTTTTTTTCTTGCTGTGGCTGCATTATGGCAGAAAAAACATCTCTCCACAGATTTTGCTCACAAGTAGCAGTTTTAAGTATTTCAGTTCAAGCTACTAGCTCATCCCAAGAAGAGAGCAGCATTCAAACTGATACACTGTCGTACAGAAAGCATTATTTCACCTAACATCAACTATTTTGGGAAGGATTTGAGAAGAAATCTTCATTTGACAGTCAGATTTGGTGAAGATTAAACATGTTAACCTGCTGTACCTTCCATTTTTATCCCTGGTGTTGATGTCTGCTCCATGATCCAGAAGGTATTTGCAGACTTCTACATGACCATTTTGTACTGCAAGCAGCAGAGGTATGTTCCCATCCTAGAAATGCACATAAAGAGACTATGAATGATATTCCACTTACTTAGAAAAACACACTGAGGTTAAAACTCAGCTATGAATTTTACCTTTACATAGCAAAAATGAGGTGCTATCAGTACATTTTTCTTGTGCACCATAAATATAGCTAAGTGTGCTACAATTCCTTTCTTGTCTGCTGTGGAAGATGCAAAAATAGGGAGCAGGAATGGTTTTTGCTTTTGTACTCTCTTTGCTGTTTGCTCAATGCTAAAACCCAATTATTTTGAAACTACAAAATACCTTTCAGCAGCTCAGCAAAAAAATGATAATTTTAACTAAATGCTAGGCAAAAATACAACATTTTATAAAGTCATAGGATAACACAGTTGGAAGACACATTCAGAGGTATCTGGGGCTTCTCCCACTTTTTTCTCAATCCAGAGCTAGGCAAACTTCAAGTTGCAGTACATTGCTCAGAGACTTGTCCAGTCACGTTTTAAGCATCTCCAAAGGCAAAGACACAGCTCTGGGTACCAGTTCCAGTGTTTGATGACCTTCAAGGTGAGGTTATTTTTTTACTAGTAGCTAACTGGAATTTCCCAATTAGGTCCACTACCCAAATTCTGACCATTGCTTATCACTTTGTCACGCACCTCTGAGGCCGGTCTCTCTCTTTCCTATAACCGGCGATTATGTAGCTCAGGACATTTTTAAGATACTCCTACAGCCTTTTCTTAAGACTGAACAAACCTTTTTTGCCTTTAAAATGCATCTGCTGAAATCTCAGATCAGATGTCTGTGACATATTTGTTTTTGTTAGAAAGACCAGACAAGAAGGAGATAGACCAAAACCGAAAACAAACAAGTTTCAAAATCTTTATCACTTCCTGCCTGGCCTGTGCTTTACAGATCCCCTCCCTTTATCATTATGTTTTCTATAAGGCAATTGCATCATTCCCAAAAACCAGACCTGGCTGGTGGTAGACATTTCACAGCAGTGAATGTAGCGTCTCTGAGCCTTTGGAATATGTCAGATGTATCTTTTCCCCTCAGGCTTATCATAGTCTGGTTGGGCTTTGTGAGCATTTTGCAGCCCTTGGTCACATACTGGGCCTTTTCCAAAGCCTCGTGGAGACAAGGGAAACACTTCTAATTATGTTTTGAATGTGTAAGAATTGATTGTAGGTACTTGTGCCCATGTCTCAATGATCAGCAAGTCCTGCCACTATGGTGTCAGATTGTGAAGTGCTTCCACACCTCTGCAATGGCAAGCTGCAAAAGGAACTTCCTCCAGCAGAGAAATCCAGGAAGGTATATGAGCACAGCATTGCTTTGGACTACTACACCTGAGGTGGAGGGTGGTAACAGCACAGAATGAGGGTGATAAAAGCTCTGAAGTATCTGCAGTACACAACAGAAGAGGTACATACCAAATCTTTGATGTTAATGGGACATTTGTGTTCACACAGAAGCTGAACTGCCTGAAGACACCCACACGAAGCTAAAAGAAAATAAAGATGAATTAAAAAAACAAGACAAGCATGAAAGTCCATTAAACCCCAATTTCAAAAATTGTGTCCCACTCTTCCACTTGCAACACTGCAGCATTACACTGGGGTACAAAAAACAAATTCTAGGGTGATGAGCTAGGAATATCAAGCACAACAAAACAATACAAACTTTCATCAAAGAAGTTACCTGCATAATGTAAAGCTGTTTTCCCAGAATTGTCAGTGCTGTCTGCTGGACATTTACTCTGCACAATTCAATAAGGAAAAGGAGAAAAAGCAATTAGAGAAATACAAAGAAAATAAAACATATGTTTTATATTGACAGAGTACTTAACATCATTATAAAAAATTTATGTGCTGCTTCAGATAAGAACACTGAAGGAAGGTACAGCTTCTCTCTCTACCAGTCTGGTATTTTCTGTCTTCATACCAGCTTATATTGAAGCCATAGGAAATCCTCGTGGTCAAGAGAGATACCCCTAAAAAATGGTATGGTTCCAGAATAATTTAGATCACTAAATAAAAAACAAAAGAAACTCTCTCCTTTGCCTCAGAATTGTATTTATTTTAACATTAGAGTAAAAGCTAAAGCAATAATGTCCTAAGGCAATCCATCCTGCATTATTTCATAGAACTGTAGCATGGTTTGGATTAGAAGAGTCCTTAAAGATGATCTAGTTCCAACCCCGTGCCATGGGCAGGGACACCTTCCACCAGACCAGGCTCCTCAAAGCTCCATTCAGTCAGCCTTGAACACTTCCAGGGATGGGGCATCCACAGCTTCTCTGGGCAACCTGTGCCAGTGCCTCACCACCCTCACAGTAAACAATTTCTTCCTAATACCAAAACTAAACCTGCCCTCCTTCAGTTTGAAGCCATTCTCCCTTGCCTTATCACTACACACCAGTGTAAAAAGTCCCTCTCTGGCTTTGCTGTGTGGCCCTTTAGATACTGAAAAGCAGCTCTAAGGTTTCCTGGAAGCCTTCTCTTCTCCAAGGTGAACAACACAGTCTCATCCTTTCCTTACAGGAGAGGTGCTCCATCCCTTTGATCACCTTCATGGCCCTGCTCTGTACTGGCTCCAGCAGGTCCCTGTCCTTCCCGTGCTGGGACCCCAGAGCTGGATGCAGTGCTCCAGGTGGGTCTCAGCAGAGCAGAGCAGAGGGGCAGAATCCCCTCCCTCCCCTGCTGCCCACGGGGCTCTGGATACAGCCTGGGATACATTTGGCTCTTGGGGCTGACCAGGTGCATCTGGTGTTGCCCTGACCCAGGTTCAGCACCAGCACCTGGCCTTGTTAAAGTTCATGAGGTGCCCAGGGGCCCACTCTCAAATGTAATAAGGGTTCACTTGCATTTTTAAAAATAAGCAGCAACAATCCAGTTATATCTTGTTGTACTACAGTTACTAGATGATACTGATCCATCCAGACTTCAAAGCAATAAATAGTAATTAAAAAACAATTCAAATCCTTATCAAGGCTCATTTTGGTACAGAAGATTTTTGTTTTAGTTACAACAAAGAGAAAGTAAAATAGAAGCTTAGATTAATTTGGTTTGGAAATAACCATCACGATCATCAAATCCAACTATTAACCCAGCACTACCAAGTTCATCACTAAAGCATGTCCCACATCTACACATCTCTTAAATCCCTCCAGGGGTGGTCACTCCACCACTTCCCCAGGCAGCCTCTTTCAATGCTTGACAGCCCTTCTGGTGAAGAAATTTTCCTAATATCCAACTTAAACCTCCCTGGGCGCAACTTGAGGCCATCTCCTCTTTTCTCATTGTGATATAGTCTCCCCTGAGCCTCCTTTTCTCCAATCTAAATACCACCAGGTCCCTCAGCTGCTCCTCACAGGACTGGTTCTCTAAACCCTTCACAAGCTTCAGTGCGTTTCTTTGGACAGGAGAAGACAGGACCCTAAAATTACATGTTTCTAGAAAACAAACATTATGATTTTTGACTTTTACATGTAGCACTGTCTCTAACATGCCTATGATTATCTAGGAAAACAGGATCACAGAGATCACTACATTCTGTGTAACAAAAATGTCAAGATTCTGCCTGGATAAAATAGTTATTCAGCCTGTTTAATTCAACACCAGTTAGATATTCCTCACACACACACACTTTGGTCCACAGAAGATAATCCTAAGAGCATGAATTACTGGAGAATATTACCAACAGGTTTGCCCTTAGGAACATATTTAGAAATCTGCATATTGAAATAAAACAAGAAAAACATTAACAGAAGCACTCTGTGGTTGCAGCAGGCAAGTGGAAGGGGAGAAGGTCCTTAGTGTTAAACAGTTCTGAGCTGCTGGTGCTGCTGCCTGCGATGCCACCAGTGACAGCCTGATGGCGATGTGGATCCTGGCAATGGGACGGGCTGCGGTGGCTAAGGATAACCCTTCCCGCCTGGGGAGCAGCAGGGCAGACAGCTTGCAAGGAGTATGGAGGTGGGAGACAGTGAAACTGGACCCTGTGTTGTCAGAGACACTGACAGAGGTCAGTCACAGGACAGCTGGAGAGCCCTGAGGCAATCAGGGAAAAACAATTTGGAGGCTGGGATATAGGATCCATTCTCTTTCTGCACCATCTTGTTCAAGCGGGGTTGTTATTCATCACTTATCTGTATTCTCAGTCTGCATTCATTATGTCATCTGAGACCTACTGATAACTCCAAACTTAGAAAAATCTGTTCCATTTCTCTGATCACTGCCATGAAAACTCAACTGTATTTCTGAAATGGAGCTGAGATGGACAATGTCTTTGCTTACTAACACTCATCTTCAACACCATGAGACTCTTCTGCTCATCTTCACTTTTGTTTTTCTTATTTTCTCTCCTCATTCTCTCAACTCCCTTTCTAACCGCTCATTGTCCTTTACCTCATTTCATGGAGGATTTGATTATTTCCATTTTATTTTTGGATCTAAACTACTTTGGTTTAGTCTCTCTTTGACTTGAAACTTGCAAATGTTTCTATGGTGAACAGACAGAAAGCATTCCAGTGGAACATTATCAGAATCCCCCCAGAAGTGAAAAATCCTTTTCCCCTGTAACTCTTAATCCACCTAATTCCAAGTCATCCAACCACACAGACAAAACACAGGAAGTTAAACTGAAACTACAACCTGCTTGAAACCCAACCAAGCTATGTCAGAGCAGCTGGACATGGAAAACTCAGGGAAGATAAGCTGTTTTCTATCATCCATTCACAGTGCCTGAAAGGTCCTTAAACTCTTTATGTTTAAACTCCTGATGCACCTCTCTTGATGTCAAGGAGATGGAACAACAGCATAGAAGTGTGGTGCAGATTATTAGCAGAAAATGTGTCAACATCTAATGGAAGCAAATGCAAATTTCAAAAATCAAAATTAGCTTGATTTTTCTTTTACCTGAAGTAGCCTCTTAATGCAATCAGAGTGGCTGTTCTTTGCTGCAAGATGTAAAGCACTGTGCCCTAAATGAATAAAAGCAAAGCAAATTACTTATTGAATCATGCCAAAGCACAGGAATAAACCCTTCCATGACAAAGGCAAAATCTTGAATTATCTGACATATAAAAAGCAAGGGTAGAGAAAACAATGTAAAAACCTACATCAAGCAGAATGTCTTTACTACAGACTGCTGTTCAGGCAGGTAACAGAATCATCTTAAAGTCTTGATTCACATAAAGGAGTGACACAAACATTGTGTCAGACTACACCTTGGCAGACATAAGTCTAAGATTGTACATTATGTCTTGTTTCTTAGAAAACCATTTTCCACTATTACTCAGCCTCCCTCTCACACAGATATCTGTCAGTGTCTTTGTGACTTTTGCTGTTTGGCAATGAAAAAGTAACCCAGCATCAAGAGCATAACCCACCAAATTCACCACCTACAACTATACTAAGTTTGTGTCATCCATGAAGTGCACATAGAAGACTCAAACATAGCTACTTTACTTTGCTCCCCATAGATTCCCTATTCCCTATCAAACACAGGTCTACATTGGTTTGCATTTCAATTAATTAATTTAGCACCTCTGAGTTCATATTTAGCTATGCAATGCCATGGTTTACTGAGTATGGATTTATGATGAATTGCTGAAGACTCTCCTCCAGCTTCATCTTACAGAGCATCTGAAAAATTGAAGATGAACAGACAGCAAAAGAACAAATTATCCATGCAACTAAGAAAAGAAGGAACCAGGATTCAGTACTCAGTAAAGACAAAGACACTTGTGACAGGAAACTCTCACTGCAAATGATGTGACTTTTACAGAGAAGGATTTCAATAATGAGCACTAGGCCGACACCTTGAGGTGGAAGTCAGCCCACAACCTCTTACTACCCAAGCAACTAATAAATCATCAGGGAAGGTGAAGCAGAAATTCTGAATAATAGTCTGCATCAGGTACCTATATTCCCTTATCATTATGTAAAATACGAATGCTTCTTCCAGTATCACAGACACTTCTTTATAGAGGCAAATCATTCCAATGTATGACAGAGATTCCCTCAGGCTGCAATAAGTGGCCAAAGCAGAACCCATGAGCCCAGCATTTACACATTATTACTGGGGAGACAGAATGCTGACAGCTCATCCAGGTGGCTCAGCCAGCCACAGAAAATGCTGGGCACAGAATCCATGGATGTGTCAACTGAAATCTATTAACAAGAGTTTGCCAGTTTCAAATTCAGCTCCCATCATTCTCCTGGTGGAGCAGTAATTAAGCATAGGACTTTTGGGAACTGAAACATCATACTTAATAGCTCTCAGCTCTGTTTTGGCCTGTATCAGCTGTTTTCACTATGTCATAATCCTGAGGAAATGTCTTACTGCAACTCCTGTAAAGTTAATGGGATTAATAGCTTGGATAAACATAAAAGCAAAACTGGAGATCTTGATGCAACCTGTAAAAATAACAGCTGGGGGAGGAGAATTATTTTCTTTTTTTTTTTACTTAAAAATAACAATTTTAAAAACTGAGCAACTATTTTACATCTGGAGTCCACTACAAATGCTGAAATTTGTAGTATTAGGACAAAAGTTTTTAAGGACTTTAGAATCTGAATTCTCTGCGCAGGAAAGCAAGTATGCGTAAACCTGCAAGTGTTACAACTCCTTTTCCTACATAGTGTGTGGGGAAAAGCAAAGTTGTCCAATCAGTATTTTCACTCTGGACATCAAGAACTACATAAGCAAATGGAGTGTATCATGCTACTTGTATAATTTCAGAGAGGCATACCTGCACCATCTTGGGCTGTCACATCTGCACCATGTGTCACCATGATCCTGAGGCACTCTGCATGCCCTTTCGTGGCTGCCAGGTGAAAACTGGAAGAGAACATTTACATGTCACTTTTCTTATTATTAAGATATCTTTTCTCTTGCATTCACAAACCACATACTGGCAAGTTCTTCCTTCCGTGTCCTTAGATCTTTCGGCATCCCTCCACTGCCTCCCAGGAAGATAACAGCTCCAGCAGTGAGATGGAACATCAAAAAGACTTTGTAGTCATGCTTTCATACTACACCTCAAATAATATGTTCATTTTGGGACTCTTATTACAAGAAAGATGTTGATGTGCTGGAATATGTCCAGAGAAGGGCAATGAGGCTGGCAAAGCATTTAGAGAACAAGTTCTATGAGGACCAGCTGAGGGAGCTGGGAATGTTTAGTCTGGAGAAAAGGAGGCTCAGGAGGGACCTTATCACACTCTACATCTCCCTGAAAGGAGGGTGTAGCCAGGTGGGGGTCGGTCTCTTCTCCCAGGTAACTTGGGACAGGATGAGAGGAAATGGCCTCAAGCTGCATCAGGGGAGGTTTAGATTGGACATGAGGAAAAATTGCTTGACTGAAAGGGTTATCAAGCATAGGAAAAGGCTGCCCAGGGAGATGGTGGAGTTACCATCCCTGGAAGGTTCTTGGACACATTTAAGAGATGTGTAGATGTGCCACAGGTGGGGGAACATTGTTTAGTGGTGGACTTGGGTTGCTGGGTTACTGGTTGGACTCAGTGATCTTAGAGGTCTTTTCCGACCTGAACAATGCCATGACTCTATGATTTTACACAGGCTGCTGTCCCATTAACCCATATCATACACCTTATGTACATCTAATCCTACACAATTTCTAAACTTATGTCCCTAGTGATGTAATATATCCCCAAAGAATGCCTGGGCTTGGGGAATTAGTAAAGAAAATAGTCACGATAACCAACTTTGTTCTAGTCATTTTAGTCAGAGTAGTCAGATTTAGTTAGATTTAGTCAGATTTAGTTAGATTTTCCCCTTTCAGTGGACAAAATTTAGTTCCTCTAAAGCATGATTCTGTGATTCCTTAATTAGAGTAAATGAAGATGTGCTTCTGCACTGTCCTTTACAGAGCTCAGGTTTCCTTTGTGTATGAGTGGGGGAAAACACTTTAAGGTGAGCATCACCCAGAGAAATCAAAGCTACTGGATATTCATGAGACTATGCCAGAAATGTATTTTTTCCACTTTTGGTTTTGCTGTTCACCCCAAGCACGTGCTTGTTTAAATGGTGTGAAACTGCAGATGTTACCAACCACACCATGGCAGGATGTACTTCCAAGCATCAATTACCTAAGATGTAATTACAGAACAGACCAAAGAAATTATACTGAATTCAAGCCTTTTTACAGCTGAAATTTCATGTTTGACATCCTCAGGCTGGGCACATCAAGATTCACGGGAGCGGGGCTATAGAGATGCTGCTGACTTCATTTTGCCCTGAGCAAAAATGAAGGAAAAGCTTCTGAAAACAGAGAAGTTTATATCCTCCTGATGCATAACATGTCAATGTTGTCAGGTCTTAAGATATGGGCAGACATCCTGCTACCAACATCAGCCTGGTGCACAGAGAGCAGTTTTTCAGTGTTGAGTAATGTAAAACACAAATTCAAGACAAAAAACTTCTAATTGCTGTTTCTTTGTGTGTGGAAAGTTAGGACCATCATCAAACATGCACCAAACTGAAAGAGCCAGAATTCCTGGGAGGGTTTCTAGTGTCTTTCAAAGGAGGTATTCATTTTTAGCATCACACACCCCTGTATAAAAGGGATTTTCCCCTGGAATGTAAAAGAAACATCATAAATCATGTAGCCAGGTCAACTACTGTATTTAGGAGTTTATATTTTGAACAACTGCTTCCTTTAAGTGCTAAAGCTAACATTGAAAGTTCAGCCTGCTAACCAGGGAAACCTGGAACAACAGGCAGGAATGAAATGGGTATTTCAGACACAGAGTCTGTGAACTGCAACACCATGTTTCTCTGAGCCATAGAGTTCTTTGCAGCCTTCTTGAAAACTCAGCAGAGAAAGAGACTTGCAGACAACATCTGGCAAAGAGAGGAGAACTAATCTAAAGGAGAGCTCCTGGAACAGAGTCCTCTATCAAGGACAGCAACCACCTCACTTCCCACAAGGAGTCCTTCCTTTCACACTGGCTGCTGCTGATTGCAAATGGCAGACAGGCAGAGCTTAAGCTTTGAACCATTCTCTGCAAATATAAAAGCATTCTGTGTTCATCCCGTGAATTCTACTGCCATAAACAAACCGAAGAGTTAACGCTTCCAAGAGCGCAAGAAGCACTGTTGCTGTCTGTTCTCCAGTCATTCAAAATCAAAACTTCATGTACTTGGTGACCAATGCAAAGTTGTGTAAACATTCTTCTTTGGAAGAAGTGGTTTCTCAGGCTCTGGGAAAATGACTGGGGGAGGGACACAAGAGGAGTCTGACAAATTCCAACACCTCCAATTTAGCCAGCACAACATACCAGCAAATACCAAAGCATGTTCAGATACATTTGTGTAAACACAAAATACAATCAAATTCACTTATGTATTAGGAAGATAGTAAGGCACGCACTTGGCTAACTTACATTTGACAATATTCATAGTAATAACAAATACCTGAACAATAATAACTTGGCTAAATATGGGGCATTGAGGTTTTATGGAGAGATTGTGTAGGATGGTGCCAAATGCAACATGAACACGCAAGTGCTAAAGAAGTTTTATTTAGGTAAAATCCGACTGCAAAAAAGTATCAGAGAAAAGAAAATTAACTCTTTTCAGGCTATGCTTCTATGAACACATGAATCCCACCAACAAAAACAATTCCCATGGCAGTTCTCAACAAGTCATCAGACACGCAGATGTTTTATTTCAAAAATAACTGCTTGCTGTGTGTCTCCTCCCTGCATCCTTGTACTGCTACCATCTCTCACATAAACCTGTAGTGAGATATTCCAGTCTCAAAGCAATTGGAAGGAATGGGGGTTACTTAACTGCTGGTTTAGTAAACATGAGTCCTGCTCAACAGAGAGGAGAACAACTCCAGACGGGGGTGAACCTATTACAGTCATATTTAAATTGAACTATTTACAGAGTGCTGGGCAAAACCTCCCCCTTAAGTGGCAATTCTGATTTTAAAATTAACAGCCCCTGGTTTGTTGGGGTTTTTTTTGAGTTAAAAACACCCAAACAAACAAAACACCCGACCCAAAACAAACAAAGAAAACTGCAAACCCAAACACTTGAGTAGTAGATACTGAGGACTCCTACGTAGCAAGGGAGGCTCTTGAAACAAAGAAGCTTGTAGACATTCATTTCAGTACAGAAAAATTCTTCACAAGCTACATAATTTCCTAAAATTCTTGAAGCAAAAGTTGCAGGTTCCCAAACAGAGTTCTCACCATCTGGACGCCTTAAGGAGTGGTGCATTTTACTTGCATTTCCTATGAATAAACTTTCCTTGACATGAAAGCAAACAACTTTTCCTCCCATTTCCTGGTTGTGCAATGACTTAGGTAAACAAAAACAAACATGTAAGGCTTGATTTGGACCAAGGGCCACACTGAGGGTTGGATTCTCATTCAGCTGAAAATCCCGTTACAACATAGTTCTTTTTCCCTTCACAATAGATAAGCCTGTTATTGCCACCTAGAGCCACATATTGATAGCCCAGCCTGAACTGATTTGGGATAGATTTCTTCTATTGCTGTTTATTGATTTCTTCATTCTGTTCATGAACAGAAATGTTCATGCTGAACATTTCTGTTCTTCCTGAGGGGCAGGGTGGTCTTTTATTATTGTATCCAGACCTTTCAGTGAGCTGAGGAGCAGCTACCATTCCCAGTGGCTCAAGACCCACCTCTGCGGCAGATGAAAGATCATTAGGCTGACACTGCTTTTTCCTACTGGAAATGTACAGGTCTCATAATTACTCAGTCTTTATTAAGAAAAAGTGAAAAATTATGTTAGTTGTGAGGAATGCGAAGCCCAGTCGGAATAAACAGGCCTTTAGAGTAAAAGTGAACTCATTCCATGAGGTTCAGGTTCAACCGGAGAACAGCTACACGACTATCACTTCAAAATCTTGTCAGGATCTCAAATTTCTTGACCTGAAATGTTATTCATATAAAAACTCCACATTGATAGATGTTTTTTATGACACTTGCTGCCTGAACAGAGGGCGCAGCTGTGTATGACATCCCTGAACTAGTCTGAAGCAGCACATTTCTTACAGATACGAGATGTCAATGGTGGAGCACTTACAGCTGTCCTAAACAAGCCCATGCCTTATTCAGGGAAAAGGACCTTTTCCACATTTTGGTTACAAAATTAAGCCAGCAAGGGAACGAAGACTTCTTTAACCAGCATCTGACAGAGAAAGGGCAAGAGTTCAGATAGAACCAGTCTTTGTCAAAAGACCAATAAGGAGTGTTTCCAGAAATTATTTAAGCGTCAGTCTAACTCAAATGAAAAAGGACTGTGATTTTTACTGCTCAGCTCACATAAGACTTTTCTTTACGAATCATTACACCATAAGTGGAAGAACAGAAATAATCCACATTTAGGGGTTAGAACTGTAGCTGATGGCAGTTGCTAAGGTGGTATTAGCAGTAAGACATGGGTCTGCTATATTCAGGTTCTCTGCTTAAGCATTTGCAGAGCTACTTCCTGCAAATGCTCTTACTGAATGTTATTTTGACAGCTGGCTTAAAACAACTGGGTGGTCCATATATCTAGGGGAAGTGCCACAAAAGTAAAGTGGAACATGATAAAATCAGAAAAAATAAATATCAAGCCTTAATTTAAGACAGTAACCTTCTAACAAGGAAATTTTCCTTTGTGAAAAGAAAAACAAGGGGGAAAAAAGCAGAAAAATTACACCAAATCAAAGGGTTCAATCTCTGTTTGGCAAGGTCATGCTCCAGAGTTTTTTCTGGGCAGAATTAGCATTCTCTGTAACACAGATTTTCTCCAGGGCCTGAAAGTAGTTCAACACACTACTTACCAAAATCCAAAGCAAATAAAGAACATGGCTGAATTATGGATGCTAAGTGAATATTGTATTTGCTATTTCCTATTATGACAAACATGGAACCCAGTCAAACTTATATGCAAACATATAATACTATTGTTCTCTGTCATTTTAATCTGAGTGCTCTGAAAATATTTTAAGTGCAAGAATGTTTGAAAAACACTATGAACTCATATACACTCATTGTCAAGGTTTATTTTGAGTAAAAACATCCCTCCCCAAGGCAGATCATTCTTCTTCATTTTCTAATGGATGTCAACCCTTTGTTGACTTTTAAAAAGTCTAACTTGCCTGCCAACAGTTTGATGATTTATAGTTTCCCCACCGACCAATACCTTCACACAAACAAACAAGAATGATAAAATAAAGATACAGAGCTGCCTAGAGACCTTGTATTGCTGATAAAAAAAAAAAAAACCCTATAGAAATGGAAGACATTTAAGCTTTGCTACTACCAGATCAGACAGGCAAGCCATTCACCAGCTATCTCAGCCACAAAGTGACTTACTGATAACCTGGCTGACTTTCTGAACTGACTGGAGCTTTTATATATTTTAGAAGCAGCACCTAGCTTACAGTGCTATCCCTCAAGGCCTCAACTCCTCCTTCAATAACAACAGCTAAAGTTGATATCTGGCAGACAGCAGATGATATCTGGCTTTTGATTGCTTTCCATCACAGTCTGAGGGGCAGAAACACCAAAGTACCCGAGACCTGACCTGAAGGAGAAAGGGCCATGAGTTACCAGTAGAGCAGCACATTCTGTGCATGAAGAAAATACCTGGTGTCACACAGGAGGAAGTCCAGTGTGGTCTCCTCTCCCATGTAGCACTATGACCAGTCACTGTAGAAGAATATGGTTTACTGACCTGTGAAGGGCTTGAGATTTTATCATCATTAAAACAACCTTGAAAGTAAGCCCTTTTTGACACACCCTGAACTTAATAATAGAAAAATTACCACCTTCAGATCAAATGATTGGGAAAGCCCCAGAATGGTCCTGAAACTGGAGGTTTCTGCCTTCCTCTGCAAGCCCTCTCTGGGTCCTGCCTCTTCCCTGCACCAGCACAGGTAGGTAGGTAACTGTGTGGCTGGTGAGCTGGCACAGGGAACAAAACCAGCTGAAAACCAAAGCTGCCTTCCACTGTTTCATCACNATAAAGATTAAGAGCTGCCTAGAAACCTTGTATTGCTGATAAAAAAAAAAAAAACCCTATAGAAATGGAAGACATTTAAGCTTTGCTACTACCAGATCAGACAGGCAAGCCATTCACCAGCTATCTCAGCCACAAAGTGACTTACTGATAACCTGGCTGACTTTCTGAACTGACTGGAGCTTTTATATATTTTAGAAGCAGCACCTAGCTTACAGTGCTATCCCTCAAGGCCTCAACTCCTCCTTCAA
>VWZT01007331.1:0-16232 GCA_013397055.1 Pachycephala philippinensis
TACTATAATTATTGCTGAAAATGAGATTGATTTGACTTCCAGGATGCGACAGGTCAGCACCAGATGTATTTTTGGAGTCCTTTTTAATAGAGCTGGGGAGGGTTTTTTGAGGCCGTGCTCTCTAGGGACTGCAAAGGAAAATTCGAGCTGCTTCCTCCCCTTCTGCCTTTCAGGGCTTGGTATTGTGCTGACTTGATACCCTCGATTCTAATGAAAAACATCATATATATATAGATATCATATATATAAATAGGTATTTTCAAAGGCAGACTCAGCAGGAGGAATTCAGCTCCAGTTTAAAGCAGGAAAAAGAGTGGTGTTTAAACTCATTTAATTAAAAAACAACGACCGACCAAAAATTCCCTCAGTTTCGTGCTTTGCAAATCAAAAGTTGTGTGAATTATATGGCAAAAATGCATCTGTTTAAGCATTTACATAGAGATGTTAAATAGGGAAGAACTCTCAAAGAAAACAATTTTATCCCAGTTGAAAAAGTGGTAAATGGGACCAACTTCTGCCTCACATTCACCTTTCACCTCAGGCTTTATTTTCCAGTGAAGGCCCCAAATGGTGTTTAAAGCAGCAAGAACAGAGGTGTTTAAACTCATTTAATTAAAAAACAACAACCAACAAAGCACCCTAAGTTTTGTACTTGTGTAAATCAAAAATTGTGTAAATTAAATGAAAAAAATACATTTTTAAGCATTTACATAGAGATGTTAAATAGGGAAGAACTCTCAAAGAAAACAATTTTATCCCAGTTGAAAAAGTGGTAAATGGGACCAACTTCTGCCTCACATTCACCTTTCACCTCAGGCTTTATTTTCCAATGAAGGCCCCAAATGGTTGCATTTTCCCCTAGAAATGTCACATTAGAAATAAAACCTCTCTGCAGGGACAGGGCAGCCCCACATCCACGAGGGGAGCATTCCCTCGAGTCCCCTGTCAGGTGAACACTGACAGAAAATTGTCCCAACCCCGGGTGGGTGAGACCCAAACCCTCTCCAGGCAGGGTTTAATTGTCCTGTCACTCGGATTTAGGCCAGGCTTTGACTGAGACAGCTCCTTGCTCTTTTGCTCCATTTGGTTGACGTTTCCCATCGTTCTCCAAGTGCTCCCTTGGGTTTTTCCATCCCAGCTGAATCAACCCCAGTGTGGGTGAGCATGCAGAGAACAGGCAGAAATGTGGATTTCTGTGAAGAACCAGAGATGGAGCAGTGCTGGTTTATCCCTCACAGAGTTAGAGCAGTGGGAAAATAGGAAGAAAATCCAGACAGAGTGGCTACTTTGGTACAAAGGGCAATTAAAATAAAGAACCCTGACTGGGGTGATTTGACAGCTCTGATGGAAACCCAGATCCTGTTGAACCAGAGTTGGTTAGAAAAGCTATTACAAACTCTGTGGAATCAGGCATAACTAATGGGACAATACAAGGTACAGTCACAGAAATTCTTCCCACAGATGATCCAGGGTGGCACCCAAATGTGCCAGCACAAATGGAAAGATTAAAACAGTACCAAACCCTCATAGGATATGGGTTAAAGCATGGTGTCCCTAAAGCCCTTAACTGGGCAAGCTGAGATTGTCACATTAAGTGGCACCACACTGAGATTGTCACCTTTGAAGCGTGGTAAAGGTTTTCAAAGGTTATCTGATTTTGGTGGAGAAACTGGACAAGTTTCAAGTCAGATTTCCTTAATCCTGGGTCGTTTGGGGTTTTTTTTTCCTAGCATTTATTGTTCCCATTGCTTTTCCAGATTGATTCCTGGTGCAAGGAGAACAGCTACGTGATAGCTGGATATTACCAGGCGAACGAACGCGTGAAAGATGCCAGGTGTGTTGGGCCAATATTTCCTTCTGTTTGCTCTTTTAGCTCGTACCTTGGACTCTGCCAGCAGCAATCATCCCCACAAATCAGGCGTGTTGATTCCCTCTGACAACTGTCAGCTGCTTCCACATTGTCTCCGTGGGGCTGCGGGATGTGGCCTTTGGTCAGGTGCAGAAAGTCCAGGCTTTGCAGAATCCCTCCTCGCCCGTGGCTGCTATAAAAGGCCACTCTTTGAACGAGTGCCAGCCTCTTGAATTGCAGTTGTCAGGGAAAAAGCCAAAATCCTGCAGAGCGTTCGCTCGTGCAGTATGGATCTCGTAAAGTCTGACGACTCCCTGGATCGTAGGGAAAGTCAGGAGTGACCTAATTCTTTCTAAATTTCTTAATTATCTCTCGGGTTTTTTTCAAAGCGTTTTCTTATGTGGTAAAGAAGTGGAAGATGATGTCAGTCAGGCAGTGATATCTCTTATTTATCACTGCTTTTCCTCAGGATTAGTCATTTTTTTTCCCTGCTGGCTGACTCAGATTACTCACTAAATCATAAGGGACCTTCCTGTGGAGCCACAGTTTCGTTTTAGATCTGTGTGTTCCATGTTTTCCCCTCTATCTATTGGACAAATCCAGGATTTGGGACTAATTAGGTTAGGAACAACTTATTTAATGTATTATGCCCCATCCTTGGAAGTGTCCAAGGCTGGAAGGGGCTTGGAGCAACCTGGGATAGTGGAAGGTGTCCCACTCATGGAGGGGGTGGAATGAGAGGATCTTGAAGGTCTCTCCCACCCCAAACCATTCCATGATGATCTGATCCCAGTTATTTGTTAATGGATATTCAGACTCCATTATGTTTTTTAAGGAACACTTGTGATTTCTGAGGTGTCTAACAGGGATAAAGGCATTATTTCTCCTTTCCTTATAAATCTGCTGGGCACGTTTTTAAGGAGAAGATACAGTTCGTTCTCTTTGAGGTTTGAAAGAATATCACAGGCTTGATGTTTTTTTAAAACTTCAGTTTGATTTCTGAAGATAACTGGCACCACACCGAGATTCTCATTGGGACCACATTAAGTGGCACCACACTGAGATTGTCACCTTTGAAACGTGGTGAAGGTTTTCAAAGGTTATCTGATTTTGGTGGAGAAACTGGACAAGTTTCAAGTGCAGGCTGAGGAGAAAACTCCGTTTCTCTTTTAAAATGCCTGCCAGGGCAGTCTCTTTGGTCTGGGGGAAGAAGATAGGAGGCCACAAAATGTTGGTTCCATGTCATTCCAAAGCCATTTCCTAAACCCAGCTGAGCTGCAGGTCGGGTGCTGCAGAGCCTGCTATCAGCTGTGGCATCAGCTCCTTATCTCGTTCCTGTTTGCACTCGCCCAGAGTCACTCTCACATCTCTCTGGGCTCATTTCCTGCTGCTCTCAGCTGGAACTCGTGGCTCCCCTCACTCAGTTCCTTTTCCCTTCTGCTCCAGCCCAAACCAGGTTGCAGAGAAAGTGGCCTCCCGGATTGCCGAGGGTTTTACGGACACGGCGCTCATCATGGTAAAGAACTTCCTTCCCCTCACCCCCTCGTGTGCTCTGACCCCCTCGTGTACTCTGCTGGACCAGGGAAATGCTGTTCTCTGGCTCCTTTCGTGAGGAATTCAGTTTCTCTTCCCCTCCAAAATGCTCTGGGGAAGAGATGCAATGAGCGGTGAGGTACAAAGTAAACCCACAGAGAGACTGTGGTGAGCTCTCTGCCACCTGAGAGGAACTGGAGGCCTTCTCTGCGTGTTCAGGCAGCAATTTCTGGCCCCAGCCCTCTTTGTGCAACCTAAATTCTTATATTTAATGTCACAAACAGGGCTTTGCCTCCTCACCGCTGGGACAAAGGACATTGGCAGCTTAAATTGGGCTGTTTGAGGGTAAAACAGTGGATGGGTGTAAAATTCTCTGTTTTTACAAACTGTTGTGGGGTTTAATTCATCTCAAAGGAGGAGGCTGAGGTGGTGTTTCTGTGTCCCACCCCAGGTTGACAACACCAAGTTCACCATGGAGTGTGTGGAGCCTGCCATCCACGTGTACGAGCTGCACGAGAACAAGTGGAGGTGCAAGGACCCACACGTGTGAGTGAACTCAGAATTTATTGGGATTTGGGGAGTGAGGAAAAACAGATTGTCTGCTTGAGGGCAGAACTTCATGGCTGAGTGACACTGTGGGTGTAGCTGGCAAGGATTTTAAAGCAGTTTTCTTGTAGTGACACCACTGCAGCGTGGCTCAATTTCCAGAGTGAAAGGAGATTTTTCTTGGTGATTCCAATTTATTCGGGATTCTTTTCCACCCTAGTGACTTCTGTGAAGATTGGACCGAAGCCCAGCGAATCGCTGCATCCCTCCTGGACAGCAAATCCTACGAGACACTGGTGGATTTTGATAATCACCTGGATGACATCCGGAACGACTGGACAAACCCAGAGATCAACAAAGCTGTGCTGCACCTGTGCTAGGAGGGATCCTCCTGACTAATCCACGGGCATTCCCACTCTGTACTGAAGAGAGAAAAATGCTATTTTTGAATGTAAATAGAATTAATATTCAGTACCTTGTGTGGAAAGCTGACTGATTAAAGAGGAGTGGCGGTGCTGTGTCCGTGAAGCCACGGGATGTTGGTGGTGACATTCCCTGGAAGAGCCACCAGCTGTCATTCCAGCTGTCCTCGTGGACACCATCCCACTTGTAGTGAATGTTGCTGTTCCTTGGAAACCAGAACTGCTTCTGCTTGGCCCCACTGTTCCTATTCCAAAGTTTTGACTCCGGCTTTTCTAATCTTTAGAGAGGTTACTTTTTAACGATTTATGGAAACGCCTTTCCAAAAAAAAAATCATTCCTGTCCTCAGATGAGAGATTTTAAGGGCAAATAGTTCAAACGGGAGGTGAATGGTTTCTTCTGGCCTGGGTTGGAATTGTAACTCTCTTGGCACAGTAAAATGCAAACTGCTGAGGATGTTCCATGCTCATGTGTCACCTGTTTCACAGTGCTTTAGCATGACACAGCTACAGAGAGTTTTAAAGCAGTATTCCCAAATAATCCGGTGATTCCCTCTCTCCATGGGCTTGGCAAGCACAGTTACTGCTTGAATGTGTTAAACCCAAAGTAAATGATTTATAAAAAGGACTGGAAGCACACTGCTGAGTTTGAATCTGCACTTGGAGCCTACAGTAGTGAAATACTTTATTAATTCCGTGCATTTTGGGGCGGGTTAATCAGCAGATCTCGTTTTCCACGTGGTGTCCATTGAAATATGTCCGAAATACATCCCTCTGAGTTGAAGGCAAGTGATCCAAGTAGGTGGAATCAAGGAGCCTAGCTCAGCTTGCCTTGTCTTTCCCATTAATATTGATTTCCAAGGAGAAGTTCCCTGGACAATGAAGCTTTGTACCAGCCTAGAGGAGCCCTTTGTGAGCCCTCGTTGCCTCTCTCCTCGTGGTGGTTTGCCCAACTGTTGTGAAACACAGCCTCAAGCTGCAACAATTCCTCCAGATTTCCTTCTCAGAACAACATTTCCTGCCCAGAAATGTTGTCACAAGGCAGATCCAAATATCCACAAAATATTTGCCTGTCTCCAAGCCTGGTGTTAAAAGCACAGCAAAGTTTGGGTTGGAAAAGATCATTTCATTCCACGGGCAGGGACACCTTCCCCTAGACCAGATTGTTCCAAGCCCCGTCCAACCTGGGCTTATTTTAAAACTATGGAATTGTCAGAATCTCTTTATTTTGTGTTTAATAAGCCCAAATTTTACTCCTGGTCTTGGATGAGATAAGACTAAAATCCGATTTGCAGCTGGGAGCAGACCCTGGATGCCTCCAGGCTGTGGAGTTCCCTCCAGGTGAGATTCCACAGGGCCACGAGGTGAGGTTGGAGGGAGGAGGGGAAGCTTTGGCCACTGGGGTTTTTCCCTCCCTGCTGTGCACGAGTGAGGTGTGATTACAAAAGAGATTGGCACCGAGTCAAAAACCTTCCCTAGGCTGAGTCAGGCTTGCAGGAGAGGGAAATGTTTTCACTTGTTGACTGAAAACATGTATTTAACTCCCCAAAACGGCGAGATAACACATTCCAGGGGCTGCTCGGCTCCCTGTCTGTAGGAAAAGGTATCCCGGGAGTAAATTGCAAAGCACCCAGGCTGCAGGAAGAGGGCTTTTTACAAACACCCAGTGAAATCCAAGGCGTTGTTCCAGAGGCAGATCGTTATCTCGGCGAGATTCCTCACGTGGGGTTGTCAGAAGGAGCTGCTGTGTCTCCTGAGCCGGGGGAAATGTGTTTCTTGTTCTTTGTAACAGGATCTCCTAATCAAGCTTTGATCATAAATATGCAAATTCAGGCTAATCCTGCTCCCCGTGTCAGGCAGAGGGTGGCTCCTCAGTGTGTAACCTGCTGGAATATTCCCTGGGATTAACTTGGGACACGCTGCTGGAAGGGGAGCAGCTTTTAGTGCTTTGTCTTCCCCTCTTTTAATCCTCCCTTTGCTTTCAGCTGAGGGTTTTTTGCCACCAGCAGAAGCCCAGGCTGGCTTGAAGCAAAGAGGACAAACCTGCAGATCTTATCTCCCCTGGCCTATTTGCATTGAAGGCTGGACAAAAGCAGCAATTCCATAAATCCAGGCAGCCACCGTGGCTCTCCTGAAAGAATGAGGAAGCTGCAGGGCTCAGGGAAGGCTGCGTTCCCCTTTCCTGCTGATGCTGCTTTCCTGGCTGGTTGAGCCCTTGGATTCAGCGCAGGAATTCAAGGTAATTCCTTTTCAAACTTCAGGGGGAGGAAATCCTGGGGAAGCCTGGAGCCCTCGTGAGAGCTGGGAAGGCAGCACTGGGAATGTGTGTCCTACTCTTTTTTCGTTTGTTAGCAATTAATGACATTCAAGATTAATTTTTTTTTCTCCCTATCCACCAAAATTTGGAGATTTGGCATTCGCCTGCCCAGATGTTTTAACTCCCAACTTTTTACCTCATCCACACGACCTGAAGCACTTGGAAAACAGAATCCCTGAGTGGTTTGGGTGGGAAGGGGTCTTAAAGCCTATCCAGTTCCACCCCCATCCATGGGCAGGGACACCTTCCACTGTCCCAGGCTGCTCCAAGCCGTGTCCAACCTGGCCTTGGGCACTGCCAGGGATCCAGGGGCAGCCACAGATTCTCTGGGAAATCCATTCCAGGGCCCCACCACCCTCACAGGGAAGAATTCATTCCCAATATCCCATCTAAATCCACTCTCTGGCAGCGGGAAGCCATTCCCTGTGTCCTGTCCCTCCATCCCTTGTCCCCAGTCCCTCTCCAGCTCTCCTGGAGCCCCTTTGGGCCCTGGAAGGGGCTCTGAGGTTTCTCTTCTCCAGGTGAGCACCCCCAGCTCTCCCAGCCTGTGGGAGTCTCTTCTCCCCACTCTCAGCCTGATTTTTCAGAACAGTGACACCCCCACAAGCAGAGGGGTGACAGGAGCCACAGGGTCCCTGCCCAGCTGTTCCCAGGGCACCCCAGGGAATGCCAGGCCCCACATTCCGCCTGAGCTCATCCCTCTCTGTGTGCATACGAGGATTTGGGGAAGTTTTTCCTTCAGCCAACCAGCGAAGCAGCCTGCTGCTGGCATTTTCCCCTCTTCCCATCTGCTCCTGGGATGTTCCCTCCCCCGTGAGAGCGAGCAGAGATGTAACAGCTCCTGCTCCTGGAGCTGATGGGAAGCGGGAGCAGGTGAGCGGTTTGGAGTTCACCTGGCACAGCTGGAGCCGGGAGCAGCCAGATGTGCAGAGCCCACCCCAGCCGTGAGAGGCGGCCCCCTGCCCCCGAGAACTCCTTAGACAAGGAGAGGTGGCAGTGACAGATGCAGGAAGCAATCCCGAGTCTCTCAGCTCCCTGGCTCCAGGCCTAATCGCTGCACTCGGCGAGCCGGGAAGCGTCTGGAGATGCCGGTGGAGGGAGAGCGGTGCCACGGGAGAGCCGGGATGATGCTAATGGAGGAGGCTCTTAGTGGGGTGGGCTCGCGGCTGAGTGCAGCTTGGAAAATGGCCTCGAGGGGAAATGGGCTCGCTTTGTGAGCTCTGCCTCTGCCTCGGGTGGAATTCAGCTCCTGGAGCCGAGCTGGGGCACCCACACGGGCTGCTCCCTGTAGGGCCGGTCCAGGCTGCTCCCCTCCCGTCCTGCCCGGGCTCTGCTCTTCCCAGCTGGAGTTAAACACCTCAACACATCCCTCTCCTGCACCACAACCCCCTCCTCGCTTCCCCCAGCGCCCTGACCCAGCCCTCCCGCAGCCGCCAGCGCTTTCCGTGTGCCCAAGGATCCTCTGAGGACTTTATCGATTTCCCTTTTTTTTTTTTTTTCTTCCCACTGTCGCTTTTAGACCACATTTTCACCCAGCCTTCCCCTCCGAAAGTACACCCCAGCTGCATCCCTTCCCTTCGGTTTCCCGTGGCAGAGGCGGATTCGGAGAGGACGGAGGCGGGGGGCTGGCAAGGGTGGACAGCGTGTGGCACTTCCAGCCTGCAGGAGCTGGGATGAGGGAAGCAGGGAACTCTGCTCTTAAAAACACCCGGTAGGTGGGCTGGGGCTGAGGGGTCACTCCGTGAGTGCTTCCAGGCAGCGCCGCTCCGGCTGCAGCGCTTTGGAGGGATGCGGGCAGGATCGGTGCCAGGCACAGCCCGCTCTGCGCACAGCCAGCCCGCCAAGGCCCGGGGAAGCGACGCAGCCCTTCCTAGAAATGCGCCCTGGAGCTTAAAAGATGGACCTAATTGAAAAAAACCCTACCGAGGTTGTAGCAGGGGATAAAAGGGAAAGCTGGGCCCAGATTAAGCTGGAGCTCAGCGAGCCGGGAAGCGCGGCAGCCGTGGCCAGCTCCCTAAGCCAATTCCCGGCCGTGGCCTCGCGGCTGAATCCATGCCCGGAGAGAGGTGCTTTGTTCTGGATGCGGGAGCTCCGTGCCTCAGGTACGTGCTCGCTTCCCGCTTCGCTCCCGACCCCCGCCACGGCAGCTCCCGCCTCATCCCGGTGGAATTTGGGATTTTCTCCGGGGGTGCTTCCCGCCCACGCGGTTCCTGCCGGGTGCTCGCTCTGCCGGTCCTGCCAAGAGCCCGTGCTTGGGGAGTGCTGGAGCTGCTCCAGTTTCCCCGGAGCCTGCACCTTCAGCTGCCTCCTCGTGACATCCTCCTCCCTCCCCACGCCTGGCATCCCCTCCGGGTACCGCTCGCCAGCCCTGGATGACCGTGGATCTCCGGGAGGGAGTTTCTTCTCCGCTCCCAGCACCGGTTGCCACTTCCAGCTCCAGCAAGCCCCGGGCAGGACCCTGCAGCCCCTTTCTGGGGCAGCTCCAGAGGCAGGCCAGGAGCAGCCCTTTCCCCTGCTCGGGCCAGAAGGGACGGGGGCAGGAGGGGACAGGTGGCCTCGTTGCTCCGTTAGCACGGAGCCAGGGTGACGTGTCACCTGCGTTAGCAGACCCTGGGACTCTGTGACCCAGAAAGCCGCTTCCTCCCCCTCCCTGCTGAAAGGAGCCCAGCTGGTGTTTGCAGGAGCAGCTCCTGAAGGGAGCCAGCAGAGCCGCTCCGGGCTCTCCAGCCAAAGCTTTTCTTGTGGCCGGCGTTTGCACAACGCGTCCCTTGTCCCTGCGGTTCCTCTGGCGCCTGGCAAGCGTCAGCTCTCCCTGCCCTTCCCCCGAGGGGAGGGTCAGAGGCTGCCCTCCATCCCCTCCACCCCCCCCCCCACCAGGGCTTCAGCCCCTCCATCCTCACCCCCCTCCAGGGCTTCAGCCCCTCTATCCTCACCCTCACCAGAACTTCAGCCCCCCCATCATCCTCTTTCCCAGGGCAGGATGGAGCAGGAGGATTGGGGAGCACCGGGAGAGGAGCAGCCCAGCTACCAAAGGGACACAGCCAGGACTGGAAACCAGTCCGTGACCACCTCAGGGGACAGCCAGGTGCTGGTCAGCTCTCCCCCCAGGGAGTGAAGGCTGCTCCGTACCCACCCACCCCCTGAGCCCATCCTCTTCCTCCCGCTGCCCAGCTGGCTCTTGGTGGGCTTTGGCCACTTGCCCTGATGTGACACTCAGCTCAGAGCCCTGTGACAGAAATCAGGAACTCCTGGAAGGGATGTGGGGGTCTCACAGTGCCCCTGGACAGGGGGTGTTGATCCCACTGAGCTGCTCCTGTTCCTGGCACTCAGCTCTCCCTAACCCCGGTCACCCAGCAGTGACCAGAGCTCCACACCACAGCAGCTCCAGCCACCTCGAGGTGGACAAACCCCACTTTTTCAACCTTCACTAATGTTTTTGCTTTGCTCCCCAGCCCTGGGGAGGACAGGAAGGGGTGTTTGACGCCGTGTTTGTGCCTATCAGGTGTCAGCAGAGCAGCTGGAGCTGTGCTGCACCCGCAGAACTAACCACAGGTATTTTAGCAGCCCGGTGTTTATGTTTCCCACCCCTGCTGCAGCAAGACAATCGCTTTCTGTCGCTGTTGTAGCAACAACTGCTGCTCCAGGCCAGGCTAATTCCAGCCCTCGTGGGTTTGGGGCTGTTTGTTCTCACCCAGCAGCAGCAAACAGGTAGTTTTGGAGACAGGCAGTAAAATAGCTCAGTGTGGAGGCGGGATTTGTGCTGCTCTGACTGGATTTGCGCTGCCAGGGAGCGATCCCTGGCTCTGTAGGATGCTGCGTGCTCTGAGTTTGGGATGGGATCTTGAAAGATCAGGTTTGCCAGGGCCTGGCTCAGACTTTGCCCTCTAACTCTTGGACTTTGCAGCTGAACAAGGGGAAAAAAATCCACATAAAGTAGGTAATTTGTCTGTTTTCTGGGGGAAAAAAGGAGCTGTGGGTTGCAAACATCTCTGCCCAGGACTGTGCCCGCAGCTGGAGCTGCAGCCTTGCCCCTGTGCCACCCTCCCTGCTCCTGGAGCTTTGCACTAACTCCGTTATTTGACAAATCTGAGGAGTCAGATCGGGAAGGAAATCAGCTCTTCCCACATTTCTGATTTTCATCAGACATGGCAGGACCAAACCAGCAGAAAGTGGAGCAAAACCACCCATTTCCTCTCCCTGCTGCCCTTCATGCCCATCCCAGCCAGGCTTGGTGGGCTCAGACCCCACCGGGGACATCCCAAACTCCTGGGATCGGTTCTCTCCCGATCCCTGGGTGAAGTTCCAAGCCTCCCTTCCCTTCCCTGCCCTCTCTCCCGAGCCGGGGGGTGTTTAATGTGCGGCCGGCGTTCCCCGGCGCCCTGCGTTTGAACCGCTGCCTTTCAGCTCCGGCTCAAAAAGAGCCGGCGCGGGGCCTCGCCTCTTAATTGCGGAGGAGGGGGAACATGGAAAAGCCTCCGGCTGCTGCTAATGCAGGCGAAGGCGGCTGCTCCGGAGGCACAGCCTTCTCCCGGGCATCCTCCCAGCGGGGTGGGACCCGACCCGGAGCGCTCGTCCTGGGAATGGTGAGGAACCTGCTGCTGTTCCCGCTGCCAGGGCTGGGTTTGGGGCTGGGAAGGGGGAAAGATCCTTTCTGGAAGCTGTCGCAGAGGTTGATAGCTCTTGACATCACGACCTCAGGGATGGCGATGGGTTTTGCCAGAGCTGGGTGGGGACCCTCACACCGAACTGGCACTTACTTGCCTTTCCGGGCACTTGGTAGCCCTCAGGCTGTTTGTAGGGATGTTGGATGCCCGGAGGCTTTGCCTGCGGCTCAAGGCACTCCTTCCTCTCTCTGTCTCGGCTCTGGACTGGCTTGTGCAGCGGGCTGNNCTTGTGCAGCGGGCTGAGAGTAAAGCAGCGTTTCCTCATCACCCAAGGGCTTTGCTGGGCATGGATGGGGCTGGAGTGGGGGCTGGATGGGAGGAGCCGGGGCTCCGCTAACCTCATTAACCAGGTTCCAAACCCGACCTCGCCAAAGCCAAAGCCAAAGCCAAAGCCGGCTGCCACCTCCTCGCAGGGCTCGGCTGCTCCTGAGGGGACCCCCGCTCCCAGCCCCCGGCACCCAGGAGCAGCCGGCTNGCTCTTCCCACATTTCTGATTTTCATCAGACATGGCAGGACCAAACCAGCAGAAAGTGGAGCAAAACCACCCATTTCCTCTCCCTGCTGCCCTTCATGCCCATCCCAGCCAGGCTTGGTGGGCTCAGACCCCACCGGGGACATCCCAAACTCCTGGGATCGGTTCTCTCCCGATCCCTGGGTGAAGTTCCAAGCCTCCCTTCCCTTCCCTGCCCTCTCTCCCGAGCCGGGGGGTGTTTAATGTGCGGCCGGCGTTCCCCGGCGCCCTGCGTTTGAACCGCTGCCTTTCAGCTCCGGCTCAAAAAGAGCCGGCGCGGGGCCTCGCCTCTTAATTGCGGAGGAGGGGGAACATGGAAAAGCCTCCGGCTGCTGCTAATGCAGGCGAAGGCGGCTGCTCCGGAGGCACAGCCTTCTCCCGGGCATCCTCCCAGCGGGGTGGGACCCGACCCGGAGCGCTCGTCCTGGGAATGGTGAGGAACCTGCTGCTGTTCCCGCTGCCAGGGCTGGGTTTGGGGCTGGGAAGGGGGAAAGATCCTTTCTGGAAGCTGTCGCAGAGGTTGATAGCTCTTGACATCACGACCTCAGGGATGGCGATGGGTTTTGCCAGAGCTGGGTGTGGACCCTCACACCGAACTGGCACTTACTTGCCTTTCCGGGCACTTGGTAGCCCTCAGGCTGTTTGTAGGGATGTTGGATGCCCGGAGGCTTTGCCTGCGGCTCAAGGCACTCCTTCCTCTCTCTGTCTCGGCTCTGGACTGGCTTGTGCAGCGGGCTGAGAGTAAAGCAGCGTTTCCTCATCACCCAAGGGCTTTGCTGGGCATGGATGGGGCTGGAGTGGGGGCTGGATGGGAGGAGCCGGGGCTCCGCTAACCTCATTAACCAGGTTCCAAACCCGACCTCGCCAAAGCCAAAGCCAAAGCCGGCTGCCACCTCCTCGCAGGGCTCGGCTGCTCCTGAGGGGACCCCCGCTCCCAGCCCCCGGCACCCAGGAGCAGCCGGCTGCGGTGGGAGGTGGGATGCGACCGCGGGCATCGCCCCTCCGGGCACCGGGTAAGTGCCACCCCCTCGGAGCCCCGGCTTTGTCCCCTTTTCCCCTTCCCCGAGTGTCCCCCCTGCCCGGGCAGCTCGGTCCCCGCTCCCAGTGACGCCTGCGATGAGCGTCTGGGGCTTTTTGGAGCGTGAACTCGTCGGGATGCGAACATTCCTTTGGCCTGGTGCTGGCACACGGCAGCCAAGTTGGAGCCCCAGCAGGAATCCCGCTGGAATGCTCCCAGGGGGAATTCTCTACCCAAACTCTGCTGCGGGAGTCTGGCGCTCAGCCATGGGGAGGGGGCTGCTGTGTCCTGCGAGGGTTTGGCCACGGGGATCCCAGAGAATCTGATCCCAAAGGATCAGATCCCAGAGAATCTGATCCCAGAGGTTCAGATCCCAGAGGAGACCCTGCTGTGAATGGAGCTGGGTGTCCCCAGCGTGACCCTCTTCTGTCCCTGAGCCACCAGTAGGTGCCAAACCCCACAGGATTTGCCTCAAAACAGATTTCTTGGTATTTGGGCGGCCTCCAGGAGAGCTGCAAAGTGAGGTCCTGGGGAGGACTCCACTCCCTGGCCCTAGGGGAGGTCACAGCTCAGGCTGCACCTGAGGAACTGATAAAAACGCAGAATTCAAAGCAGAAATAGCAAATTTTCACTTCCCCTTGCAGGCTGCTGCCGACCCACCTCAGGGCTTCTTGGAAAGGCAGAGGTCAGGCAGGGGGAGCAGAGGCTTTCCTTGGCTCTCTGTGTGGCCCAGAGCTTGGAAGAGCCAAAACGAGTCACTGACCCTCATCCCAATGAGCTTTTCCCAGCAGCTGTGGGAGGAGGGATGAAGATTTCCCAAGAAAGGGACTTTTTTCCACAGAAAAAATTTCAGCATCTTAAAAAAATTATGTCCCTCAGCGGGAATCATCCATCCAAAAACTTTCAGGACATCAGGGATGCCTGAGAGGAGCGGGATGATGTGAATTCCAGCAGTGCATCCCAGCAGCTGCTCCAGCTCAGCCCGAGGGAGGCAGCCTCGGGAACATCCCTATTTCCTGCCTGTGGACTCGGGGTTTTCTCTGCAAAAACCAACCTAAAACCAACCCAATTCCTCCTGCTCATCCCGAAATATTTTCAGCCCAGACCCCAGGAGCGGAGAAGCTGGGATGGGACCCCTCACCCAGCAACAAAGCTCCTTCCCCACCCTCCCAAAAAGTTCTTCCTGAACCTCGTGGGACGAGATTGAGTCACAGAAGCGCCGTGACATCACTGGTGGTTTTTTGAGCGAGCAGCCGCGTTTCCTGTGGTGCCCGGGCTCCTCTAGATACAGCCAGGCACGGAGAGATGTGAGCTTTTAGCTCCTTCCTCCCTCTCAGGATCGCTTCCCTCAACCCTGGCCTCTCCCCCCAGCGCCAGCGGCGAGGGCCGGCGGCGGAGCTGGAGAGCTGGATCCCGCTGAGAGGATGAAAACATGGGGCTCAAGTTATCCTGCCTGAAAGGTGAGTTTGGGGTGGGGGTTTGGGGTGTTCCTGCTCTCTGAAGGCGTCTGAGGGATGGTTGTACCACCCTGGAGGAGCTTTAGGTGTGGGCGGGATTGGAGGAGTTTGGGGTTGTGGTGGAATTCCTGAAGTCCCGCGGGTGACCTGTTGCACCTGGATCACCCCGGAGAGGATTTTCCCAGCCCTGTTTTCCCCATCCTGTGCTTGTCCTACACCTTTTGCTCTGGAGAATCCACGGATTAATGGCATCCCTCAAGGAATCAGGTGGAGGTGGGAAAGGGCCAGCATGGATGGGCTGCTCAGGGACACGTGGATGGGACGCAGGGGTCAGCCCAAAGCCAGGGTCGCAGCTCCAGGCTGACCCCGAGCATCCTTCACTGCTGCACTCTCCCCAGGGATACTCCAACCAGGAGCTTCTTCCCCAACTTTCATTTTCTTAATGGATTTAGGTCGGGAATGGCGTCAGGGATGTCTGCACAGGGGGAAAGTGGGAGCTTTTAATGCTCCTGGCCTCGCAGGGCCAGGATATCGCCTCTCCCATTAGCTCTGCATCCCACGGACTCCTGTTAATCATCCTTGGGGTCGTTAGGGATGGGACTTAATGAGTATCCCTCTCCAAGATGCAGGGCTGCCTCTTCCCTGGCTTTTCCCAATCCCAGATTCTGTGGGATTCTGGTTGTGATGGGCACAGAGTTGGATGCATCACCCAAAAATGAGCTCTGCCCCCTCTCTGCATCAGGGATGCTGGGAGGGGGTGGTCGGGGGGGTTTGGGGGTCCCACAACCCCCCCAGTCCAACATGGGATGACTGAAGAGGGGAAGCAGGCAGCCAGGGAATCCCAATTCAGCCCCAAATCCAGGACAGAGCCCCAAAATATTCCCCCATGTCTCCAGACCCCTCTGACGAGCTTGGAGTCTGGAATAAGAGAAAAGACCCTCCCCCTTTTGCAGCTCCCTTACATAAGGCAGGGCTTTATCCTTAATTAAAAAGAGATTAAAAATATCAGTGTCTGTCCCCTCCGGGCATTTTCCTGCTTGGGAAGAGCTGAAACCTCCCTGGATGCTGCCTGTGCCGCACGGGGCTTTTCTCCTGATTAAAAAAGCAGATTAAAGCGATCTGCTCCCCTCAGGGGGGGTGCGCTGGGCAGGTGGTCGAGGGAGAAAGGGGGGGGATCCACCTATGAAACCCCCCAAAATCCAAGGTGGATCCGGGGGAGGAGATGTGAGGATGCTGTGGATTCTCCGGTGGCTCGTTGACACAGAGGAGGAGGGCGGGGATTTGGTGATGCTGCGGCCCGGTGCCTGATCTCCTTTTATCCCCCCAAATTTCCCCAGGCTTGAAGACGTGCGTGAGCAGCGGGAACGACGGCGACGAGACCGCGACGGCGTCCTCGGGCCAGAAACACCTGCACGTGCCCTCCATCATCGTCACGCCGCCCACGCCCACGGGCACCTCGCTGTCCCGCGAGGGGCACACGGGGCACGGCCGCTGCTGAGCGGGCACACGGGGCACAGCCAGCCTGGCACCACCTGTCCCCGCTCCTCCGGGATGCAGCCACAGCCTGCGGGATGCGGCTCAGAAGGATGCGGCTCCGCGGGAGCTCGGCAGGGACACACGGGGCACCCACACGGGTGGGTTTGGACAGCAGGGACCGCCTTTTGTCCCTTTTCCTAACAGGAAGGGGATCCCCTCCTGGTGAATAAACCCCCCGTGGCTCCGAACCCCCAGTTTGGCTGTGTCAGCACAGGGGGGGTGGGTTGTACCCCCAAAACACCCCAGCACCACCCCACCCCCTGGAGCAGCCATGGGTGGCCAAAAGTGGGGCTCCCACCTCTCCACCCGCGATGGAAGGACCCATTTTGGGTGAACTCGGCGTCACCCGCACCCCCCCGGCCCCCCCCCCCCCCCCGGGGG
>VWZT01007344.1:6312-21822 GCA_013397055.1 Pachycephala philippinensis
ACTTGCCTTCCCCAGCAAGCGTGGGGCTTGGGGAGAGGGCTGCTTGCAGTCTAATCAAGGAAGTTTCCTCTGCCCTGATCGGCTGCCAGGTGAAGCCTCCCTGGGGACAGGGCAACATACAGTTTTTTACAGGAATTTTCTTCGTCTCATTTGGGACATATGTTGAGGCATATACATATTGGTCCCTCTCAGTTGCCAAGAGCTTTGTCAAAAGAGGCTGTTCCTAGGAACCTGTCAGGGCAACCATTTCCCATGATGCACTATTAACATCATGAAATATTCATTCTTTAGGTCTGATTCAGATTTTCCCTGTTGCAGCCCATGACTGTTGGCTCTGATCATTTCAGTGCGCACCTCTGAGAAAAGCCAGGCTCCATCTGCTCCACTAAGTAGTTGCATCTTAACTGCTGTTAAGATTCCCCTGCGGCACTCTCTTCTCCTCAGCATTTTCTCATGTGATGTACCCCTCAGGCTCACAAGATGTACACCTCAAGTGAGGTCACTTCCATAGTGACCCTCCTCGTGGTCTAACACATTCATCAATATCCTACTTGTACTTCAAGGACACAAAACTCAGAGGATTTGACCTGCTTCCTAACAGAAGATTGTTTGGCAGAGATTTAATAGGAGTTGTTTAACTTGTGATCACTTCCCATAATTATGTTCAGAACACTAGGGATGACCCACTGATAGAAACACAAACCTAACCTGTGCTTGCATTCTCTGATGTGTTTCTGTAATAATATTCTGTAGTAATTGTTTGTGTTATGCATAAATACTCACTTTGCTCCTATGAAAGCAATACACCTCTTCCTAAGAGCAAGGAAGCACAGAACTATGAGGGAAGAACCCTGGTTCTGCTATCCCAATTTAGGGGTCAAACAGAAGCACCCAAAATAAAAGCATACCTGCTGTCAGTTCTGAGTATAAAGTAGAAAAGAATAGTCATCTCTGGAGGGATCCATTCATCAATATCTGGCTCATATCCTAGAAATTCTTGTCTTTGTCACAGAAGGGAAACACAATGAGTGTGTCTGAAGTGAGACACCTATTTAGAAGACCTGGGTTTTCGGCAAAAAGCACAGGCTTAAAATATCTTAATTTTATAGTAAAATAATTAAGTTAGTAAATACACCTTTAGATCCATGCAAAACAAACAGTGTAGGTTACTACCCAGAAGAAAAATAATCTGTTGCCTGTATTCCACATCATTAGAACATTACAAATACATGGGCACGTTTGGAAATAAGTCTCTCTAATCAGGTAAAATGCTGCAAAATGGCTTCTTGAGACACAGAGATTGCGTGCACACAAATGGGTCAGAAAAATCCCTGGTCAGACTCTATATTGGAGGGGAAGGAGGACACAAAGAGGTACATCCAAGTCTGGAACTGGAGCACAGGGAACTGCTACCGTATTAAAAAACCCTTTTCTCAAGCAGGTTCCCTTATCACCTGCATCTTAAGCATGACTGAGTCATGAAGTAACCATGAAGGATTTGAAAAGAAAGGGGATACAAAGGGAATACACTTGTATGAAGTGCTCCCTAAAAATAAAGTTGAACGGTATTGAGTGTTTTAATCACAGTGCAAATAGTACAGAAAGATATGTGTTGCATTAAGAGATGTATTAATAAATGTCAGCCTGTGCCAATGCACAAGTGACAGCATGACCATAGTCCACTGTATGATTCTTCTATGATACTGAAACTCACTGCCTTTCAGTCAGAAACCAGAGTGTCAGTAGAGCATGTAATATCATACAGCCCTCTACTTTCTTTGATTGCTGATTGTTGCCAGATCACTGACTTGAAACTGAAGGCCCCGGCTACCCAGGCACTAAAATACTCTTCTCTCCACACCCACTTCAGCCTGACTTCTTCACTTACAGCTCCTCAAAATAAATCTGGTGAATATGCATCCTTACATTTGCTGCAGAGCTTGAGGAATATCTTGACCTGAGGAATTATTTAACAAAGGCAAGGCAATTCTAGAAAATAAATGGCTTTTCCTAAAGCATGTTTTTCTTCCTTTTACTAACAGTAATACTTTACAACATACTTGCATGGATTTAGAGATCACTGACGGGTGCCATTGCATATAAAAACTAGCAACTTCTGCCCTTTTATGTTAATAGAGCATTAAGACTAAAAAATGTTCTCTTTTCTAAAGTATGCAGTGGAATATATGTCTCGCACATCATCATCTAGGTACAATTCTGTGTAACTGAAAGCAAAAAACAAAAAATATTTTTCTAGCTCTCTTTATAGATAGGGGACTTATTCTGACCATGATAGCAGGTGATTTATTATTTTGTTGATGCAGAAACAGACAGCTGAAAAGGAGTTTTGAAATGGAAATTGTGACATTTACTGAGTAATAATCTCATACCACCATTTACAGGAAGCAGGTGGTAGCTGTTTACCACTGGAGACAGATGGAAGTCCTGCAGTGGAGGGTTTTTCTTCTGTTAGATAAATTAGCTTAAATAATTCAAGCATTTTCCCCCTGCCTGATTAGTGCTTTGTGTAAATTTAAGTATTTAAAGACTGGTTTACTGTTGAGCAAAATGTTGCACAGCTCATACTGTTTTTTCTCTTTGACCCTCCATGAATCAGATTTAGCTTTTATAAAGGATATAATAACTATTTAATATCCCCAAAGGAGATGCTGCATGAGGGCAAATAGCACCATGAAAAATTCTACTCATGTTAGTGTGGAAAAAAGATTTTCTTCCAACCGAGCACAACTCCATAGAACTCTACCCCAAATGCCACAGCCTGTGCATGGCAGCTGGGAGAATGGACCAGTGATACAAACCACACACACACACTCTTTGCTGTCTCAACCCTATCCTTAGCATATCCATGGATGAAGAATTTTAACCTCTGTGTTTAAACAAGCAATTTTCAAAACACAAATCCAGTATCTCCAAAGCTGCTACAGTATCTAGCAGACGTACTTCATAAGACCACCTCTAATGTCTCCGGTGTTTATAAATATATCTTATGTTTAAAAAAGTTTTGTAAATCAGAATACAATTTTTTGGGGGTTGTTGTTGTTGTTGTTGTTTTATTTGATTTTTTTCTTGGTTACTGGTAGGATTCTTTTCCTTGGAGAAGGATAGGAATGGAAGAGGGACAGAATGAGAAAGTAAAAATCACCTTCTCATAGGGTTCTACCCTGAAAAAAAAAATTAAAAGGAAAAGGAAGACAGAGGAAGAGGAAGAGAAAAGGAAGAAGAGAAAAGGAAAAAGAGAAAGAAAAAGAGAAAGAGAAAGAGAAAGAAAAAGAAAAAGAAAAAGAAAAAGAAAAAGAAAAAGAAAAAGAAAAAAAAGAAAATGCTTTTGGTCTTTTGGTTTTAAATTTAGTTATTTTAGCTGATCCATAATAATTCAAAATGGGCATGGCCTACAAACTTCATCATATATTAGTAAGCCAGGTTTCAACAAAATACTAGAACAGTAGTATTTATTACATTGAACTTGAAAACCCGAAACTTGTTGAAGTATTGTGTGGTTTTCCAGGAATACTATAATATTTTGAGGTAGTTAATGGCAATTATAAATATAGTGAATAGTCAGTAGATTCTAAAAATGTCTTCAGGTAATTGACAGATATAACCATCATCCAGTTCTGTCAGGCATTCAGTGGACATTATTAATATGGGCAATTGCTTGACAACTATAATTGCCGTAAGTATTGATCTTGTCAGCACTGTTGTCATGAATTAAATCACTGCCAAGAAACATGTTGGTTCTGTCAATAACTCTATCACATGGGGAACAGCTGTGCATCCCATTGAAGCCAGTGCTAAAATTCCTCCTATTTTCCTCTTGAGGAATCCTATGGGAGCAGGATTTCATCCCATGATCTTTAAAAGATCAGGTTAAAAGCTCTACTAATTTAATATAGTTTTTATGAAGTTTGTAAAAGCCTCAAGCCACAGATTAATCTAACATAGTAAATTTAATAGCTTTAAAATATGGAATACCATCATTAGACATAAGAATAGGTACCTTAAACACCATAAAGACAAATTTAAATCATATTTTGCAAAGGTATTTGACCTTTTAGTGGGTACTCATACCTATTTCCTTTAAACCATTTAAAAATCTCAACCTGGAGAACTAAACTAGGAGTATAATTCAAATACTCAATCAGGTCCTTCAAAGCCATTTATAGATTAGATCTCCCTTGACTTACCTATCTGAGGTTTAAATTGTTTGTAGAACTACTATTCCTGAAGGGCAAATTAAAAAAATTATATGCACTTTCATCTAAAGAAATACAATAAATGTTTATTCACCTCTCTCATTATGCTAGTACTGAAGAGCTCTGCTACCTAAGCAGTCATCTAATCTTAAAAATCAACACATCTTCGATTAGGGAATAATACCAAATTTCCCTAGGAACTAGGATTTGTCTGCAAAGTTGTCTAGATCTGATAAACTGTTTCACCTCTTCACATGTACTTGTTAAAACCTCTGGTCTAGATCATCCAAAATAGTCAGCCTCCTTATGGAAACCTAACTGATAGATGCAGTTAGCATTTTCATTTTAAAAGAGAAAATGGCGTATTTTGGCTCTCTTTTTTCCTTCCCTCTTTTGTGGGGTTTTTCTCAAGCTTTATTATTGGATTGGACAGGTTTCTATGGGTCGTCAAGTGGAGGAGTTTTGGTACATTTTTAAAGGAAGAATATACATTTCTTGCTTTACTGCGACAGATAAAAGATATGGGCTATCCTCCAGATGCAGTTTGTCAAGATAGGCATTTATGCCTGTAGAATAATTCTTCCCCTTTGGCACACTGTCTACAGTAGTTTTATACCAATTCCAGGTATCCCAGATCCTTCAAATACCCAAGATGGATTTATTTATTCCCTAAACTTGCAAAATTGAATTAATGCTACACACACTCTTAAAAAACAAGTTCTTCTACTTTTCTTCACTTTAGCTTTTCGTTAAACATAACATAACTTAAAATGCTTCATTTTGAGTGCAGAGTGACAGAGAATAGGATGAGGCATTGCTGAAAAGATAGATTCTTGGTGGCTTTGGGCCTACAGGAATGCATACTGAGATTAGATAAGAAAAGATTAAAAAATTAATGCTTGCTTTTTACATTCTGCCAGCATGGTCCTTCCATGGGTCTTTAAAGGACCCGTTTTTACTAGTGCTGTCATCTCTTACAGAAAAACAGTGCTAACAAAAGTATTTTACTTTTATGTCTGTCTGAGATATCTGGATGTCTGTATAAGGTACCTGCCTCCTCATCCTAATTGTCGGGGCCTGGGCTGTGCTGAACAATATCAAAAGCAGCTGGAGAGTTGTAGCGAGGTCAGAAGTTGAAGGAGCTGCTAATGCGGCAAGCAAGTAGCCTTGAAAGAGGGCCAACAGGCTTGGTAGCCTTGAAAGAGGGCCAACAGGATGCAGCTTGGTAGCCTTGAAGGAGAGGTAACAGAACGCAGCTGGAGATAGCAGGATGAAAAAAGGGGAAATAACCATAAAAATATTATCCAATTATATTACGCTTAGAGGTGCGTGCACAACGCGTGCAAATTGTTTGTAACCTATCAAAATGCTTGTAGAAGCTCGTGTAATGCATGTACGGAAACTATTAGACTATAAATATACCGATGATCGTGGCAATAAAGGGGAACGAATCAACATCACATTGGTGTCTTGTCGTTCTCGTCTCGCATGAAGCAAGAAGACCCCGGCACCTAATACTTCATTTTACATTTTCCTTGCTCTCATAGTACACATTACACTGTTTTCCTTGAGGCGATATATTTTCCTCCCTAATCATCACAGAATCGTAGAATGCTTTGGGTTGGAAAGGCCTTTAAAACTCATCCAGTTCCACCCCCTGCCATGGGCAGAGACACCTTCCTCTAGACCAGGTTGCTCCAAGCCCTGTCCAACTTGACCTTGGGTACTTCCAGGGATGGGGCAGCCACAGCTTCTCTAGGCAACCTGTGCCAGGGTCTCACCACCTTCACAGGGAAAAATTTCTTCCTAATATCTAATCTAAGCCTGCTCTCTTTCAGTTTGAAGCCATTCCCCTTTGTACTGTCACTCCAGGCCCTTCTAAATAGCCTGTCTCCATATCGAGTTTGTATTCATGTCAGATCTTTATAGCTAATTCTGACAAGTTGATCAAACCAGACATTATTCCAGACAGTTTAACACGTAAAGAAAAGTCAAACTTGTGTTTCAAGGGGTCTTTTTTTTTTACTTACTGCCCCATCTCCAGTCTCATCTATGTTCTAACACTGACTCTGATAATGTAATTTGATTTGGCCGTAGTTTGATGACTAAGCTGTTTGTATGTGAATGCAACACACATTAGAAAGGAAAAGCAAGTATGCACACTATTCATGTAAAATACAGGATGAAAATTAGACTAAGGTTTCTAGCTATTAGCAGTATAAGTGTAACAAAAATTTTCTTCCTGGTAAGCTACAGCGTAGCAGGGAGAAAAATCTAGTAATAGAGTTAAAGATGAAGATACAGTTACGAATCATTATGTGTTTCCTTGTCACAGCACAAGACTTGACTCACTGGTTCAAAAATGCAGTTTTACAGTCCCACCAGTTGTGGTTACAGTAGAAGAAAGGACCACTAAATTTGTTGTTCTATATCTCCATGGATTTCTTTTGCATTCAAATCTTTGACAATTCTTCATCTTCAGAAATTCTCTCTATCACACGTGTGGGTCTCATGGAAAAAGTCTCAGTATATTCCTGGTGTTATGCGTTGTATAACACAGGAAAGCAGGAAAGGTCACTGACAGGGCATGCTTTTAAATATACAAGGGAAATGCAGTCATCTAATAATGTCAGCATTTTACTATACAGTATTTTATTTTTAATATTTTTGAATGAACATACACAACCTACATAAAACATTTTATATAAGGCTCAAAAAGTATTAAAAATTACTTACTCTGCTAAAAAATACAATTTCAATTAGATCACAAAGGTAATCAAATGTAGATCTGGAATCTACAAAAATATTCCCTAAATTTTTCAATATATACTACTCATAATCTATATTAGGGAATTACAGTATAACTGTATTATATTGTGTGTTATCATAAAATACTATGATATATTTAAAGTTATTTCTTATGAAAAACTGTAGGGCAATATAGTAACAACAGAATACTCCTTTTAGTAACCATCGTTAAGACATTGCCTTCTGGCATTTGTCAGTGCAGGTACAGATTTACAATCAACTGCACCTATACTCACCTCTCTTCCTTGAAAATTTGATCCATACTGGATATTGTAGAGTTATGGTCTCTCAGAGTTTCACTGGTTGCCATTACAAGCAGCATTACTGTTCACTCTTGTTAACAGTATCAGATAAAAATAGGGAAAAAAATCAAGAATGAAGATTAATCTGAGGACAGTACGTAGATGTCAGTTTGCACAGATGTGCAGTTCATAGTTTCCAAAGTGCTTAGGAACTAATTTTTAAACAGGTAATTAATTGGTGTGGTTAAAACTATTGACAATATTAAATACATTACTAAACTGTGAATTTCAAATTTCTCATAATCAAATACTTAATTTTTTCATGTGCTCATTTTTTGATGACCAGAAAAATTATTTTTCTCTTGTGACTTAGTACTCCATATTTTTTATCATTCTAATAATAGAAGGAGTGAGATTTTAATCTGCTTCAATATGAGATAAAATCTGTTACTATAAATCAAGATGCATGGGAACATAAGACAGAACACTTAAGAAAACAGAGAATATAAATGTAAGGAACTATGCATAAAACATGAAGAAAAGAGAAACTAATTACTATTTTAAAAAAAAAGTAATTGTTCTTTTGTATGTATGTTTCAGAAAAAGGGATAGTTCATGTTCCTAGAACATCATCATACATTTTTGTTTTATCTCTCATAGATATTGGCACTATTAACAACTATTTTTAATTATTCTAAGCCTTATTTATGAACCCTTACCTCTTCATTTCACAAACTCCACAATTACATGACAAAAAAAGATAGCATTTAGGGGTACTCACTAAATAATTAAAAATCTAAATAATTAAATTTAATTTCAAGATGTTGGAAAGATAATTAGGTAATACTGATGTTTTACATGGCTTGTTAGTTTGGATTCTTGTCCAGTTGTCACCAACATGAATTTATAATGAAGCTACCTCTTTTATAGTGAATGTGCACAAAGCAAGCAGAAACAGAAAATGTGGGTTTATATTTTCTATTTTTGTAGTTGTAGTAATAAATTTTCGGTTTCGTCATAAGTTTGTCATAAATTTTTTGTTTACTTGTTATCAATAGTTGTGTGATTCACACAAATGATTCATTTTAGCCAGTATCCAAAAGACAGAAAAAGATCATTCAAAAGCAGAAAATTACTAAGTATTTTATATTCTCAGAAGTATTTTGACAGTCTTCATAACTTCAAAGGTCAAATTTAATTCAGTACATTACACTTCCTATTCAGTGTAAAGAAACTTTCTGAAAATTACTACATGTCTATATAGCGGCAATTATGCTACACTACTGTTATTTTTAAAACCTTATTATACCATTGGCCACCGCAAACTAAATATTCCCTGTTGCAACATCACACAGCATTTGTCTGTTGCAAGCCATCTGTGGTGATTCTTAAATCTGCCCAAGGTAGCCAATAATAATGTCAGGCAGAATCCTATAAATAAATTATCCTATCAGATTATTTAAATTTCTTCACCAAAACAACTAATGTTATATTATTTTTCCTTTCCACTTAACATTCCCAGCCTCAACTAAAAGTAAGTAATTACAGCTTTGGTATTTTTAAATCTTCATTGAATTAAAAATGACCAAATAATAAACATTTTACTGAAGTCTATAACGGCAGCAGCCTTAAAAATTTAAAATCATGTTTCCAGCCCAAGTAAACCAAGAGTAGTTGTCAATGTACTTCAAAACCAGTAGTCCTATGACACTATAATTGCAAGTTTAGGGATTTGTTTTCTTTACATCCATCAGAAATTTAAGACTAATTCCATTCCTTAATCTCACCGTAAAACAGGAGTTTTCAATCTGTAGGTGGCAAAGGGTCACATACTAAGCTTAAACTATCCTTCAGGCTACAGGGAGAAGCAGAAGTTCATTCAAGGAGGTAAACAATGTATTTATAGTCAGGTTGAGTATCAAAGCTGTTGTTAAGTGTTGTGTTTCATGACTGGGTTAGAGTTTTTATGGATTTCACCTCGACAAGTGGAAAACCAAAAGACATAAGATGTTTCAAGAGTCATCATCAAATAAGCTGTTCTCTGGGAGAAGTTTTTAAAATGACCTGTTGAATAAAGTTTGTAACTTACAGCAAACCATTTGTCCTGGGTTACAGAAGGAAAGTGTCAATGTGGGGTGTAACCAAACTGTATTCTACCCTGTTCTATGCCATTTCTGACAAACTGGTAATGATGGGTGGTTTGCAGTAACTGCCCAGTGCATACCTGACCCCTCAGGCTACAAGTTGGGTGTTAAATGAGATAAAGGAGAAGATGCAAACCCTACAAGGCCCAGGTAATGCCTTCACACCAGTGACTCAGCCGTGATAACTCCCTCCAGCAGCACAGTCCCACCCATCCTGCAGGCATCATGTCTGCTAATGGGTCATAATGAACTGAATGGCACCAGCAGAATAGGCAGCTGCAACGACCATCAAGGACTCCAAAAAATATCCTAAGGCTCACAGAATTACATCACTCCATTGTGAAACACCCTGCCCTGGGGGAGGTACTCAATATTCCCTCCTGAGCCTGACCATGTATAACTGGGGATTTGGGACACCACCACCACTGGACAGATCCAGAGGAAGACCAGGACCTCCACAGGACTGCCGCTTTCAACTGCAACCATCACTTCAACAGGACTGCATCCACCACTTGATAGGACTGCGACCGTCACCCTGATCAACAGGTGTACTCTTAGTTAAAGCAAGTTTTTTCTGTCTATCATCCCATATATTGTAATCTGTCTATTAAATTGTAACTCCAACCTGAAATCTCTCAGAACATAATTGTGTGGGGTTCATTTCTCCTGCTGGTTTACCTTCAAACCAGCACACCATTCAAAGGAAATCCTTGTCTGAATAGAAAGAAAGTCAGAACTTTACAAGTTTGCCCTTGATAAGTATCTGTTTCAGAAAACGGAGGCTTAAGAGACACATTTGTGAAAGGACTAGATCTGGGCTGATAGAGTTGTGTAAGCTTACAGTCAGCTTTTTAACTGACTGAAACAGTCATTTGGTGCTAAATAAAATTAAAAGTAGTTCTTATGCAGATTACATTTATTGTCACATATTTCTTTCTGGATGCAGTAGTTTTCTTAAATCTTGCATTCTTGCATAACAAATTTATGTTGACTTTTTTCAGACATCTGTCAGATATTAAAAATTATTTCAAGGAAAGCTGCCAAAGCCACAAATACTAAATGCTGAAGAAAGTACTGGTCTTGAGGTTGCTTAGCTATTCATTGAGAAATGTGAAGTCATTTAGAGAATGAGTAAATATTAATCCACAGGGTTGGGAGCTGACATTGCGGGAAATAATTTACAAAATATGCGCCAGGTGGGGGGGTGGGGGGGGACATAGGATGTGCAGTAAGATATTAAGGAAAGTCCATGGTTCTCAGGAATTCAAATTAATTTATACTTCCTTATTATCATGGATTTTCACTTGCTCGACAGTGCGAAGTATTTGGCTGCTTGATGCTTATTACCATATCTGTTAACCATAAAACAAGAGAGCAGACTAAAAATGGGCAGCTGCTGTTATTTATGCATATTTTTACACATGCTTGATCCAGCAGCAAATGCAAACTCTAATTTGTTAGTGTCCATCCTTTCTATGGTGCAGTGGCAAGTGACCATGCTCTGGTTTTCCAATTGATTTGATTTGGTATATTCCCCGTAGGGAAAGCCTGGTTTCCTAATGCAAATATCTTAATTAGATACCTGATGCTAGTCATGATGAGTACTCTCCATGGAAACCAGATTTAAGGTTGCCAATTTTCACAATAAACCATGGTAAACCATAGCACATTTAGACTCCAAAACAATTGAGGTTTACAGTTACCTTTTGAGCTGATCCATAATTCTGGCAAGCACTGCTTACAATTTTCTCCGGCATAGCTCGTCTGTTCTAATGATAAGTGCCTTGGGTTTAGTTCTTTGTGGTTTGGGGGTTTCCTTCTGACTCATCATGATTCTTTTTGAAAAGATTCTGATCAGTTCATGCATATGGGTCTCAGCTTCTCATGCTGGCTTTGACATGCATCTGCTTCCCAAACACACTTCTGATTTACATAAAACATTAAGATACAGCTATCAAAATATATTAATCATATCACAAAGAAGTGGAAATTTTTTTCCAAGATCCAGGTGTTCGATAGTGCCATGAATGTTGTTTCCCATGGTATAGTCCTAAAGTTAAGAGAGCCATAATTTCAGTAAGGAATTGTCCTAGGTTACAATGTCAGATGTAACCAGTAGTATGTATTCTATCATCATCTTCCCAAGCTGATAGAGCAGGTGGGGCAATGTTCATTATCTCCTCCCATGACTCATCCTTGATAATTCCCTCCAGAGGGATATCTTTCTGTTAACGGGCAATCAAGGACCCACCTCATGACTCATAGATAACTCACTCCGGACTATCTCCTGTTAATGGGCCCATCAATACCTTGCCTCATGACTCACCATCCCATTGTGAGATGCTCCGCCCAGGAGGAGGAACTGAGCATTCTCATCTGTATATACTTGGAGGTTTGGAACACCAGATAAAGCCCTTACCTATGGGACTCCCAGAGGACAAGAGCTACACCACTGGTCCTTCAGGTGAAGACCAGATTCTTTTTCTACGGGATCACCACTTCAACGGAACCACTTCATTCGGATTGCTACCAACACCCTGACCGACAGGGTGTCAGGTTGTATTCTGACTCTGTCAGTGGTTTGATTTTCTTTTTTCTTTGTACTATTGCATTTATTTTAATCTTTCTATTAAATTATAATTCTGACTTGTGACCTCTCACTGGTTTGTTTTCAAACTACTACAGGAATTTACAGTCAAAAGTGAGTTACGCAGGAGCTGTTCATGTGGCAATATCCATGAGTTGAATTCAGGACCAGCTCCATCCAGTCCAGACATTTTCTAACTCAAGGTGATTACTGAAATACAGTTCAAACTTTTGAAGACCATTTCTATTTTCTAAGTCATAACAGGAGAGCATAAATATCGTATTAAGAGCATAGGTATCATATTAAAATTCACATGGTAAAACTATTTGGCAAAGCAAGAGATAATTGTCCTGAATCCGAGAGGACAATGCAAGACCCATCATGCTTCCCTGGACGCTGGGGAACAGAGATCCTTATAAAGGTCAATGACATAATCTTAGCCTAAACAAAAGAAGGAATTCTTGACAGAATACACTGTACCTGTATATATAATGGAAACACCATGATTCTTCCTAAGCTGAAACTATTAGGAATGGCTGAGTCACTGCAGCTATTTCCTGGTATAAATGATACACAGCATTTCAAAATGATAGAATCTATTGGCAAACTCTATGAAGCCATTACATCAACATGAGTTAAATTGTATTTGGCTGTTACTATCAGACCTTTATTTGATTGGTTAGAGTGTTTACTCTGTTCTGAAGGTACTGTTCAGCTTTTAAAAGCCATTTGGGTTACTTTGAAGCAGAAATCGAAATGGCTTTTAATCTAATTAACATCCATCCAAGAATTATTTCAATGAGAGCAAGGTAATAGTCTCAGGCCATTTCATCAGTCTTTCTTCTGCATCTTAGTCCACAAACACGTGTTAATCAGTGTGTATAGCAACCTGCAAAAATTTTCTTGTGAAATAAATGGAGAACAAGTTAGAATGAAAATAATTAACATTTGCACGAAATTGTATAAATCTTTCAAGGGTACACACACCACTGGCAACACACAGCACTGGTACCACACTTCAAAACTTTTTATTGGGACAGATTTTTTAAAAAAAGAACAAACAACAAAATGCAGAAACTTATTTTCACCAAAATTCAAGGGCTAAACTTTTGGTTCAAGTCACCTCCTGAAAAAAAGTAGGACATAAGCCAGATTCTTCTATCAACAGGCAGATTAAAAACACCACCTCAGGGACCCTCTTCACCATCTGAAAAAAAAGATACAAAAAATCTGGGGATATGTCAGAGACTGAAATATTATAAATTATGACTTAAACATTTTCTTGAAGGACTTTTAAAACTATATTATAAAAGCTGCAGAGAAAACTACCGCACCTTGACTGAGGCCTTACACTGCCCGCTGATGAAGATAAGATAAAGTAACAACTCAGGACTGGGGACATTTCACAAAGCACAGACTTAACACCTCCAAGGTGAAGACCACAGCCAGGCTCGCACAGACCCTTGCACCAAGGGGTGGAGGAAGGAGAAGCTTTGGGTGTGTGTTGGAAAAGCCTCTGGTCAGAGGCACGGTGACAGCCCATCCTCCACTGTGCAGGGGAGCCCAGCTGAGGGGCCCTCACCCAGGAGGGGGAAGCTTATCCACAGCAGAAGGGGGTGACATGGCCCATCGAAGGGGCCCCCCTCAAAGGGGTCCCCAGACCCTGCACCAGAGCACCAGAGATGATGCAACAGACCCTCAGTGTTGCAAGGGACAGTGTCAAACTAGCCCCTGCAAGGGAGACACGTGGGTGTTCCCACCTGGCCCAAAGCGTATATTAATCCACGGAATTCTGTACTCTTTGGCGTGTGGCGGTGTGTGGCGGCATGTAGTAGCGTGGCCACAGCGGCGACGGGGAACCCTCACCACCAAGAAAACCAGATGGAGGGGAGCAACAAGACATCGTCGGGACCCTCGGATGGGTGATATGCTTCCATCTAACCCCTGTCACCTCTCCCTGTCCCCTCAACCCGCCACGCACACCTCTTTTTCTATCTCTTTCTTTCTTTTCTCTTTCCTTCTCTTTGCCTTTCTACTATTAAATAAAATACATCAATTTTTTTGGCAACATCTGACCTCATTCAGTTTTAATCTCGTTTTTGGGAATATTTAGAACCTTCTAAGTTCTTTCCGGTTTATGCACAGAAACTTAGCTTTCTTTGCTTTTCTGGGCTTAAAACCGGATCGTAACAGGATACTCTACAACAGGGTGATAGCATAGGGTTAAAATGCTTCTAAAATTGTAGTAGCTTAGGAAGGCCTTGATTGTTCCTGCTAAATCTTGTGGCTCTGCACCTGTGTACCCCAACCCCCGTAAAGTTAAATGCGATGATTGCTTGGGAAGTGAACGTAATGATTGTTTAATTGCAACAAGAATCACGAGGAAAGAACAGCAAATAGGGAATATTGTGGGAGAGGGGCTCGAAGCTCATGCTTGAATGATAACAATAGAACCTGAAGCTTATGCTCGATTGATTATAATAGAACAATGTATGGCTAATAATTAACATATGTTTCTATATCAGTTATGTAAGGGAAGGGTATAAATGTGTTTCGGTTAAGAACCAATGTTGGAATCTGATTTGGGTCTGTACCCCGATTCCCGAGCGCTCCCAAAATAAAAGCACCTGCATATAATCATGCTGTGATTATGTGTTTCTATGCTAACAAGAGGAGTAAATCACTTTCTCATCTAGCTTCTTGCACTTGTAGAAGTGGTCTGAGATTGTTTCCTCTCCTCCATGTGCGTGGCCCTTTTTTTTCTTTTGGCAAATGTACTTCATCAGTGGACCTTAAGATTCTACTCTGTATTGCAAGATTTGGTCCCAGGCAGCTTTACACTAGTTTTTTAACATCATTAAGATACATAAGCACTCTTCACCTACGTACAAAAAGGTGATGGATCATGTACAATGACTCAGCTCTCAGGATCTAGAAAGAAGTGTTTTTCCTGAGCAAGGTATGAAAACTTTCGCTATGGAAACTGCGAGACTATGGGCAATGACAGCAGAAATCATTCCAACAGATTTAGAAATGCACCTTCGGATCTTCTGCCTTACTCCCTTCCCTTTCTTAAAACACAGCATTGAGTAGTTACAGAAATTTTATATGAAGATCTGGCTCCAATGAAAGTTTCATGAATTAACAATGTAGGACATGGGCAGTAACTGTAAGAAATATACAGCCTCCGTGCTTATAAATTAAAACAGTATTTTCTACACAGTATATGCATAAATAATTACACAGAAATCAAAATTCCACATTATGTCTAGACTTGTGAAGTGATACTAAACAGCTTCTGTCACAGCTCCAAAACAGTGTACTATACTTCATACCACCACAGTGTGTCATTCTGTGAGAGTTCTAGATTCTTGCCTGTGGTGGTTTGAAGAGACTGAGTTGATGGACAGGGTTTTGGACCAATCGTTTCTCACAATTTTGCATATAAAAGGCACTGGCGCGGGGAAGTCAGCCCTCTTCTGGTTTCCGGTCCCTCACCGGGAGGGGTGGCGGGG
>VWZT01007344.1:22308-35729 GCA_013397055.1 Pachycephala philippinensis
TGGCTTATGATAGCAGTTGTGGGAAGACTGCAGAATTCATGAGAGAAATATATTTCACGGCAGCAGATTTCCGGGCGGGTCGGTTTGCTAGTGGCAGTTTGGAAACCACGCTCAGCAGAAGAAACCTCTTTTTCCTTTCAAATATGGAAGAGACTTAAGAACTGCAATTCTGACCTAAAATCATGTGTGTTATCCTTTGTGCAAGTTGGGAGATAAGTGGGAGAGGTGCTAGAGGGAAAGGGGGAGTTTGCTTTAATTTTTATCATTATCATTCTTTTATTACCTTTAATTCTGTTAGTAATAAACTTCTTTATATTCTTTGAAGTTTTGAGCCTGCTTTGCCCTTCTTCTAATTCTTATCTCACAAAAAGTAAAAGATGAAAACTAAACCACCACATTGCCAAAGCGAAAATTATTTAAGTACAATAAAACATATGCACTTGTATAAGCCTGTAATTTTAATGAACAATATAATCATAATTCTATCACCCTGACCAGAACTAATATACAATTAGATTTATTTCTTTTTAAAATCCGCAATGTCATCTACAGAATCAAGAGTGCCACTTCTCCCTGCATCCTAGAAAACCTCCATTCTCAATTAAAGCACTTGGCAGTCTAGAATCTCTTTCATCTCTTCCATTTTCTTTATCTGGCATGTTCATTACAGTATTACACAGATATATCCTTTCCTTTTTCTATTTCATTACTGAATGCTCCCCTGTGTTTTATACCCAGCACACACTATAAATCAGCTGGGGAAAATGTGCATAAAGACTGGGTTCATTCAAGCTTTCCTCTCTCCCCTAAGCACTCAGCATCTTATTCCTTGATGAAGCATAGCAGAACATCTGTGGTGGCCTTCACTTGGATTTACTTTGCCAAATTTTCATTAAAACAGTGACTCAATACAAATATTGCTTATCCTAATAAAGCTCTTTGGAGCTTTGCAAATTTGCAGCTAATACTCTTTAATGTCATTACAGCATTAACAATCTATGCCTAAAGAGCAACAAAACTTTCGATTTTTCTGGTTTAGAAAAGAAGCTTCATAAACCCATCATCTTCTTGTGACTCAGCTTTAATGTACCATTAATAGAGACACAAGCAGGGAAACTGTATGACACCATGGATTTGTATCAATTTATGATGAACCCTCTTTAAAGTATCTTGTTTCAGCGATTACTGATAAAATTAATGAAAATTGAGTTGTGAATAATAATCATACCAGGAAATAAATGGGACTGATCTTCAGAAAATGAGTAACATCCTTACTACATGAAGGATTTCGGCTCCCTTTGGCAGACTAAAATTTTTCACCTTGGGGAAAAAAGACATTACAATGCCTGTAAGCAAACCAAGATAAAAATCCTTAGCTGAATTCTTCACTGATATATGTTTGTCCAAATGCTATCTTAGAAAACATTTGTCATTTTAGGCTACTTATGGGTTTTGAGAATATTACCTGTAAAAGACATTCCCAGCAACACCATTCTGAAACAAACTAATACTTACTAGAATCTCAGTAATGCCAGTTTAAAGTCAGAGTGTGGGGAAGCAATCATAGACCCAGGATCCCATTTAGTCTTTCAGAGTAATCAAGCCATAAAGATCCATGTTCAATATCTGCTTGTGACCCAGTAGTCTAAGCACCAGTCAGCTGGCTGGAATATCTAGACAAGGAACCTGAAAAAATCAGACCAATACTTTGAAATTATGAAAAAACAGAAAATGCAGTAGAAGCACATTTCCTAACAGAAACCATAAGTGACTTCATTACAACTTCAGAAATTCATTCTCACATGAATTTATGTAAATGCATGAACATAATGATGAATTTCTGGAGCCTTATTAATTTTAACAATTTATTATTTCCCAAAGCCGTTAAGAAAATAATTTTTCACTACTTTAGGAATAATTCTGAAGATCTATGGCATATGAACTATTTTGTCTGACTCTCCAGGAATAAACTAAAGACTTTTTTTTTTTTTGGTTCATCCATGACAAAAGGAAAATAAAAATCAGTGCTTGCTGTCACTGTGGTACACATGTACAGTACAATCCTAATCCTTTGGTGAATGTGAAGAGACAAGAATAAAACTCAAAAAGCACCTATGAAAGCATTTTCCACTTACTGCTTACTCATGCTATAGACCCTCACCTGTTCTGCTAAAGCACATGCAAAACTTCACAGCTGCTTCAGTGTAACTAGTGTTACTCAAACCAGTGCTTCTAAAAATGCTATTGCTTGACTACTCATATCGAGATTTCTTATAAAAGGCCCTGAGAACATACTGAGCACCTTCCTTCTATAAAGAACATACCCTCAAAATGCCTAAAAACATTTCAAAATCTACTTCCAAGAGAAATATAATTTTTAATAGCATTGACCTAACATTTCATTATGCATGCTTTTCCAGGCATTCAAATGAAAGTAACAGGCCTATGTATAATTAATTTCTAATATAACTCTATGATCAGCATCAGTAAATTTAAAAATCAAAGTTGTCTGTCTGTGATCATTTAATTGCATGGTACAATCTACCCATTATCTACAAGATGTCTTTAGCTTTTTAATGGGTCCATTTTTCATCTCTATGATCAGTTCTACTCAGTTTATGATTTTTCTGTAGTTTGTACACTGTTACATTTAACAAACTCACTTATACAAGTGAGTTTGTTAAATGTAACAAAATTACAAAGGATCTCTAAATGGGTAGAGAAAGTTTATGCAATTTTTACAAAGTGAGAGGATGGTGACAATGATCCAAAAAGAATCTTTCCATGCTTCCTGCCTAAGTCAAATCAAGGTTTTATGGAGGTAAGTGAGGGTGACTACCACTTTAGAACTGCAGTACCAGCTTTTCAGAATAAGGACACTAAGAGAGACCTTACGGAAACGAGCTCTGTGATGTTGATTGCACAACCATTTTTAACACTCATATTAAAAAGGTCAAGAGACAGTATGTTAAGAAAAATCTGCTACAGTCTGGGCAGCAGAGCAGGCTTCCTTTTTGTTTGTTAGACTAAAATAAGAAGTTTAGCTAATTTACAGCCTGGATTTACATTTGGTGCATGGCAACATTTGTCCTCCCAGATGGCATAATTTGGCACACTTTTTGAACATGGAACATCAACTCCCGTAGTAGCGAATGCATTTTATTTTCTGACCTGGACACTCATGTCTTACAGTTAATACTTATCAGCCTGCCACTTTATCTCACAGCATGGTCACACCTGAAATATTAAGGTCAGCATGAATTGAGAAAAAATGTCAGCAAGAAAACCTTCACATTAGTGGTAATATAGCCATTAATTCTGGTCATTTAGGATCAGAACCTGAAAAAATTATATTGAAACACAAGCATCTTGTAGAAATACAGATTACTTGAGTAAATGTCTGTTTATCATGAGATAATACACAACTACATCACACTTATCTATAAAATGGACTTTGGGTCAAAGACAAAACAGGCACCAGGTTTGACTTCATCATTCTACCCTTTCATAAATCACTATTGAAATTGTTGGGAAGTGTTTTAATCTCTTAAAAATTAACATTTTAGAGGATACTAAAACATTACAGTCAGTCTCCACAGAAAATGCAATTGAATCAGAGACCCTGTTACATTAGGCTTGCTCCATCTCCTGAAAATATTGTTCTGTGCTGAACTCCATTAGATCTTACTTCAGTGTTGTAGCATGAAGGACCAAAATTTGGTACTGAGGAAGCATTCAAGGCTTTGACATTCACATTTTATGGTGAAAGAGCTACACTGAAAGTGTAAAAAATTATTTTTTGATGAGTTTTCCATATTTTGTCTGAAAAACGAGTCTCGGAACATTGGGCTTGCATGTAAGAGACCACCAACACTGAGCTGGCAGACACTGCTCTGGATAAGGCAAAGCATTGGCAAAGACAGAGCTAATTCTAGCGAGAAATACGAATAACTAACAAAACAGATACCTTAAATTATTGCAATTTATAACCTACTCTTGCTGAAAAAAAAATTCAAATGCTTAGGAGTGCTTAGTAAATTCATTACCACAGTGAAAGCTGTGATTTATTAATCATTATGTCAGCCACATCAAGGATCAAATTGGTAGAAAAATTACTAACTCTGTAAGTTCTACAGTTAACCATAAGGACCTAGTTTATAAAAAAATACGTACAAGTGGCCTACGTTTTACAAAACAGGGAAAACAAATGTAGTGAAATATCAGCAGAATATACAGATCTGTGACAGGAGAGTTAACAAAGACTTGGATCCTGAGGTTTTGCCTTACATTTGGCTCATTCCATGCAAAACACACAGTTTCCCTAACTAGAGTTTTTCTTTGATTGAGCGACTCTTACTGGCATGTTCTAGTACCTCATATTGCACCCATCTTGTACTTTGTAGGGCACTGTTTTAGGTCTCTCTCCTTTACTCGGTTCATTATTGTCAGAAGAACCTGATTGCTTTTAAACTTTCACATGTCACACTTCCTTGGAATTAAGAAACCAGTTCAAAAATTATTTGTAGTAAAAGGAAATGAAAGTGTCATCATGCACATAAAATTCCTTAGGACACCTGGATAAAAATGGCACAGGGTTATTAAAGCATCTAATCAGCTTTTGGTAAAGAAACAGAAAAAATGTACCAATGGGATGAATTTCTGATTATTGTTACTTCATAATGTAGGAAAGGCAGCATTCTGGTACCTCAACCACCATCTGCATTTCCATTATTAAATACATCTTTCCAGTTCACAATCAAAACAAACAAAACTCAAATTCAATCGTAAGAATATTCTTCTCAAAATTCAGATTTGACACTCTGGGAAGGTGAGAGACAGACTGCCAGAGGCATAATGGACACCCTAAGCCATTCATCAGAGTGAGGAAAGTTAGACAAACGGGTGTTAGAGTTTTAGCTGACTGTGCAGAGATTCCAAAACATATTTACCATCGGTACATGCCATGTTTTCAAATTATGATGAGACCTCCCTGTTCCACAGTGGGAGAAAATGTGTAGGGTTGGGGTTTTGGGGGTTTTTTGTTGTTTTGGTTTTTTTTAAACACTGCTGTAATATTGTCTCCCTCCAGTTTATTTTAAATTTAGCAGTATTAGAGAGTTTGCAGTGCATCATGTTCCTAACCATTAAAAAAAAAAAACCCAAAAAAACAAAACAAAACAAAACAAACAAACAAACAAAAAAAAAAAAAAAAAAAAAAAAAAAAAAAAAAAAAAAAAAAAAAAAAAAAAAAAAAAAAAAAAAAAGGAGAAACTTAGGTGGTCAGGGAAAGAAAAAAAAGTCTTCTCGATAAGCAGCTTTCCTGATGTAAATTTAATCTCCTCCGAAAAAACACCTTTATATAAATTAAATAGGGTCATTGTACGAAGTCCCATAACTATAATCACATGGGATTTATTGCACTTAGCCCTGTGGGCTGGGAAGAGCCATGGCCATAAATGCAATCATATTTATGAGGCTACAAGACATGAGCCCTTTGTCAGAACTTACTGTAAGAGTGGCCATCTCTGTTCTTTTTGAAACAAAATAAAATCCTGCGTAAAACATTCTCTATCTGTTGAAAGCAGGATCTCGACAGTATGCATTGGAAAATGAACTCCGTTGACTAAATGTAGCTTAACAGATCATGTACTTTTACTAGCAGCAATAAACAAATGTATAATTCTAAAACATATATAATACAAGAGAACATAATTTTTCTAGACATGAAGCCCTTGATAATAAAGGCACCTTCTTATGAACCATGATAGTAAAAGTAAAAATAATAGAAGTGTTTTTACCAGGAAGGAGATAGTTCCCTTGTGGTGTTTGCAGCTTTGTGTTGGAAGAGATTTTATAGTAACAGTAAAAGATGAATACATTTCACATTCAAGTGAAGCAATGAAAGCAACTAGGGATAGAGTGGCAGTCTTCATTTAAATAATGCATAGGCTTTGTTGGTAAAATTGGTAACTTCATCTCAATTTAATACTCAGGTACCTGTTCACAAAAACCCAGATAATCAGATCCACATCTGGATTTTTAGAATAAGCAGCCTTTGGTTTTGCTATTTTAGTCTCACTAGAGTAAAACACAATATTGTAAGACACTTTTCAGCAAGATTCTTTAGAGCTCTCAGTATCTTCTCTTGGAGTCCACAGCCCTCTTTTCACTGCAAACAGCAACTGTGTGTCAGACCTTGCTGAGCAACAATGCTCCTTAGTCTTCTATCTTCAGCACAAATGCATTGAATAGTCAGTTTTGGCTAATTATAATTAAAGACATTTTCTTACTGTAAATGCAAAAGAATCCAGAGTAAAGCTTCCTGCAAACAGGGAAACTTGTCTTCCTCATTTTCATACATCTGACCAAACTCTGTAAGTTTTTTACTCTTGTAAGTTTTTTTCTTACTAGTATTGCAAACATCCAGTGCTAAACAAAAGTCTACTTTCTCAAACAATTGTTAGTGTCTTGGTAACATTTTCACCAAAAAATGCACATGAAGTCTGCCAGCAAGACAGAAGAGTGAGCCAAAACCAGACAACATGCTATATGTTCTTACTGCTGTCTTAAGCTGAAGAAACTCTATTGAATTTAACACCACAATACAGATGCAAAATCTATGAAACATACAAGTGAATTAGACCCAGTAATTTTCATTTAAAAACACTAACAGAAGTAAAACTCCACATTTACTTTTAATATTCATCTAAGGATGAAAAGCTTTGACTTGCAATAACATCACAGAAATTGGGTATTTGGTCTACCTTTATTGTGTTACAGAAGAGCTTTTTCTAAGCTCTGCAGAAATTGAGATAATTCTAGACACTTTCTGGATGGGGTATTTTCTGAAGGAAAGATTTACTACTAACTAAGCCTAGCATGCAGAGAATGAGCTCTGTGCCTCAAGAAACCACTACTAGTGGCGAGGGATAGGTTTAAAATATTTATGAGAAAATTTAGGGCAGAGATGTTTCCTTTACATATTATTAGTTTAAGCTGAAAACCCTTTCAATATTTATTGCAGAAACAGACAGCAGCTCCCCATTTTTTATTCCTCAAACACGCTCTCTTTAAATGCAGAAGTGGAAGCTGGCGAGCTCTGGAGGTCATTTTATCCACTGGATAATTGGGGTGTTCAGAACACCAGTCTGAACAACCGGCCTTCTGAAAGCAGACAGTCCAAAAGCAGCACACTACTAAAAGGTAGGTTCATTTATGGTTTTTCACATACCACAAAAATTACAGACTTGGACAGAATTATCCACCACAGTTCAAAGACCATTATAGTTACACTGTAGTCTAACACCATATATTAGTTAGTTCTCACCATTACAGACTCTCTTCATTTAATATCTTTATTTTAAATGCATTAGCGGCATCCCAACTGGTTACCTTTGACTTAGAGCTGCTAATCAAAAAGGGATAATGCAGAATTCCATCACCTGTTTTTGTTCATACATTGCCTATGAAACAAATCCTAGTTTATTTGGAATGTCATGTCATAATCCTTTTTTGTGGGTGCCCATAATACAAGGAATAGAAATCGTCCCCAGGTTGAGGTGACAGGGGAAGCCTCTCCCAGGACGCTTTGTTTTACTGTGCTGAGTCCCCCAGTTCTGTTCCCCCGACTGGCCCGTTAGCTCCTTGCCCCCTGCTCCAGAAAGTTCCTCCCTCCCCATTCCCTCATTGGCCCCTGCCCCTTTGTCCCTCCCTCAGAGATTACCTATTGGTTCTTTAACCCCAGCCTCGTCTATGTACCATCCCTCCCTGATACCCTTCCCATCCCCGTTTAAAAGTCTGGGGCTCGCCATTTTCTTTGTCTTTGTCACTATGACTTGTTCAAGTGTAGTTGAATAAAAACTACTGTGGACTCATATACAAAGACCCTTTCTGTCTCTACCGTTGGGTTGTTGAAAAGCCTGCTGCCTCACCCCCGGAGCAGCTTGCGACACTTCTTTTTCCCCTGAAATAAATTTTATAGAATTGAACTTTTCATCCCATAAACCTCAATCCTGCAGTTCAGTGTTAGCAACAGACTCATGAGTCAACACACCCCTTTAGAGTCAGCAGAACTCTGGCTTTCTTAGCCACCCAAGAGCCCTGACTGCAGGATCAGGTCTGATGACTGCAGGCTATTGATCACAGATATCACTCCATTTCTGTATTTCACTGCGTTTGAACACTTTCACTGATGGGCCAATTGTTTCTGCTTCCAAGAATGAGCAAAATATCAATGCATCAGCACTCACAAACCTACAAGGAAGCTTGAGAGATTTTTGCATCAACTGTTACTTCAGGGACTAAATTCATCTGAATGAATATATATTCATATGTGGAAGTGAATATAAAATAATGGCGAATATCACTGAACACAATTCAGCACTTAGCTGATTGAATATTTGTGAATATTTTAAAAAGGCTTTTTTTACTACTTTTTTACTACTCCTTCCACATGAAAATGCAGTACTCTCAGAGAGACTTTGTTTCTTAATAGCGAATTGAATTCTCTCTGGAGTTCACATTAGAAAGAAATACAGATAGTACACACCTAATCTTTTCTCTGGTCCATCTCCAATATGCTAATTTTTTAAAATGAAATAGCACATAATAAAGAAAAATATGTTTAACACCTAAATTGTCAAAAATTATATTTCAGAATTAATATCTGCTTAATTAAAGGTTGCATTTCATACCTCTTGGAGCTACAGTTTCAGCCTGTCTGCACAAGTGCTGACAGCAGCTCACTGTGAAGCAAGATTTGTCTACAGATACGCTGTTGCTCCTTTCCTTTTCTATCCCCGACTCCTTTCTTCATACAAGCTTGTGCTCAACAAAATTTCAAAGGCAGTAATGTCTGTACAATACATACTCCCTTCACAGTAATGTGGGCAACACTGCAAAAGTCTGAAGTAATGGTGGTCATCTCATTTCAGGGAGAAAAAAGTATATTAGAATAAAGCAGTTACTGGCAGTGATGAGTAAAATTCCTTACACAGTTTTAATCCACCGAGTATTAAAAATCTTAGAAAATATTTTGGAAAGCATATCAGTTTAGCTCATCATCTGTCTCTGGGGAAAACCATCAGTGAATATAAAGATGCATAGAAGAGTAGGTGTGGAGTTTCCAAAGAAAAGTATTGCCTGGTAGTAAAAGCAGACAGGTAAAAGTCAACACACCTACCCTGATATTACTCCAGTCAACACAATAACAATAAAATAGGCATTTTCTTCCACATAATACAAATTCAACAGGAGGACTCCACCTGTGGCATATTGGAATACTACAATTTGATTGACAAACAGGGGACATTTCTATTAAAATACAGCACTATTGAAATCATAATGCTATTCTGAAGTATATAGTACTTGAAATACAGCATATTTGCTTTTGATGTCAACACTGATACAGCTTCTCCTAATGCAATGGAGAGAAGTTAATTTCACAGAATCACAGAATTGTGGTTGAGATTGGAAAGGACCACAGTGGATCATCTGGTCCAACTTTCCTCTCAAGCAGCGTCATCACCGAGCACACGGCACAGGATTGTGAACAGACAGTTCTGGAATATCTCCAGAGAGGGACACTCCACATCATCTCTGGGCAATCTGTCCCCTCACAGTACAGAAGTTCTTCCTCATGTTCAGGTGGAATTTCCTGTGCATCAGTTTCTGCCCATTGCCTCTCATCTTCCAGTTTCAAATACTCAACTAGAAGACTTTAAAATGAGTTAATTTTATGAGTTCTCTTTCCCTAGAGGAATTTCCTGAAGTATTGTTATTCTGTGGTGATGGCATTTTTTACAGTACTATTAGGCATTTAAGTGTCTGCCTACGACACTTGTGGGTACAAGGACTACTATCTCAAAAATCTCAGAGCATCACAGCTTCTGAGCTCACATTTAATCAATGACAGCTGCCATTCTACTGCTTCCCCTGGTGATAGATGTAATTCTGCTAAGAACACATGATGCTACTAATCAATAGTTTTATTCACAAAAATCAAAAATACATGGGTTTTATTCTACTTCCAATCAGATTTCTTGGCTGAAAGAGCTCCCTCCACAACTGTGAGAGAAATTTTGGTAAATCCTTTGGAGATATCCTGTACCAGAAGGCTACACATTATACATAAATCCATATAATCTCACTTCCAAGAGAAAAATCACAGTTCTTCAGAAACTACCTGAAATTTGTGATATACACAATTTTTTCTTTTATCTGAGCACTAATTTAATTTCTTCTTTCCTAAAGGCACACTTCTGTTGATTTTCCCAAGTTAAGCATTCAGATGTCTGAATTTTATTTGAACTTTTCTACCAGAAACACAATAAAATTAACAAAAAATTGCATTAGATATTGTACACATATTTTATCATAAGTATAGGTGATATAATTTTTATCATCCTTTGTTCTGAAAAGCTACTCTTGTTAAGTAAAACTTTTTTTAATCTCATGCTATCCTACAGATTATATGGAGAATCATATATATGTCGTATATACATATGATGATTATTCTATATATACTCTAGATAGTTCTGAGTCAAGCAAAATTGAAAAAGATGTTTATTTCAACATGTTGCACAGCATGGAAGCAGGATTTGTACATTATCTTTAGAAGCAGCCATTCTTGTTCAGAAAACAAAAGTAAACCAGATAAAAATGAAAATTCATACCCAGGGACTTCTAATTCCTCTAGTTTTATTCACCTTCTCTGTAAAAGCACTAATTACATCTATATGGATCAAAAAGAAGGGACAAACTTCCTTCTCTTGAAGGAGCTGCAATGGAAAACTGTATCTGGTAAAATATCTCTCAATTAACCTTCAAGGAGCTAGAGAGCCTGAGCAGAACCCTGCATTGGTAAGTATCTATCTACAAGGCATTTTCCTGGAACACAAAAAATTCTAGATATTAAATTCCTCAAGAAATACCTGTACTTATTTTCCTTGTTTTGCCACTAATATTGATCTTGATGCAAGCCATCCATATTAAAGGTGCATCATTTGAGTTCTGTGTCATGCCTGGCACTGAAGAAAAGGCTGTGAAGGCAGCAGTTTGTACCACTGGGAAATACTACAGCAAGTCAGTCAGCTGAAACTCAATAATAAATTTTCACAATAAAAAATGTATCTGTCAGTAATATTCTAGTCATAAACATTAAATACTTGTGACCGTCTGTGGGTAGGTCACAACAACCAGGTCCACCACCTTGTTCTCTAGAAGCAGGACATTCTCAAAGAAAAATATCAAAATAATGCAAAAGGCTAAAATTACAAATAATTTCAGGACTGAGGTCACTTGGTCTGTTGGGCGTGGGGTAGAAGAGACTGAGGGGACACCTCACTGCAGTTACAACTTCCTTGTGAGGGGAAGAGGAGGAGCAGATGCTGACCTGTGCTTTGTGGTGACCAGTGACAGGACCTGAGGGAATGGCCTGAAGGTTGTGTCAGGGGAGGTTTAGATTATATATTAGAAAAAAATCACCCAGAGGGTGGTCAGGCACTGAACCAGGCTTCCAGGGGAAGTGGTCACAGCACCAAGTCTAACAGAGATCAGGAAGCATTTGGACAATACTCTCAGGCACGTGGGGGGATTCCTGGGGTGTCCTGTGCAGGGCTGGGAGTTGGACTCGATGATCCTTGAGGGTCCCTTCCAATTCAGCACATTCTGTGATTCTGTGATTCTGTGAATTAAAAGTGTGATTTACTAACAACTCTCCAATGCTTAAATCCTTTTGGCTTTCAAGCCTTACTAGTTTGATTTTTAAAATAAATTACTGCTGTCAACACATTAACAATGAAATAGCCCCATACAAGAATCAAGCTATTCCATTAATTGCTAGCTTCGTGCCCTTAGCATTTCCCTTACTTGATGCCCTTTGTCCACTAAGCTTCCCATCTCCCTACTCACAAGATCAGCATATGGTCTTTCGCACTATGGAACCAAGGAAAAGAAAAAAGGTTGTGGCAATTTCACGTAACTGTGGGCATGACTGGCCAGAGAAGACCACCGCAGCTCTGCTCTTTCCTGCCATTCCCTAAGCAAGGAAAGTAATTTGGATCTCCCATCCATCCAGCAGCTGATTTTCATGAAGCATGTAGAAAAGCAATTTATCTCAGATACCTTCCACCATGCACTTTCAAATTGGTCAATAGGTTATGAAGTTATTGAGAGGAAGAGAAAGCAGACAAGAAGACAGTAATTTAGTACGGCTCATCTCCTTCACTGCCAAGAAAAAGAGAAGATAAATAAAATAATGGAATGTGTATCAGGATACCCAAGCCTGACCTTGCAAGCATAAAATTTGCCTCTTTTCTCTTAAATGGACCAATTTACATGTAGAAAGTAACACTCCTAAATTAACACTGGAAGGAGTGGTTTGTTTTCCAGCATAAGATAACGGCCATTAGAGAAACATCATTGGATTTAATTCTTCAACCCTATATTCCAGGAACTATGTCAAACAAGTGGCAGAAATATTAATATTCTGAAAGCATGTGAATTCCCAGAATTTTTGTTCCTGCAATCTCAAATACAATATTCTTATAAATTACTGTTAATCCAGCATTTTTGTATGCCAGTGAAAACACGACTGCAAAAACAGTGATCATTGCCCTATTAATTTCCATGCTCAAATGATTGTTACCTAAATATTTGACTTTTTATCAAAATTACTGACTAATAATAATGAGTATATTATATAGAAACATTTTATTGGCCAGATCTATTCTATTTCAGTTGGAAACTTTTCATACTAACTGTTACCAAGGGAATAGAATAAACTCTGAGTATCTAAGTTGTTATGGTCCAAAGTTGTCCTTGAAGAAAAGAGTTACCTGATTCCAAATGACACGTGTGTAACATATACTGCTGATAATGATACTAGATATCTGTGATAACTGCATGCAATCTGTCTCAGCAAATCATGAAATTATATCAACATTAGACTTCAGATGAACTTGTTCATTTCCTCTGTGTTAAAGACACCCAAGTTTCCAAAACGCAGGGAAGATTGCCTTCTGCTGAACATATCCAAGATTGACTTCTGCTGAACATATCCAAAGACTGGGATATTTGACATGTTATTGGTTTATGACATTGACAAGATATAAACATAGAACATGATAACTGCATCAGTTCCAAATTCTGTGGAGACTAAAAGAACTTCCCCAGCCTGCATACAAACCCCAAGTGTTGAGCAGCCGAATAATATGCAGAAGAGTCCTGCTTTTATGTAGGCAAATTCTCAAAACCTACATTATAAGCAAACAACTTATGTGAGTCTTGCCTTTGGGACACAAACAATTTGTATTAACTTTTTCAAAGTTTCCTATTCTTTTATAAGGAGGAAAAAAATACACTAATTCAAAATGCCATCAATTCTCTGGTCATAGTCCAACATTCCCCTTTAATCTTTCTTC
>VWZT01007371.1:0-27490 GCA_013397055.1 Pachycephala philippinensis
AAAGAGACTCAATGTCTCAGCTCAATATCTTAAAGAAGGGTGAGGACAGTGAAGAAGAGACCTGACTCCCAGGGGCAGCCTGTTACATACAAACCCGAGGTTCTGGAAAACAAAACCAGCCAAGTATCCAGTACCAGAACTGGTTTGAAAATATGTATCAGTTTCTCAGGCTAAGAAAGAAATGGTCTCTAGCAAAACCGTGTGAAAGCATTTATACTTTATTCACCTGGCCTAGTCTCTCACAACCAGCACAGCTGATTTTGGTGCAACTTTTACCTTAGCTCCAGCTGTGCCTTCAGCACAGTGACCCAGTGAATTCAGTTTATTCAAAGGGAGTTCTGCATTTGCTTTTGAAAGACTGCAACACCAATTGCTCAATGACTAAACAGAAAGCAGGTAAGCTTAAATTGTGCACAGCACAGTGTTCCCAGACAGAGTTCTTGCATGTGGGCCCTTTCCTTGGGGCACTCCCCAGCCCTGGAGGCAGGTTTACTATCCAGCCTCTCACAAATTTTCCCATAGGACTGCCTCAGTTCCTTCCTCCTTGCTCTACACCCCTGTCCCGCCCAGCTCTGATCTTCTGCAATCTCCAAATAAAAACTGCCTGGTTTTGAGGTTTCCAGAGAAACTCAGGCAAAGAAACAGGCTTTTTACAGGAGCCTTGCAGCAGTTCCAGCTTTGGCTGCTGCTGAGTGTGGAAGCACGAGAACCGGAGCTGGCCAGAAGAAAGGGACACAAATCCAAAATATGACTGGGATGGCCTTCTGAGGGCTGTGTTTTCTGTGCAGCTGACACCAGAATTTTGCCTCTTCTCTGACCTAGGTCCTTTGTTCCAAAAGGACTGTATTTCCTTTCAGGGGCAATACAATATCAAAACAGGCATTGTGATAACTGCTGAAAAAGGATTTTTCTGAAACTGTGGAATTAGTTTTACTTGACCAGTACGTTAAAACACAATGGTTTGCGGATATCTTTTATTAACTTACAGGGCATAAAAGTACACAAGTAACAAATTTCACCCTGAGAGAAAGAAATCCTCATCCTTCAGATCTGGTGCAAAAAAAGGTTCCCTTTCACTTGCCCCCGTCTTTTCTGTGCTTTCCCTGGGAGAAACCCCTGTAGCCCCGTGGGAAGGCTGCATTTACATTTAAATAGGGATGTTCTCAGGTGATTCTTAAGAGAGAAACAGTAACTACTCATGGGCTCTAATGAGAGTGTTAATTTATATAGTTTCTGATGTGCAGCCCTGATAAAATAACATCCTCGAAATCACTTGTAAATGCAAGTTCTCAAAGTAGTCTTCTGGGACTACTCTAGAAGGGAAGCAACTCTCCCCAGGAGAATCAGTCACGGCTGAGTGGCACTTTCCTGGGGCACTGCCAGGAATGGCCTTCTTCCTTCTTTACCTTCCTGGAATAGCAAACATCACTCTTCTCATTTATTTTCTTCCCTTTATCATGTTCTTCCCCACCTTTTCCCTTGTTGTCCTCCCTCCCATAAAACTAAGAGCTAAAAAATGGGAGACAGAGGCAACAAGGTTTATGACAATTTTTCAAACACGGCCAAAAAAGCCATCTCCAGAGAAATGCAGGTTATAGTCACACCTGCAGTCTAATAACTGTCATCCTCAAGAGACGTGTGCTGTAATTGAGCAGCATCGAAATGGCAGTGCTACTTCATTATTTTTAATATATGCCTCCCTTCTGTAAACCAACATATCAAAATCATAAGCGTTATGAGCAATACTCGATTTCCAAATGAGTCTTCTTTCAACAAAGAGTGCAGAAAGTCAGAGTTGTGTCTTTTGGGTATTTCTGAAATACCATTATGCTTAAACCAGCATAAAAGTCCAGTTGGGAAAAGTCCTCCTAATTTTAATTTTCTTTTTTTTTCTTTAGTTTTCAGCTGTTCGTGTACTATACGAATCCAGCTCCTATTTCTTACTCACCCCCTCTAAAAGGTAGCAGCAGCACTTCACTCAATTGTCTAACTGCGCTTCTGAGAAACGAGCAGCCAGCAGATGCCTGCTGCTGACCTTTGCAGAAGAGCTTCCCCCAGCCCCCAGACTCACCCCACAGTACAAGAGGAGCTTCTCCCACTTGCCTGGGCATTGAAGTTTCCCTTTTCTGTGCTTCAGCCTTGCTCACTCACATGCAATGTAATGTGCATTTAAGCTGTGTTGCCAGAAGTCCCTCTAACTCCTGCACAAGATTTCTTCAGGCCCTCAAGCCTTTGGTGCAGAGGGTCAAAGCTCTCTAGCAGAAGCTGCTGCACTATTTTGGGCTCTCCCTTTGGGAAGCACTGGTGTGAGAAAAGATAAAAAAACATGCACTCAAGTAATTCACACCATCAAATGTTCTTATAAGCTGATAAAATACACATCAGTCTTTTTCTCTTTTCTTCCTCCCTGGACCTTCCCTGTCCTCCATTGCTGTGTGCATTTCCTCCCCCTGATCTGCTGAATTAAACTCAGTAAATGTGTACCAGTAACACAACAACCAGGAAAGTCCTTCCTGAATTATTGGTGGTTTCAAACACCTTGGGTCTCTGGCTGTCCCTGTAAAGTGCTAGAATCAGGCATCGTGTGATGCCTAGAGAGGCCAACCTGGAAACAGGGACTAGGCAGGAGCAAGGGAATAAAGGTGGATATTTATTTGAAAGGCCTTCAGAGGCACACCCTGGGCAGGCCAAAGGCTNGGGTGTCCTTGGAGAGCAGCCTGGAGAGGCTTTGTTCTGTCTGTCTCAGCATGAGAGAGCAGCAGCTCACAGGCTCCAGGGCACTGCAGAGTTACACACTGGGAACACAGAATTTGAAAAATATAAAAGCTAAAACCTAAGGCATCACATGGTGCTCACAAGCCAAAACAGCAAAAGACCCTGGGCAGTGACAGCAAAAGCATAGGTGAAACAGCCAATGTTTGTGGCACACAGCAGGCACGGGCTCTCTTCTGTAAGGTGTTTGCTGCTGTGTGAGCAAGGATCCTGTGTGCAGCCACAGCCCCCAGCCCCCTCAGCCCCGGGAGCCCCGGGCACAGCAGCACTTTCCTGCTGTCCCTGGTGGCACCTGCCAGCTCCTGGACACCAACTGTCCTGCAGCAGCGTTCTCCCTCTGTCCCACCAGCCTTACTAAAGCCATCACTTCTAAATGCTGTGGACCTGACAGAACTGAGCCTTCACACCTCAAGCCTTCCCCTGACCTTGGCTGAGTGGACAAACCACGGGTGGTCGCAGCCCCCTGTGTGTTACACTGTACAGCACGGCTGGTGTGCAGCGAAGCAACCCACACACAGAAGGCAGCAGCAGCTACAAACCCATTTAATACAACAGCAGCTGCAAATGGGCCTTTAACTCACACCAGCAAATGGTGTAAATCCAGAATATTAAAAGCACAAATGTGCTGTTGAAGAGAGTAAGAGGCAAATTAAAGTCAGAGCAACACCAAATTCTGGGAAGAAAGCCAGTAAGAACAGAGAAGGAAGCAAAAGCACTGCATCCTTTGGCCTCATTTGTCACGAGAGGCGGTGAAGTTAAATCTTGTAGCAGAGCCAGGGATGAGCCTTTCTTTTGGAAACATACCTGCAGTGAAGCTCCTCTTCCATCACAGCTTTCCATCCTCTCAACACAGAAGTTTAACAACCTAAATCTAAATGCTTTAAAGATTGCTTTAACAATGCTTTAACAAATACAGGCTGGGCAGAGACTGGATCCAGAGCAGTCAGCCCGGAGGGGAAGGATTTGGGGGTGTTGATTGATGAGATGCTCAACGTGACCTGGCAATGTGCAATGACAGCCTCAAAAGCCAACTGTGTGCTGGGCTGCATCAAGAGCAGAGGGACCAGCAGAGCCAGGGAAGTGATTTGTCCCCTCTGCTCTGCCGAGACCCCACCTGCAGTGCTGCAGCCGCCTCTGGGGCCCCCCAACATTGAAAGGACATAGACCTATTGGAGTGGGTTCAGAGGAGGCCACAAAGATGACCAGAGCTGACCTCTGCTCTGCACAAAGGCTGAGTCAGGGTTGTTCAGCCTGGAGAAGAGAAGGCTTTGGGGAGACCTTAGAGTGCTTTCCAGTACCTAAAGGGAGCTGGGGAGGGACTTTTTACACAGGTATGGAGTAACAGGACATGGGAAAATGGCTTTAGACTGACAGAGGCCAGGGTTAGATTAGATAATAGGAAGAAATTCTTCCCTTTCAGAGTGGTGAGGCCCTGGCACAGGTCCCCCAGAGAAGCTGTAGCTGAAAATGTTCAAGGCCAGGTTGGACAGGCCTTGGAGCAATCCTGTCTAGTGGAAGAAACTATTTAATGAGTGTTGCAGCTTCGCCAAAGTTAAATATCCTGGTGCTTTGTCCAAAGTGTTTCTTTTGGTAACTGCCATGAACTTACCAACCTCTGGACAAACCCCTCCGTCCCACCCCTATGATGCAGTGATGCCTTAGGTTTTAGCTTTTATATTTCTCAAATTCTGCATTCCCAGTGTGTAACTCTGCAGTGTCCTGCAGCCTGGGAGCTGCTGCTCTCTCATGCTGAGACAGACAGAACAAAGCCTCTCCAGGCTGCTCTCCAAGGACACCCAGCCCGGCCTAGGCCCAAAATGTGTAACCCAGCATCTTGAGAAGGGGGGCAAGCTGAGGGGAAATTCCATCATTAGCTAAAGTTTTAATTGGTGAAATTGGGTTGAGATGCAAATGGCCCAAAGCTATAAAAGTGTGAAGAATTCGTGACTCGGGGTCCATCTTGGGTGCAGCCTTTGGCCTGCCCAGGGTGTGCCTCTGAAGGCCTTTCAAATAAATATCCACCTTTATTCCCTTACTCCTGTCCAGTCTCTGTTTCTAGGTTGGCCTCTTTAGGCATCAGCAGCATGGGCCAAGGTAGGGCAGTGCCAGCTCTCTGGTGTTCCTGGCCCCTGTTAGCAAGGATGTGTTCACACCCAGTGCATCCAATTCCTCACTATCAAGTTTGTTACAGCAGCATTTTTTGTCACACTGAAGCTGAACAGCCTTCACAGTCCGAAGTTGCTACGTTGCTTTAGGGAATTAGCTGCTGTTTTGGTTTACGTTGTTACATTAAAATTACTTCCTTCTGTCAGTTTGCTTGTAAAACCACAAAATGTAATTTTACTTTTGGTTTCTTTGAAAAATTATTTGATTTCCAGAGTCACATTATGGGATGTGATCTAGCCATTGCTACCTGCAGACTCTTCAAGAGATATTCCTGACAGGCTCAAGGCTGCTTCCATCTGGTAGCACAGCAGTGTCATTATTTCAGCACTGGATGGCTTTGTGTACTTTATAAATTCTATTCAGATAGCAAAATTCATAAAAAGAAAAACCACTGAACTAGATATCTACATTATCAGAGATGGTAAAGAGTTCTTTAGGAGAAGGGAGAACACTGGGCTCGTGGTTAGAAACCTGGAAGCCCTGGGCCATGCCCATCACAGACTCCAGAGGACTGGGGATGAGTGCTTCGCTAGCAATGCTCTTACACCTGCTAAAGCTGGATGCAAAGAAAAAACTCAACTCTTTGTGAATGAGGCTCTGAGAAGAATTTGGGTTTAGTTACTTCCCCCAATATTTTGCTAGTGCCAAAGGAAGGGGAATTCTAGGACTTGGATGAGAAGTTGTCATTTTTTGACTTTTTTTTAAATCAAAACTTTTGATGAAAAGTTGGCTTAGTTTTGACTTCTAGATTAAAAAGTAGAATAGTGCTCATAAATGCATAACCTTGTGCAGTTTGTCCTATCAAAAAGTAGGTTGCAAGGTACAGAAAGGAGAACTCAGGTTTCACAGCTTAGATTTTCAGTGAAAAACCTAAACCCCCCCAATATTTTAGAGGACACACCAGAAGAACAGGCACTGTTAAGAAGCTATTAACAGCCAGTTTGAAGCCAGTTTTGTCAGTGGATTCTGAATTACAGAGAGACAAACCACACCAAATAATCTAAGAGGCTGGATTTGTATCAGAAGGAATCCTGCATTAACCCTGAAGGAGCAAGAAAGGAAATGTGCAGCCCCAAAAGACTGACTGCAGGTCCAGTTCCTTCCAACTTTGCTGATGAACCTTTTAAGACCAAAGGGAACCTTAGTGAAACCATGGATAAATCTAATTGGTTTTTAAGCATATGAGCTGGCTAGGCTTTGCCCAGAGGTTGTTAATGAATAATTTGACCTGCTGAAAGCCAAAAGAGAGTTTATTGCTTAACCCTGTAGCTACAGTAATTGTAATTAAGTGGTAGCCTGGGAAAGTCTGTTCCCAGCAACCTGCTAAGGCAAAGCAAAAAATTAATGTTTAAAGTTGATTAACTTTGTCATAACTTTTGTCTTGCGCTCAGAGTACAATTTTAACCAGTCCTCAAGACATTTTGACAGCTGATACTGACTATTGGCACAGTACAATTGTTGTGCACTGTAATGCATTCTGTACTGCACTATTGTTTATTTATGCTGTGGAAGCACCTGGTTGATGCCTAAAGAGGCCAACCTAGAAACAGAGACCAGACAGGAGTAAGGGAATAAAGGTGGATATTTATTTGAAAGGCCTTCAGAGGCACACCCTGGGCAGGCCAAAGGCTGCACCCAAGATGGACCCCGAGTCACGAGTTCTTCACACTTTTATAGCTTTGGTCCATTTGCATCTCAACCCAATTTCACCAATTAAACTTTAGCTAATGATGGAATTTCCCCTCAGCTTGCCCCCCTTCTCAAGATGCTGGGTTACACATTTTGGGCCTAGGCCGGGCTGGGTGTCCTTGGAGAGCAGCCTGGAGAGGCTTTGTTCTGTCTGTCTCAGCATGAGAGAGCAGCAGCTCCCAGGCTGCAGGACACTGCAGAGTTACACACTGGGAATACAGAATTTGGAAAATATAAAAGCTAAAACCTAAGGCATCATGGTGACTCTGGTCAAGGTGAGACACTGCCCAAACTCACAGGTCTGACAAATGCCCAGTGTAAGACCCCCAGAGCAGGGGGCAGGAGTGTCTCCCTAGGCCACACAGAACATCCTGAGCAAGTATCCTATGGACACAGCTGCCTCTTCCAATCAGCACATGCTGCCCTGGCGATGGTGAGACACAGACAGGCAGGAGGATCCCCAAATTCCAGTTTCTGCTATTGTTTCCTTACAAACAATTCCATATTTAGAACACAGTAATCAACACAGGTGCAAACAGCCCTGTACTGTACCTTTGCTTACAGGGTTTCTTGAAATGTTTTGTTCAGTTGCTATGACTTGTCAGAATCTGCCACAGAGCATTTCTCAGCTACACAACTGCTCCTCAAGACAGGTGCTGGCCTCCACCTGGCAAATACAGCTCTTTGCCTGACCTGGCACCAGGAATTACCAACCTCACCTCCTCGTAGTAACCAGGAACAAGAAGGAAAAACTGTTTAGTGTAAATTTAAGGTTAGTGCAGCTTACTCGCTTTTAGGGGTCACAGGGTACCAGAGAAGTACTCTCTTAAAATGAGCAGCAAACCCCAGGGTTGCAAGGGCTGGGGAGTTAGGAGTAGAAATGTGTCCAGACAGTTCATTGGAGTTTGTTTTAAAAGTTATATGCTCTGAGGCTGCCTCTAGCAACCAGTTGTTTTACAAATGGCCCTTTGTGTCCAGTCCTAAAGAGAAAAATATAAATTACAGACAGTTCTGGCCACACAGACCAAATTCAAGTATGACTTGGATCCTACTCTGCCACTTGGCATGATTCATCATGCAGTTAATCAATTTTTGTCTTCAACAATGCAAAACCAAACCAAACACACACATCCCAAAAACCAGGTTATCCGTCATGGCTATGTGTGAGGACAATCCCCTAAGCCAGCAAAGCTGCACAGGTATAAACCAGTACAAGGAAACAAATGTTTTGGCACAGAAAATTTCAGTGTTCTTTGTGATCATCCCTATTAATCAGTATATGAATAAATGGGCTCTGGCTCCCTGTCCTACACATGACAGAGGTGTTCACTTTCACACTAACCTGCAATATTGTGCCCTGGAAGTGGCCATTTGCATGTTTCATAAAAGCTGAACGTAAGCAAATAGGAAATCAATTCACTCTGCAACATTTCTGTTTAAGAAAAAAAGGGCAGCTAGTTGATCAGCTGGGGTACAAAAGAGTTAACTCAAAAAAATAAGGAAGAGAGAAAAACATAAAAGGATAATCCTTTAAGATTATAAAGGTTTTGTGTAATGCTTAATTGTAATCAATATATAGGACTAGACAAGGATCATCCTCACAAAGGATGACATAAAAGGATTAGTGACTTCCACCCAGCACAAAACCGCTCAGAGACACGGTTATTACACTTTGGAATTGTTTCTTCTCCAAATAAGATTTTAAAATTCCGAAGAGATGATAAAGAGAGGCACAAGAAGAAAAAGGGGTGGCCTTTATTTTTCCTATTTTTTTCAAGATGCAAAGTTAAAATGCAAGTCAAGAGATTTAAGAATATTAATGTAGAGCTATAGAAAGGGTAAGACCCCACAAAACTTACAAGACTGTTTCATTTTCAGTTGTTCAACATAAATAATTGTATCATCCTTCATTTAGACAATTTCAAATACGTTTTCTTTTCTTTTCAGGCTTGAGTTCTTAGAGTCCACTTCTCAAGTTTCCAACCAGGTTTTGCCAGCTGGACTCTTTGAAATGAAAACTGAGATTCACATGATCATACAGTTCTCTGAATGGGACTTGAAGGAAAAGGGATAAAAATACACCCGAAGCAATGGTATTGTCCAACACACAGGCTGCACAGCAGTGAAGAAGTGATCAGAGACAGACAGTAACAAACTCTGCCAGCCCCTCTTTCATCATCTCTTTCCCTTTGTGGAAAGTAAAACATCTTTCTTTATGCACAGCCACTTCCCCAGACTTTCTTGTGTGCTGTAATCACTTCTCTTGTTCCAGTGGCTCATCTCCACATCTCCTTGCCTCTTTTCAGTACTTTGATCCTCTCCTTTTTCATTCTCATTCTATCTTTCTGTTTCCTACCATCTCTGTTCCCAAGTTCCACCCCCAGATTCCAGCAGAAGGGTATAATTTCTCACTTTCCTGTTCTTCTATTAGTTATGCCACTGATGAATCATCCAAATTGCAAAGAAAAACATGCTCCCCATCATTTGTGAATTTGGTTTACAAATCTGATTGAATGATAGGAACAAATATTACATGGAATGAATATGTAAAAGTTAGCTAGCCACTGTGAACGACTCTGAGGCTGCTCATACAGACAGAGATATCTGGTAGGAAATCACAGGGTACATATCCTGGTGGGGTGTTCCATGGTGCTAGTCACAGCTCACAGCCAAAACAGGATCTGTTTCTGCAGACAGCATTAAAACTGTCTGCTCTTCTATACATGCAGCTACAAAAGTCTCAGCATATCTGTGGGTGTTCAACACAACAGCAAACAGAACAAAGAGAACTGCTGTGTTCGAGTGAGGTGCTTGGCTAAAAAGAACAGCTCTCCCATCCACCATCTCAGTTAAACAACTGTCAGGGAAGTGACATGTTAGATGATAAATATGGATGGACATCAGACAGAAACTTGTCAAAGTCCCCAGTAAGTTGAATATGGTGGCATGAGTGGTTCAGATGTCAATATCAGAGCCAGGAGTCCCACATCCCACTGAGCCACCTCCACTCACTCACTGGTAAAATCAGGAAAATGCCATCTGCTCTTCCTTCCAGGGATATTGTTAATTAATTAATTCTTAATTAAGTTTGCAAAATACAAATATCCTCAATTGAAAGAAACCGTAAAAGTGAAATTATTGTTAGGAGGATAAGAACTCTTGCCTGGAGAAAACCTTTGGGTGTATTTTCTCATTAACGCTAATGGAAATTAACAGCTTAATGCAAGCCAAGCTGAAAATAAGATAATTTACATTTGCATCTTAACTACATTTGGTTCATTACTTATTTTGGATCACTGATGCGTGATGGGAAGGTGAGCCTCTGAACTTCAAGCTATGGTTTTTGAGTGGTCCTACATGCACAAATACATCCCAGTAAAATCTGTGCAATTGTGACAGTTCTCTCCTTCTGGCAACACACACGGCAGCACGCAGAGCATGCTTTGCTAAAGGGACACACCAACCTCACAGAGAACACGAGACAGCAATCAGCAGAGGCCAAAGACTACATCCAGGAAAGAAACTTGGAGGCTGTTCAGAAAGGATAAAAGGAGAGAGGCACACGTGGTGTTTACATTTAACTCCAGCCCAAAATTGCAATTCTGAGAGCTTTTGCTGTACCCTGGACATGTCCAGGTATGTTTGAGACCCCAGCTTTCCCTGGACACCGAGAGAATTTTCCTTCAGTTACATCTAATTGCCTGTTCAGTCTTGACAGACGCAGAGCTGGCACCTCCTGCCATACGCTCCAGCCCAGGTGGGGAGGGTGTCCCCCACACACAGGGACACAGAAAGCAGTTTTACCAACACCTCTGAACAAAAGCAGAGGAGGAGGACCAGTTTTTGCAGTTTCACGTGGAAGGAGCTACCTTACCTCATGGGAACTGTTCCTGAGAGATGTCAAGTCCACTTCTCTTAGGGGATCAGCCACCTCACCCCACAAACACGAGGGTCCAGCCTGTCATTTCCCACACCAAGTGGAGGAGATGAGACATGGGGAGCCTTCCCACCCCAAATCTCAGGTGAGCATCCTAATGCTAGACTACGGTGGTGGTTTCTGTCTTGGCCTTTCCTAAAGCCCAAACAATATGTAAGGGAAGAGCTTCAAGAGAGAGAAGTGAAGCAGCCCATCCCAGGACACAGAGAGCCACATGAACCTTTCAACTCCACACATGACACGAGAGCATGTGACATGCAGATGCCTTTGCTAGACAGGCACATGGGTGACCACACCAGCAGCTCAAAGTCTGAATTCCTCATGCCAGTCTGAGCTCTCTGTATTTCACACATGAAGTTACTCTTACCTTTAGCTGACTTCCTTCGCCCCGTGGTCAGGGGCATTCCCCAGTTCTCCTACCACAGCAATCAGACACAACTGCACCAAGTAAAGTGAGGAAACCACCTTTAAATGTAAAGATACTGCTTTCCCCTACGTTAAGATGTTGCTTGTGTATGGTAAGACCAGGAGCAGCAAGAAAACGATGAAGTTTACAGGAACATTGTGCTAAACACAAGGAATAAACCAGAAATTTCAAGGGAAGCCTCCACAGATTCCCTCCCACAAATCACACACTTTGAGAGAGTTACTTACTTTGTGAAAACATATGAACAGGGTTAGATTTTCAACCACTGACAGGGGCTTTTATTTTTCCTTCTAAAATGCAGAAATTCAAAGCATATTTTTTGGTTATCTGTAGCACACTTTCCATCCTATTTTAATTCCAAAAAATGAGGGGCCAAAATTGTGCACAACAGGAATCATGGGAATTTAGAATAATGTGTGTCTTCTTTGCTTAATAACTTCTGAGGGTATTCAAGAGTTAATGTCTTCTGCGTTTTCAATTATGATAACAGCAAAAGCTGCGTAAGTCAGCACAGCATATATATTTTACTAAAGTATAATTCCAGGAAAGTCACATTTTTGTAAGAATAATTTACCACACCAATTTATGCCTTTACCCTTAATTAATCTGTCTGAGAAAGATGTCATCTGTTTTGATGAATATGATAATCACCAGGTTTTGCAGGCTATGATAGACTGATAATGGCAAAAAGAATTTCTTGTGCCGCCTCACCCAAACACACAGTCACCTGTTCTTCACTAAGAAAATACGCATCAAGCAAGCTGTGTATGAAGCTGTGGAACAGAGACACTGCCAAGCACAAACTTCTTCCATGAACAACCTTCCAAACCCCCCGAGCTCCGTGCTGGGTCACGGGCACTTCTGGAGGCAGACCCAGGTGCTGCGGGACGGCAGTTCCCTGAGCCCCAGGAACTGGTGTCACGGTTCCTTAGAAAGCACAGAACAGGGTGAGAATCATTCCACAGGAGACCGTGGTGGGACACAGAGCAGGCTGAAGCATGGGCTCTTCCCCTCCTCTCCATAAATCCACACCACAGCACCTGCAGCCTGGGAGAGCATGAAGCCATTGGCCCCAGGGCTGCAGAGCCCGGGGAAGGGTTCCTGCAGCATCGCTGGGGCAGGCGGGCACCTCCAGCAGCAAACACTTCCCCATGACACTGCCACGGTCTTGATGTACTGCTTCTGGGCTTTGTCCCTCCCTCGCCACCCTCCTGCAACAGCAAACAGCTGCACAGCTCTAAGCAGAGTGAAATATCATCTGTCATCACGCTGACCTTTCAGCGCCTGCCCTCTTTCCTGCATTAAATTGTGCTCTGCAATTTTGTCCAGATTCTTTTGGGAAACATTTTGTTTCTAAGCCAGTTCACAAGTTCACTTCCCACACTGGGATGGGGGCTCATACCCTGTGATGACACTGCCATGAAACAGAGAACATTTTCAAACCTCTTTGTCCTTCTCTGTGCCCAAACAGGGGGAAAACACCAGCTGTATTGTGCAAACAACTTCCACGAAGGCATATTGGCTTCTGCCCCTGGAAGGTTTGTCTCCTTTTTCCTTTCTGAGGAGTGCACAAGTTTGCAGTATCCAGGTGAGGCTTCCTCCCTCTTGGTTAAATAAGCCAAAGCTCTGTTCAGACAAGTCTCACTGCTTGCCTGTTTATACTGTTCTTCATCACAAATGTGGTTTTATGAACTGCTGTGGTATGGGTAGGAGAATGTACATTCAAATGAGTATTACCCACTATCTTAAGTATGCAGGTGTACTTATCCACTATTATGATTTTTAAAATCATAAAGTCTAGGCATAATATGCCTAGAATTGGCATCAAGGAAATATCTGGAGACAAGAAGAAATTTATCATAAGAGATTATGGGTGATAAAAGAGTGTTATTTGTACAAAACCACTCAGTTTGCACTCCGTATCATAAACAATGATGAGCAAAGAAATGCGCAAAGGAAGGGCTACATAAAAAAAAAGTTAGTATTTTTTACAGATTTACTTCACCAAGCTACAGATTCATTTTACATGTTAAAACAAGAAACACAAGACAACAACCATACCAACAAAAAAACCCAAACCCCACAACTCTCCGAGGCCAAGGATTAGCTACCTCCCTACAACCACTCCCAAATCCAGATCACAAGCTGACTTGGAGAGAATTCTTTCCTGAAGAATCTGCTTAATTGTTAAGTTGCTGTCCGAAACAGCATCTGTAATTCAGAGCTGTGCTGAACTTGTGTCCATGTAATATCAGGTACAAATGCAGCTCTCTGCTGAACCCTCCAAGCAGAAAGGAGGCTGCAGAGGATGGCAGATGAGAGGAGGCAGTAGGCAGAAACCCACGCACTGTGAGCCCCACTGCAGACTTACTGGGGGAAAGAATGACAGCCAGGGATGGACAGAGCTGCCCCCAGCCAGCAGCAGCCCCTCCTCACTGCAGCACAGTGCCTGCTGTGAGAAAGGAAAGGCTGCAAAACTGCTCTGCCTTTCCCTTCCATCACCACCTAAGTGCCTCCAGCTGGGGCTGAGCCTCTTCAGACCACACTGGTAGCTCACCACTCTGGCTGTAGCAACAGCCCAGGGAAATCTGATGAGTTTTTCTCTTGGGTTGTGCCTGGTACTCAGCCTGGAAAACACTGCCCTGAATCCTGAAGCAGCACTCAGCAGCAGCTGAGCAACACCAGCCCAGACAGCACAGGACACAGCCAGAGAGGCAGGGGTTTGGAGCAATCAGCAGGTATTACACAGCCAGGTGCCTGAATTACAAGTGGCTGCACACACAGTTGCCTCAACCAGCAGAGGAACACAGGAGAAACATCTCCTGCCCCAGAGGCAGTGAAGAGCAGACTCCTGTGGCTCCTCCTGGACAGCACAGAGCAGAGGTGCCGAAGTGAGAAGGGCAGATTACTTTAGAGATGGTGGGGCTGTGCCGGTGTGCACAGTTTGTTCTACAAGGCTGGTCCAATTTTTCTCGTCAGCAAAAATACAAAAAAAAAATCAGAACAACTAGAGAGACAAAGTCTGCAATAGCAAGCAGCATATTTTTAGGAAGAGAATCACTGAAGACACAAACAGGAAGAAGTTATCCTGTTCCACAAAAGCACCTCAAAAAACAATCCAGAAGACACAGGTGTAGCCCCCTCCAATTTCCCAGTATCTTATCACAAACCAAAGAAAGCACTCAAAAATACAGAGGTGAAAAAAATGAAATCTCAGACAGATTTTTCCTACCTGGATCATCACAAGCGGTCTGCTCAGCAAGGGGGGTGAGCCAAGGGTGAGGACAACAAGGCAGGCACAGGGCAGCATCCTCTTCATCACCAGGAATGGCCCCACAGCACTCAGCCTGCAGGGAGGACACAGGCTCAGCGTCAAGCCAGAAAGCCAATTCAGCAGGACAAGGCCAGGATCAGCCAAGTGTGAGCACAGACAAGGATCTGGGCCGGGGTCTGAGCTTAGCTGCAGCTCCTGAGCCCCCAGAGACAGGGCCCAGCTCAGTCCCACACCCCTCCAGGCTGCAGCTGCCCCTTATCACGCCTGGCCTTGATTAGAGGCAGCCAGAGCCCGGGGGTGGGGAGCAGGTTGTGGCTTCTCCCAAATATTAGGACAGCTACAAAGAGAACATGGGGTCTGACACAGAGCTCACTGAGGAAGACAAAAGGGGACACATGCTGGTGGAAGTCAGAGAAACCAGCATGAAGTGTTTTGATCCTGAAAAGGAAAAGAATCAAACTCCTTTCTTCTTCCTACTCCCTTGGGAGCCAGGCTTCTGAGGAGAGATAAAGTGAATTTTATCCACATAAGCCTTTTTGCCTATTTTCTCTGTCTGACAGAAAACTGCCAGCAGGGACAGGGGTGGGGAGGCTGCGCTGTGCCCAGATGAGCACAGTCAGTCCTCACACGTGCTGACAGCCCCTCAAGGTGTCTGCTGCAAACACAGCATTTCACCTCATCAGTGCAGTTCTCTCCTGTCCCTCTTTCCCCTGCCAGGACTCCAAAGCCCCACAGTGCCAGTGCAAATCAAAACCCAGCCCATCCTCAGCCTGCCGCCAGCAGCAGCTCCACGTGGCAGGACCCAGGGGCAGGGCAGGCCACAGCATCCAGGAAACAGCAGTACGTGACACATCTGTACCTCACTCAGCAGTTAGTCTTATTTCATGGGAAGATTCTGCACAGGGTTTGTGAAGGATTCAGAAAATGAACAGATGTTAAAAAATGATCAGTTGTTAAGAGTCACACGGCTTGATCATAGCCTCAACAGGTAACCATCTGTAACGCTTTTTTCTGATCATCTTGCAATGGTCTATAAACACACACTAGTCATGTTATAAAAATATTAGACATTTATTTCTCATCTATTAACTTACTATAAATGGAAATCCTCCATAAAAAGGAACTTTGTACTCATTCAAATCTGCAACCTTGATTTCCACTTTGCTTTTTTAACCACCACTTATTTTAATAAAAGGGACATTAACTACTTTGCTTCATTTCTTTCGCTCATTGAGGGTTCAGCTACATCCTTCTTTCTTCCTGTGCAGCAGAGCAGAGAGGGATATAGCAGAGCACATTAGGGATGGCACTTACTGAGGGAATTGTTCTTTCTCCCTGCTCTCTTTGCAGAGAGAAAACAGCTGGTCCCAGAGGCCTGTGTTGAGAGACAGCTGGAAAAGGCAGGCAGGGGGCTGCAGGCAAGGGCAAGAATCTGCTGAAAAGGTAATAAAAGTCCAAGGCTGTGCCTTGCAGGCTGCAAAATCTGCACTCAGTGGGGATTTGGGAGCAGCTGGAATCCTCAAAGTGAGCAGAGGCACAGGGAGCAGCAGATTAGCATTAGTGATCCTGGTGGCTTGTAGTGCCTCCAGAGCTTCCGTATTTTCTGGAGGACTGGGTAGGCTGAAATCACTGCTATTCCATGAGAATGGGCAAGGACCACTCTCAGTATTCCTGATGATATTCTGTGGTGAAATACCCTCCCTCATCCTCTTCACTTAATTCCTACCCTGCTAGCATGGCACCTGGTTAAACAATAATTTTCCTGCTCAGCCAAGGGTGGGATGTCACACCAAGGTGGCTTCCTTTGTCACCATTAACACTAGAAGGACTTGTATAATAGGATTCCTCTTCAGAGGCCTTAGATCTGACTGCTCCAGAGTGGAATTTTTGGACAATAGTTCTTTCAATCACTTTCATCCCAGCCTTTTTACATTCCCTGCCATCTACCTTTTAAAAATCCAATATTTCTGTGTTGCTGCCTTTGAACATTTCCCCCTAAGTACCTCAAACAAATCCAATGGTATAATGACCATTTTCTCTCAGATGAAGGCTCTATCTTTTGTCACTTAGTGTTCATTTCCAACCACTACAGCTTCTGATCTTATTGATTGCTTAAGAAAAAGCAGCAAGCAAACAGTCCTGAAATAACCACCAGAAACATTCATCCTTCCCCAGTCATTCTGTAATTCTTAATCTTAGTCAATAGTAGAGTCATTAAAACCCTCCCATGACGACTGTCCTTGACTCTTTATGAACTGCAGAAACACTGCATGCTCTGCTCTCACTTGTCATCTTGCAGGTCTGGTACAGGCTCTCCTTATCTCTTTCCATCATTTTTATTCTTCTCTTCCAGTTCTCTTTATGAGAGCAGCTGAGTCTGCCCAGTCTGCTTTTACTGCAGACCTGTCCCCAGGCTCCCACATTGCTATTACTCCTTCCTTCCTGTTGAAGCTTCCCTTTTCCACGGGCTCTGGTTTGTGGCAGTAGGAGTGCAGGAGCACCTGCTGTGGGCAGTGTGACCTCCACACGTGGGGGGTTTGTGCCCAGTGGGAAGCACAGCTTTGCTGGGTTGGTTGCCCCCAGTCCCAAACACTGAAATCACTGCTGTGATCATAACAAAGCCTTTACCACTGTGAGAAGGAAACAATTTTAACTGCTCTAAGAGGCAGTGTACAGCACACAGAAGTTTAATCATGCTCAGAAAGAAGGCTGGCACCTCTCCAGTGTGCTTACTCACACATGGCATCTGAGGAATATGCTGGGACCTATTCTCATATTTGGCCAAAGGGAGCTCACCATGTGACTGAAACTATTTCAGGTGTATCAAGTCATTCATATCTGACATCTGATACCTTTATGCATATCAAGCAATTTCCTTCCAGCAAAAGAATCTCCAGTGAGATCATGGAGACTGCTTAAAGAGTAAATTGCTACTTCAGGTCATCAGCTTTTGGCTCACTGACCAATTTCTGGAAAGGCTGCATTGCTTTTTCTTGTGTTCAAAATACAACATAAGGAGAATATCAAACCTTGAATATGTTTCCTCTTTGTGAGAATGATGTATGTAAATTTGTAATTTTAGGTTCATAATTACAATACTTAATTATTTTCTAGTCTAGAAAATCAGACTTTATTTTCCTATCTTCAGAAATTAACTTGAAATTGCTTTAATAATAAAAACCGCTTTTCATTTGTATTCTGTTTCCTCTGCACTCTCATTAGTGATTCATAATTTAAGCATCAGGAGTGATTAATGGCTGCCTACACCACATAAAGCTGTTAAGGAACAATGCTGTAATTCAGAAGGTTTAGAGGCTCTCCTCATTCCATGTCCCACATGTTAACCTGCACTGAAACTAATCCGCTTCATCCAAACTCAGGAGGCAGAAGGATGCGGTCCAAAAACCCCACTGGAAATGATGTGAACTTACCAGAGGAAATGCCCAGCAAATATCATGAAACAGAAGTTAAAAAGGAGAGCAAACACTGTGTTAGGATTTAATGGCAAGCTGGCAGACAGCAGCTAAAGCTTTTGTCTCGTTTTTAGGTCTAGCTGAGCTCGTGTCTCTTTGCATGGTGTCTAACAAATCTAAAGGGGAAGGGAGCAGGGAGTGCTGTGGAACACTAAGGACACAGCTGGGGAGCTCCTTATCTCAGAGCAGCCCCCCATCTCAGCACAGCACCCAGAGCAGGCAGGAAGGAGCCTCTCCCAGCACAATCTGAGATGCTCAGAAGCAGCCACAAGGAGCTTTGCTGGTTCTTCAAGGTTATTTTGATGATGCCTTATCATTTGCCCTTGGGATCAAATTATAACACCTTGTAATGCAATTTACAGATGCAGACCCTAAAATGGAGCATCAGCACATTCAAGTCTGTGCTGCTGAGGAGTTCTCTGGGGTCCTCCAAAGCTGCAAAAAGCCATGCAAATGTTCAGCTTTTCCTAGGGGACTTGCCCTACTGCTGCAAAAACAGCTTTAAGCCCAAGCCCTCTGAACTTGCACAAGTGGGGCCTGTGGGTCTGAGTACTGAATCTACTGATCTGACAAATCTGATTCCACAAAATTTAATGATCTGACAAACCTATGTGAGAGACACTGACCATTAAATCCACCTAGGCAGTTTGGGTGAGGTGAGGGTGGCCAGGTCAGGGTCTGATTTTGCTGCAGTACTTTTATTAAAGCTTGCCCATAAGGAAGGAAGGGCTAGGTTGCTGTATACATATCCTTCATGCAGCCAAACACACCGCAGGTGTTGGCAGGGGCACTGCACACAGCTGTGTCTAAGCAGTTTGAGATTCCACAGTACTTGTTTTGCTTACCACATTCTTTATTTCTACTGACTGTTGTCCTAAGAAAACTCCTTATCTCCTCACTTTCCCTCACCAGTAGAAGCACTTTCCTCTCTCCATAATACCCAGACTGTAAACAAACTTTCCACAAGCAAACACCAAGCTCAAGAGTTTTCCTTCCTGTTAAGAGCCTGCCCACATGGAGGGTGGAAGAAGGCAGGACAGAGCTAAATCCAGTGCTGCTTTGAAATATGCACTGGAGAAGCTAACCTTGGTTTGCAAAATAGTGGTGGTGATAGCTGGTAAAAATTGGGAGTTGATATTTACCTTGTTAAGGATTTGCAGAGCCAAGAGACACAAGCAGATTGGTAACAGCTGAGAATACTGATCACAGCCAGAGTATTGCCTCACTCTTTTGGCTCTTCAGGCAATAAGCAATGACTAAGTCCTTTGCTCAGGAGATTTGATTCAGTTTATATTAATTTAATTTTCTGAAAATTAAGAAAAGGATTAATTTCTTATTTAGTTTTCAATTAGTTCTCATAGGAGCCAGCATTCCACTATTTTACTGGAGTAGGGAAGACAACTGTCTTCAATATCTACTGTTGTGTATTAACTGGTGACTTAAAGTGTCCCATATCACCTCCCCAAAAAAATGAAGAGAAATCATGCGTTGAAGGATTGCCTTGGTGCCTCCTTAAAAGTGGAGCTAGGTAGGAGATGACAACCTGATTAGCATCCCCTGAGAGTCTGTGAATAGGCACACAGTTCCTCAGCCACGCTGATGAGAATGAGCCGGGTTGGAGTGTCATCACACTGAGGAGCATCCTACCCTCCTAATTCGAGTGGGTGAAGGGGACTCATTGAGATGATGGGCTCATTTACGGCATCTGCCTGTCCTCACTCCTCCCTTCCCATCGCCCATCCTGCAGCCAAAGAGGTCTGCTGCCATCACCGAGGTGTTCTCCTGCAGAACACGGGCCTTGCTGTTTGCTCAGGGCTGCTCTGGAGCAGTTCACACCTTGGACCACAACCAGCAGTCAAGAGCCCAAGCACACTATCAAAGAGATTATTTTTCTGGGTATTAGTTATCACTACTGCTAAATAAATGCCAGTCATTTTTAACTTCAAACAATTTTAACGTGTCCAGCTATACCCACTAAACCTGGGGTCCTCTCCTACATTTACTGTATGAAATTGAGTCTGTTACCAAAACTGGATCCTCACCCAACCACTCATAAGGGAACATGATGATCCTTTTCCTCTCTTTACTTAAACCCTCCATTTTCCAGAGCCACACTATAATGGCACAATTTCCAGTCCCTTCAGTGATGTTTCAGTGCTGTGCCCCCCATCCTGCCCGTCCCTGCCAGACCAGAGCCCTGCTCATTGCAGCTGCCCCGGGGAAAAGTGGGTGCAAATGCCGTGGTGGTGAGCAGTGGGTGGCACTGGCCTGAGAGGTGTCAGGGAGAAGTGAGGCATCCAGCACACCCAGAATTATCCCTGTGATTCTGAGCCACTCAGCAGAGGGCCCACATCTGCTGTTCCTCCCCCACTGCTGCATCAGCCCAACGTTTTGGATTTATCCCCAGTTCCAACTCTTCCTGGTGCAAGTCCTAAGGGCTGTCACAGCATGTCCTGCCCACAGAGGCCCACAGAGGGCTGCCTCTGGAGGCTGCTCCTCCAGCCGGAAAAGGAACCCTTGGGACTTGAACAGGAAAAAAACCACTGTCTTGGTAGTGGTGTTCCCAGATATTTAGCAATTAGATTCAAGGTTTAAGTTTGGGGGAAGAGGGAAACAAACACAAAACCTCTGTTCACATTCAAATTGGTTGCTGCTTTGTTCCTAGGCAAAGGAATTAACGTTTTGTCTCTATCTCTTAAACCTGCAACAATGCTCTTGTCTTTTAATTATTTATAACTTCTGAGCTGCCGTGACATCCACAACCTTTGCTCTGTACCTCGAGGTTGTCTCTCAGGTCACTGAAAAAATATTGCAGGACCTCTCCACAAGCACACACCAGCATGGTAATGACTTAGTTACTCTCCGAGTTCATCACCTATCAGCCAGAAATAAAACTTAATAGGAATGAAGGTCATCTTGTGTTGCTTCTCAAATATTCCAAGGTACCAAGCAAAAGCAGATTATACAAACAGTACTAATTTAATCAAATCAGTTTATAATGCTATCAAAAAGCTAGTGGGAAAAGATCCATTTTTCACAAGCCAATACCAAGCAGCGTTAATTAAAGAACTTACCTATTTTTAACCATTTATTACAAGATTACTGTATTTGTCCTCCTTTTGTTTTGTCTGAGTCAGATATCAATTTTTCAATTTACCTGAATTTTATTTACACGGATCAATCCATTCCTGCTTCAAATTCTTAACAATAACTCCCCTTTAATGCCTTGAAACTCTCCCAGAGTTCTAGGAGTTTTGAAAAACAAAACCAACCAACTTAGCAAATAAAAAAAAAAAACAAACCAAACCCCAAACAAACAAAAACACCCCCCCAGACACACACACACACAAAAAAAAAAAACCAAGCAAAACTCCCCATAACATCAGACTTTAGTCAGCTCTCTTACAGCTACAGGGTGTAAATTAATCTACATCTGCCAAACTGAAGAAGTGTAACTTCTGTACCTGAGGTTTAACACACTCCTCATTGTGAGCGATGAAACCATCGTATTCTCATATGAAAAGGATACATCATTTTGCCTTTCCTTAACTGGAAGATAGAAATATCTACTGAAAATTGCCTCTTCCATGCTTTCACTGGCAGTGTTCCCATTTCCTAGGAATGGACTGTTACAACTGTGTCGTGGTTGTCTCAAACCAAGACAAACTGCTGCTTATTTCTTGTGGTTTAATATACCTTCAGCTCCCCACCCCAGGTCTGACAATTTCTTGCTGATGACTTAGATTTCAACTTTTATTATACCTTCTTTCCCTGAATCTCCAGTTAATGACTTACAACCTTCCCCTTTCTTCTATTTGTTATGCATAAGGCCTTTAAAACCCTTTTCCTTTCTAGTTGCCTTAGAGGCCCCTAAATCAGGCTCCAGATTCCTCAGTGAGGGTGGCCCTCTTTCTCACTGTGGTGTGTTCGGAGCTTGTAAATGGAGCTGAACAGTTCCAGAGCACCCTTATGTGCTCTGCAATTTTACTTCAGCTCCTAACCACTGCACCTCAAAATTATGTGTAATACCATGAAACAGGCAGTGTTAAACCACACAGGGAATATCCTCTGGCTTTGGACTTGCAGATAAGAAATGCGATCCCATCACACCAAAAATAGCAGTTTTGCAGTGCCCTCAGTTTTACAAGTGTCTCCCTGCTGGATGCCAGACTTTCTCGCTGTCACTGAGAACTGGCAGAAGTGGCAGAAGCGTCTCAGCACTAGCAGCACGAGCACCACTCAGACTGAAGTCTGCCAGGAGTACGCAGCCTTTTTCACCACCGAAATGACAGATGGCTGCTTGAGCAGCAGCCAACCTGCTTTCTAATGCCAGGGGGTGGGCTGTAGCAGCCATTAACTAGTGCTCCATCTCCTGCTCCCTCTGTTAGGACATGGATTTATCAGCATTCCTGATAATTTCTTTTGAGTTCTTGATGACTCACTAACAGGGAGGGTAATTTCCATATTGAGCACCGATCCTCCTTCCCGTTTGCCCATTAAGTGCTTTCAAAAAGGAAAAGGATAAGAGCCTCAGCAGCCGAAGTCACCTGGGGGGAATGTGCCTTGTGTCCCATTACTGCCGGCACGCTGCTGTACAGCCGGGAATTCACGCCTGTGTCAGCTATTAAACTTGAGCAACGGGGAATTTTCAAGAAGCCCAAAGGAACCCAGCTGAATTATGCAGGGTACTCAAGTCGCTCAGGCTCTCTGAAAAGTCTCCAGCCTATTGCACAGTGAAGGAGCACAGTATCTGCCCCCAGAGGGGAACGTGCAGAGAAGGCAAATCCCACTGCAGCAGCAGCAGAGCGGGCAGAAAGCCTGCACAGGCACACTTGCTCCCAGTGCCAGTGTCCTGCAAGCCCCTGACCCTTGGCAGGGATTCCTCCTGGTCCCACTGTGCTTACCACGTTCCTTAGGATACAGATCAACTCTCCTCCCTGTGAACCTCACTAATTTTGCCATCTGGTTGAAGGTGGGAGACACGGATCTGTTCTGGCAGTTCCCTCTCCATTCTGGTGGTGGTATTTCCGTGCTACAAAGGGGCTGAGCAGATTTACAGAGGGAGAGGAGCACGTTGAGGCAGGTGTTCCCGTAGTGAGCCTGTGCTGCCTCTGCACTGTACAGCAGGGTTTGCTCACCCTGCTCACAGAAACAGGAATATCTGCTCAGCTCTCAGGCACAGACAAGACTGATGGACAAGGGGGGGGGTTTCTTGGGCTGTTACCATAGTTCCCAGTGGAGAAATCCCACATCCAGTATCCTTCCTCTCATCCTATGTGACCTTGCAGTTCTTTTGCTGGTTATCCTTGGTTTCATACCCTATAGTCAAATCTTTACACCTGTGATTGAAATGCCCATGTGCAACAGAAATCTCCGTCACAGCCCCTCCTAACAGTCCCTGCAGCCTCAAGGGAAGATTCAGAGTCAAGAATCCACACTGGAAGAACCTTCTACTTCAAAGCAGGGTCCACAATGAGATCAGCTGAGGTCACTCAGTGCTTTACTCAAACTAGACTGGGGAACCTTCAAAAATGGAGATGGTACACCCTCCCCAGGACACAGGTCCCAAGGCCTGGCTATCCTTGGGGGGGACAAGCTTCTCCCCATACCCAGTCAGACCCTCTCCTGACTCCATTGATGTCTGCTGTCTCTTGCCTGCCTTGCACAGCTGCAAACTGTATTAGTGAAGCCCTAACACTCAGAGTGAGATGTGGAATGGAGGAGATATGGCAGGAATGGGACAGAAGATTCAAGGCGTTGTGCAAAGTCTCCATAATGGCAAACCCTCCCCTCAGCACCCTTTGCCTGTGCTCAGAGTCTGTAGGGATGCTGGGATCACTGCTCTTATGGCAGGGGAAAGAAGCCACAGAGGCACGGCTCTGATAAAGCCTGTCTCAGAGGGGAAGCACAGTCTCATTTTAAAAGCTACCCATTCCACGTATCTGCTTCTTCATTTACTTGGCGCATATTGTCAAAAGCATTCTCACAATTCCCTCTGAAGAGACATGAATCTTGCTCTCCACGGAAACACTAAGCACCATTTTTTAGAGCCGTTCCCACTGAGCATCATTGCCCTATAAAAGCATTAGCACCACAGATTGCAACTGAGCAGCAGACAATGGTGATATGAAGGAGCGACAGTGAAAGGATCCAAACAGGGCTGCTCTCTGCAGAGATGTCCCAGTGTTAGATTTTTCACTTCAACATTGCACTTTATAATCTTCTTCAAAGATTATTATACACATGTACACACTCATTTATAACTGCAGCCTGCAGCTCACATCCCCAGCACATGCAGCTCTGCCTGTGCCACCCCAACGCCTGGGAAGCAGCAGGATGTGGCCTTTTGGTTAAACAAGTGACGGCTGGAACATGTAACATGACAAAGTGGTGGTAGACAGGCCATTTAAAGTCACATTTAACACTTTAGTTAGCCTTACCCCAGGTGGAAAAAGCTCATTTGCATTATTCATAGCAATGGTCAAATTGAAAGAGGAAGGAGAAAACTAGGAAGGAAAACAGGCTTTGTTGCGTAACTGCAAAGGCAAATAAAAGTATTATTTTTCAGTTTGTGCATGCTTCTCCCCTCATATAACTGCCACCTTGGGGGTACAGCTCCTGTGTGAGGTAACACCCACGGCCTGAGCTAACACCAGGCCCTTGGGGAGGCAGCCACTGCCTCTCACCAACATGCCTTTGGCAAAACTTTAATCACACAAAGTCTGAAATTATGGCTTTATAGAGAGGCGCTCAAGGAACTTAAGAAACCGTAGAAAACCAGCACACAGCTCGGTACCTCTGTGGCTGCCACCAAAACATGGAATCTCCCCTTTCTGTCAGCAAAAAGATAATTTAGAACCTCACATTCAGCCTGTTCTTGCCCATCTCCATTGACTGAAGGCTTGGCTTCGGTGGGGGGTTGAACCAGGTGATCCCCAGAGTCCCTTGAACCCTAATGATTCTGTGACTCTGTGTGATTGCTTTGCTGTGCAATCTGTTCCAGCACACAACTCCCCTGCTCTGCCCTAGGACATTTTATCCCTGGCACAGTCAATGTGCAGGGCAGTTTACTCATCTTTTGTTTTCAGAGTCTTTACATACATTAAGATTACTGGCTTCCTTCAGTTTCACCTTTCCTGGACTTTCAAATCCCATACCTGCCCTAATCAGTTTATAACATCTTTGCATTGTTGGCTCTATTCAAAATTATTTGCATGGTCAGAGCCTAATCTGCAACAGAGAGAAATGTTCCCTCCCAAACCATCCTATCACTGAGTTCAGCAGAGGCAAATAGCATTTTGCCACTTCCTCCTGCTGAGCTGAACAATTTTCAGAGTACTGAAAGAGGCTGACACATGTAGGCAATGGGAAATTACCCAAAAATTCAATTAGTGCTGTGTGTCCCAGCAATTTTTAGACCTGCTGACTAAACACCTTACAAGCAATGAGGATGAAATAGATCTGATGACATGATTCATTGACATGACACTGGGTTTTGGATCCAGAGAGATATTCATCAAACGTCAGTTTATAAGGACAATATTCATAAGCCCAGGCCATCTTCATGATGACTTCCCCTTTCATAATTAGGTTCTCCTGTTTTGTCCCAGTGGTACTGCGTGGAGCTTGTAATTAGTAAGAAGACCAGCACACATCTGGGGTTTCCTCTCTTGAACATTACCTAAGCCACGCCGTAGATTTCATTACGAGGGAACAGCAAACGTCAGACATTACAACGCTTGGAAAAAAAGTTAAAGAAGAACAAACAAGATCTAAGAGAACAACATTCTGTAGATTATGAAAATGTGTTTGACTGAACAATCCCAGCTGAAAGCTATCAACCAATGCCAACATACCCAAACCAATTACTGATAAAGCTGCTATGAAGCATGGATTAGTAAGAACTTGGAGAAACCATCTTGGCACGAAAAGCTCTCCTCACTCTTTCTCTTTCAAAGCTTGCCAAGGAAATGAACCCATGGAGATGTAATTAAATGCAACATAAAAAAATCTTCTAGGAAAAAAACAACCATCCGACCAAACAAGGAGCCATATTTAAATCTGTTTTGTCAAATTTTGTAAAAAGTCATTTTTCCTTCCTCTCTCCTCCAGGCTGGTCTCACAGATAAACAATTAAAATTAATGTAGTAATATCAGCCGTTTTTCAGACTTTTATTTCATTTCAGGTTCAAAAGACAAAAGGGTTCACAACAGTTTCTGTACTGAAAGATACTCATTTGCCAATTTGCATCCTTGATAAAGAGCTTCTCTGGAACAATTTCCATGCATTAAGAAGCACAGAAAATATAATTCTGCATTAGCAGGTGATGACAGAGAGGACCTTAAAACCTCAGGAGATTAGAAACCCAGATGTTCCTTGGCCAGATATAAGTGTAGTGGTTGTTCTCATAGTATCTGCTAGGGATAGACAACAGAATTTTAGGACATCTGGACTAATGCAAAGGCCTTTCAAATGAGCAATAGAGGATTTCCTAGCTGATGAATTCTTATGCAAATTATAGTAGAGCAAAAGGAGAAGAATAATCATAAAGTTTTGGTGATCAGGTTTTTTGTCTTTCTTACTTACAAATATAGACAGCTGTAGAAATACCTACAAATCTCTACAAAAATTTCAGGACTATTGTCCCATTTATGCTGCTGGTTCTGAAGGATTTTTCTTTTGGGAGATCTATAGTTGCATAGTCAAAATGGATTAATGTAACTCTTTAATCATGATTTTCTACAAGGAGGGGGTAAAAGTTACTGAGGAACAATTACAGCTCCTCATGCCTTTTAATCAAAACATGTTGATTATGTCTATTATGTATCAAAGGATATACCCCACTGAAATTTCCTGGCTGAAGCTTTCCCTTCAGGACCAGACAAACCCTTTTGTGGTCTGTATCAGTACCTTTGCCACTCATTCTGTGCAACCCAGTATCTTGACTAGTGGGACCAAGTTATGTCCATTTCGAGTATTCCAAAAATGAGGCTTTTCCAGTTACTGAGATGGAGAAACTCAGTATATATTGTCATACCCACATTGAACTTGCCTTGAAGTGAGTAAAGCAAATTATCTCTTTTAGAAGACACAAGAAAAATAGAGTTTCTGAGTGGCTGGGGTTGCAAAAAGTCACTCTGTCTGCAATATTTACCTGGAACATTGGACTAAACAGGCAGAAGATTTATAAGGGCAAGAGGGAAGAGAGAGATGGACAACAAAAGTAAAAATGTGGTTTCTATGCCAGTTCAACAAGTTCAGAGTAAAAAAGGAGAAGGTCAAATGAAAGGAAGAACAAATGTGGTACTTGTGATTCTAACTTCTTGTGAGTATAAGGGTCTGATTGCCTAATCTCTCACATCCTTGAACAGCACAACAGTATTAAAAGACACGCTGCACAATACAACAAACGACTTAAAAGGCTGCCAGCAATCAGACCAATACACCTTCCTGGAGCTGGTCCGTGCTGCACAGGCAGCCCAACACCTCCGACCCAGCACCCAGAGTCACGGCCAGGCGGGCTCCTCTCCGGCAGGACGAGCACAGCACCGTGATGAGCACAGCACCGTGTTCGGGACAAGGACAGCACCGTGCTCGGGATGAGCACAGCACCGTGTTCGGGACAGGCACAGCACCGTGTTCGGAACGAGCACAGCACCGTGATGAGCACAGCACCGTGTTCGGGACAAGGACAGCACCGTGCTCGGGATGAGCACAGCACCGTGTTCGGGACAGGCACAGCACCGTGTTC
>VWZT01007371.1:27819-41242 GCA_013397055.1 Pachycephala philippinensis
ACAGTACCGTGTTCGGGACAGGCACGGCACCGTGTTCGGGACAAGCACAGCACCGTGTTCGGGACGAGCACAGCACCGTGTTCGGGATGAGCACAGCACCGTGTTCGGGACGAGCACAGCACCGTGTTCGGGACAGCTCAGGAGCTGCCTTCCCTCCAGACTGACTCAGGGGCAGTTTCCGTAGCAGCCTGCATGCGGTGACAGCAGCAATGGCAAGGGAGGCTGGTTCCCAGAACAGGGAGAGAAGAGCTCAGCAGCAGGCAGAGGGTGGTTCGGTGCCATCCCGGGACACAGCCGTCCCCGGGGTCTCTAGTCCGGTACCTGTGACAGCCGAGTTCCCCCAGCAGGGCAGCTCCGGGCAGCAGCGCTGCTGCCTCCCTGCCGCGCCTGAGGAGAGCTCCGCTGATTGTTACCAGCACCTGCCCGCTGAACGCCTCCTGCGCAGCGTGCGGCCTCTGCAGCAGAGCCAAAGTCTGTCTGGAGCAGGCAAACGCAGATAAAGTGCTAGAGAGGAGATCTGCGATGAGCAAATGTACCGCTGCTTGGCTGCCTTGCTCCCCATCAGAGCCGCACACGGTCCGCGCTGTCCCCCCGCAGAGGCCGCTCCGTGCCGGGGACAGCGGGAGCATCGCTCGGGGCAGCGCCCGTGGGTGTGAGCACGTGTGCGTGCAGCCTGCACCAGGAGGGGCGAAAGGCAAGCGAGCTTTTCTTCTTTAACAAGTTCACATTCACCTAGAGGCTTTTTTCCTCTGTTTGTTCACTAAGAAAACACAAAGTGGAAGGACACTGCTCGCACCAGCCTGCAGGCTGTTGTCCGAGTCTATCTGAAACAGGACTGACGACAGAGCTGCCTTGCCGAACACGCTGGAGTGTAAATGATGGCTGGGAGATCAGATGTGTTCTGGATCGGGCTAGAGCTGCTCACTACAGGCAGCTTAGTTCAAATTGTGTCACTGTGATTCTTGGGGGTTTCTTCAGGCATAATCTGTCATTCTTTTCTGCATTTCGAGCCACAGAATCATTATCCAGAACTCTAAATGAATACTGATCCTTTAAAAAAGCACTTAATTCTATTTGCCTTCTTTCTGTAAATATTTTGTAAGTAGAAATGCTTAAAGCTCTACAAAGTGAATGCAAAATGTCACAGGCAAAACTAAATGCAATTGCTTTGTTCCAGTTTTAATACAGTGAATTACAATAACATTAATTGCCTGCTCTCATTTCAAAACAGATTTGTGACATATCAGCACTAGAGTCAAGTAGATGTTTTCCAGTAAAGCATTTCTCCAGCTGAAAAATGTTTCAATGAGTATAAGATTTCCAAAGAAATAAATTAATTTGGACTATGTGTTATGATTCGGATTTGTTTTTCAATGAAATTTAGAGTTCTGATAAAATGAACTTTTTAAATTCAATTTCAATATCTTGACTCAAGTTTGCTGTTCATTTTTTTGATTCTTATAATAAAAGAAACATATTAGAAATCAAATTTAAAATGAAGAGCTTTGATTAAAATGTATTAACTGTTCTGACCCCCTGCTATTTTAAATTGTTACTGCTTTAGAAGCCCTGTGAAGACGGAATGTAAAAACTGACATTTTGGCATTTTGTAGAAAAAAGAGGCGCATGTGGATGCGATTGAGGAGACAACATTAGGCAGATAACGTTAGCTAAAAGTGGCAATGCTTTGGTCTTTCTTCTGCAAATACTTCAGACAGCTAATCAAATACTCAAATTTAAGCAAGTGCTTACGTGCTTTGTTGAGGAGAGTGATTTGAGCACATTCTGAAGGTTAATCATGTTCTTCACATGCTTTACTGAATTTATTCATGTGGGTCTGATCCAAAGCCCTTGAAGTCAGTAACATTTTTTTCTGCATGGATTTGTGTATCAGACTTTGGAAACAGAAGCTAATTTTTTTCTCTTCAAAAATCTTTTTCTCTGTAAATAATAATTTAAAACAGTCTAGTACAAGCTATTAGTATAGTACAAACTATTAGCATATTAGTTATTATGTTTAAAAAGGAATACAATTCCCTCATATTTTTTATGGTAGGCATCTTTTGACTTTCTTTAATTAAACTTATCTGCACTTAGAATGTTCATGGAGTATAGGGAGCAATAGAGTCAAAATGATAAGTTTCTGAATGTAAAGTTTAATTAAAAAAAAAAATCACTCTGTTGAAAAAACCCTCAAAGTAATCACATAACAAAATCTATCTGCTATTTAACCATCCTGCAAGGTGTTGGTTCCCTACAGAGCTCACACAGAAACCATCACACAGCCCTTCCTCAAGGCAATAACCATTTCAGCAGCACAGGCGGGTGCTCTGAGCAGAGGGACGAGAGCAGATGCCCTTCTGGATGTCGGTGCTGCTGCTGGCAGTGACAAAGCACCGTGCACAGGGAAAAGGGGGAGCCAGGTTTGAGTTTAGGAGGGCAGCAAGGCCAGGGTGCCCCATTAACCTGGGACAGGCAGCTGGTGACAGCAGCAGCAGGAGTGCCACGTGGGGAACAGCAAAAGCTGGCGTTACAGAAATGGGAAAGTCATCTCCAGTCTGGAAAGGATTCTGACAGCAACACCTCGTGATCTGTGTTCTGGTACCACATCCCTACAGCTGAAAGGTGGAACAACTCCTTCTGGGTTTTAGGTGGGGACAGGCAGTTCATCAGAAATACCTGTCATTTACACAAAACACATCCCTGGGCAATGGGAATGGCAGGGCCACAGCCAGAGCCACGAGTGCTCCTCAAGCCATTGTACCTGGGAAGTTTTAGTGTGGAAAGAACACCGGAACATTACCCGTACTGAGTGTTTTACACACTTCAGGATGCCACAGGAAAAGCCATTTATGACTCCCTGTCCAGCCATTCCCCCAGAGCCAGGCACATGAGAACATCCTCTCAGTGCCTCTGGAATATCCAACACAGACCAGTTTGAAAGACTCTTAGAGAAAGGAGAAGCAGACCCCAGGTTCTATTACATGTTCCTACCAGATTCTGCCTTGAAGGCAGATAAGCTGCAGTCATAGCTACATTTCAGTGGACTCGAGCTGGGAAGGAAAAATCATTTCAGCATCAGAAAATCCAGAACTGCTCCACAGATATTGGAGCAAACTGTCTCCTGCCCAGATGAATGCTTAGGAGAAATAAAATTAAGCTCTGAGCTTGCAGGTAATCACATTACGTATTACCAGAAAACTGTTGCTTGCTTCGATTTCATTCAAACACACCAGCTTAATTCTCATGATTTATAGAACTGCAGAAATCTCCCCAGATTTTTTTCCCCCTCTTAGCCCTCTGGTTTAAATATAACACAGTAAGTAAAGCTGAGAAACTGGAAAGGCAATTTACTTCACTAATATTAGACCAAAGGAAAAAAAAAATCAATTTTTTGTACCCTAGAAGGAAAAAGAAAATCAAACTGTTCCTCTATCTTAAATGCTAACTGAAACCATCCCTTCCAGGTATAAACTATCAGTAAGAAGAGTTAAGTTTCTCATCTGCCTTTGGCAAGGCAGAATCACTGTCATTTGAAAGGATCCTGGCAGAAATCAAAAAATGCAAAGCACAAAGACATTATAGAAAAAGTCTAACATGTCAGACTGTTTTATTGAGTAAGTGGAGTCCATAGAAAGAAATCTCTGCAAGGACAAAAGCAGCCAGTTATGGGGAAGAAAACTTAATTAAGTTCTTAGGAAAGTTCATGCTGCCTCCCCCATAAAGGGTTGGCCTCACAAGGCAGTCTACCCCCCTAGGAGTGGAGCCAAGGGTTACCAGAACAAATCCAAGTATTTCATCAGGGCTTACTGTAAACTTCAAAGCAGCACAAGACATCCTGGCATCAAGATACTCACGGAGTCACTGCACAGCCACAACTTGGAAAGGTCATTCATTATCAAAGAATCCAAAACCGGCACCATAAATTACCTCTTGCCTTTATCTGCTGAGTGAAATTTAGTTGTGACTAGACACAACATTACTTAACCATCAGATATGCCAAAGTGCCCCGAAGGCCTGGGGTACATTATACACTTGCTGTTGCCATGGAAATAATGATTCTGATTTAAGAAGTGATAGGCAGCAACCTGTCATGGTGTCACTCTTCAGCGTCCCAGGGGAGCCTTGGCAATGAATGCTAGGCTGAAATGCCTCGTTGCCATTCCTGTGAAATCTCTGTCTCCGGGAAGACTTTGCTGATGCAATCGTGACTCCACTGTTATGTTTTCTGATGCCTTTTGTACTCTCATTCTGTGCAGTTTGCTGTGGGATTTACTAACACTGATGGCTGGAAAACCAAACTTACATTTTGCGCTTTATAAAACCAGTAACCCTTGGCCCAGGAGATGCAGCCACAGAATAGCCTTGCTTAGAACAGAGATGGTTCATTTCTGCTTTGAAGTGTAAAGTGCTGCTCAACAGTGACCATACAGCCAAGACAAGACTCCACAGTTCAACCAAACTGGAAACAGAGTGAGAGTACTGAGCTTCTTCTGTTTGTCATGTTTTCAGATGCTCATTTTTCATCTGGACTCCTACCTTGCTGCATTAAATGTGAAATTGTGAGCATACGGGCCTTGCCACAGTGAAAAAATGCAATTTCACCTACTCTCAAAGTATTGCTCAGTTGCATAATAAGTTTTCCTTACTCTAAAGACAGTACGAGTTGTATGCAAACCCTCTTTGTGAACACATTGTTGCCACTTCTTGAAAATCTTATTTACCATTTTCGTATTGTCATGTCCTGGATCCTTGCCAGAATCATAAATTTCCCCCCAGGTATTTCTGCCATAAAACATTTCACCTCGTGCAAGGCTGAGGTACTCCTGAGCACACTATACAGAGAGCCAAAACCCTCCCATTTGGAAACAACACCACTGACACTCTGGAATCTGTGCTGCAGAGGGGCTACTCTTCCTTCCCAAGCACATGGCACACTAAGGGTAAAACTTCCAGGCCTCATCAGCTGAAGATAGAAGATCCTGTTATATCCGTAATAACAGCCTCATTTCTAACACATGGGAAAATGAGTAAACCACTATGAATGGTTACGCTTTTAGCCCATTTGATTTCTCTCTTTCACTGGACTCTATTCATCAGTCCTGCTGATGCTACTGTAGCTGAAATCACATCAACACTTCCCAGGAATTCATTATGTAACACCAGGCCAGATTCTCAGCAAGCGAAAAATCTGCCTTCATAGTTCTGCTTCATTCAAAATAGAATGAATGAACAAAAGATTGCTGTAACGACAGAGCAAAGGACGGACACACACAAGAAGCATTTTCCCAGGCTCAAACACTGACATGACGAGCAGGACAGTATCTGACACTGCAGCTTTCCCTTCCCTGCCCCGAGAGGCAAAGGTGCCCGTGCCTTCCATCGGAGCTCTGGGTTTCTTTGTCCCCAGCCCTCTCGGCCTCCTGGAGCCAGCAGCTCCTCTGCCATGGGAGGCCACGTTCCAACGCCTAAGCAACATTCTTTACAACCTTCAGCGTCTTTTGAAAAGAGGTTTGATGTTTATGTTTCCAATTCAGTGTTAAGCCAACTGTCTAGTTCCTCTGTGTTTATTCACTGGATATTTCTTGATAGAAATCCTCAACAGATGTAAAAGTGTAGAACCCCCTGGTTTCAATGGAACTTTGTCGTTTTGTATCCATTGAAGGCTTGACCTGCCCAGAGAGGATAAATTTTAAATCATCTTAAGGGAAAAAAAAAAAAAAAAGTAAAAAAGAAATGACTGGTGAAATATTTCTCCTTTTCTCCAATCTCAAGTACCCTGGAGGAAAACCTTAAATATAGAATTATAGCACACTTAAAATATCTATCTGTCCAGCAATTCAATAGGCTGTGAAATTACCAGGGCTTTTTCAAAAAGCAAACAGAAAAAAATAGCACAGTTGCAATTAGGTTTTCCCAACTACTCCGCTACTTTCCTGTTAACATCCAACCTGCTGTCTACATGCACAGAAGAGAGAAGTTCATTTCATGCGCTTGAATCAAACAATAACCTCAATGGCAGAGTACAACAGTATTTGATTCCAGGGCTTTCATCTTCAGTGGTTTATTGTCCCCTCTGCTGAGAATATGATCTGCCTCAACTTGCTTACTTGGGGAAAAAGGAAAAACAAACTGTTGGTGTGTCCTACAGCAAGCACTATTTCCTGTTGATATCAAGGATGTCTGAACTCATGTTGACCTTTTTAATTTTTAATCGTAATAAAAACTGCCTTTATTTTTCAGTTTAGCTATTCTCTGGTGTATGCGTGAAATTTTGATTCACCTTCTTTGCACTCTTTTGGCATCCTTCCAAAACACTTGGAAAGTTTAAGGGCTTTGCACTCAGCTATTTATTTGCTGCAGAACCCCAGGGAAAGGACAATGCAATATGATTCCAACCTGGGAGCAAACAAGGACCATAAACATTGACATAAATCATCACTATTTACATTCTAACCCACTGCTCTTCCCACCCCTGGCAAGGGAAGATGCTTGCCCCAAGAACCACAGAATGGTTTGGCTTGGAAGGGACCTTAAAAACCATCTTGTCTCAATCCCCTCTCATGGGCAGGGACACCTTCCCCTAGAGCAGGCTGCTCAGGGCCCAGTGCAGCCTCCCCAGCTCATTAAGGACACAGCCTGCTTTCCCCAGGACACTGTTCCAGCAGCTCTGGAGACGTGCTGGAGGAGGGAGGACCGTGGGTGTCTCCAGGGGATGCAGAACAGCCGTCATGCAGAGATGGAAATGATGCAAGATCACAATTCTTTTCCCTTCTTCTGCAAATAGGCCCACTAAAATCGACGAGGACAGCCACAAACTGCCAGTTGAGCAGCAGACAGAACCCAACTCTAGTAATTTTATTTCATGTTTTGCACTCAAATCATCATTTTGATGACTGCTGCTGTGCATTGCAAGTCACTTACTTCAGCAGAGCACATTGTCTGTGCAAATGGCATGCTGCTCCTTTTCCTGTGACTTGGAACATTCCTCTTTCTGCCCTGGGCTTTTTATTGAACCGTGACAGGCAGTTCAGGCTGTGGGGCTTCTGCCCAGCCAGGGGATTTAGGCACACTGCTGCAGCGAGCAGCTGTGCTCTGCACTGCTCTCCCAGCCCAGCATTCCCTCCCTGCCCAGCCAGGGGATTTAGGCACACTGCTGCAGCGAGCAGCTGTGCTCTGCACTGCTCTCCCAGCCCAGCATTCCCTCCCTGCCCAGCCAGGGGATTTAGGCACACTGCTGCAGCGAGCAGCTGTGCTCTGCACTGCTCTCCCAGCCCAGCATTCCATCCCTGCCCTGCTCCCAATAGGTGTGCCACGCCCTGGCCATGGACTGTGACCATCGCACTCACAAGGGCAGCAAAGGAGGAAAGAGAGTCAAACAGACCTTACAATGCAGGGATTTCATGAAAGAGGAGCATGAGGGTCTGTCTTTTAACCCATCATTAGACGGTTCTGTCTTTTAACCCATCATTAGACAACTATAAACTTGATTTTTGCTGATTACATAGGATGTAAATCTCAAAGTAAGAGAGTTTAAAACAGTATTTAAGACCGGTATTAGGAAGGGAATAAAATGTACTGCCTAAAAGTATAAAAGAATGACGCACTCATTTTCTGACTTCTTTATAATATTTAAGACTATTCTTATCCTTTTCTCAGGGTGAAAAATATGACATCATTGAGACCATTTTGAAAAAGAAGAAAGTTTGCAAGCTCTCTTATAAACAAATAAACGTAAGGTGAGCATGATTTTGTTTTTATTACTTTATAGTTATTTAATAATAAAACATAATGCAATTATTTTGCTTAAATCAGTGACTCAGACACTTCAGGTTACAAGATGAAGTGAAAAATTCAGCACTGACAATATAGTCACTGGATTCTTTCCTGAAGGAACAACATTTGCAGAGTATCTGAGCATTTCAATTTGTCCTGCAAGTTCAAGGACTGTTCTCTCTGATACACTACGTTTGAGTCAGTGGTGTCAATACTGACGAGATCGTTTAAGAGTCGATATAAAATGTGTTTTAATTCTATGAACTCTGGCAGCCTACTGAATTATTCATATGATGTCATTTACTTACTGCAATCGAGTTTGACACTTCCAGATTTAGTATCACACATAAACCTTCCTTTCTGAGACAATGCTAACATCACGGCTTTGCAATGCTGCTAAGAACTCCAGATGTAATAAATGTGCTTCACCTTTGGATGTGCAAAGCAGAAGGAGTTGATACAGCCCCGTGGTATCCCATTTTTTGTTAGTTTACTGAAAATCACGCACACATTTTAGAAAAATGAACAATCTCAGTTGATAAAAGCCTGGTGGTAATTGCAACTTGCACCATTTCCTCATCTTCAAGAGTATTTCTTTGTTCTGCTTTTCTCACACACCTAGTATTTGGGAGGCCCTGATGTGTACTGCTCTGGGTTGCAGCTGTTCAGCCACTGGATCCAGGTGATCTGGACAAAGTTCCAGCCCCGGCCCTTGTTCAATCATACTAACAAAATCCCCACAATTTTTTCCCCACACATCAGAGTGTGATGAAACAGAAGAGGTACTCCTCTGAGACACAGCAGGTGAGAGGAAGGCCAGTGGAAGGAGTGTAGCTGACTTTAACTCTGCTTGCATGCAGCTGGGTAAAAGAACATTCAGCAACCATTACATTTAAGGCCCAGTCTAACATAGAATTGAAAAGAACATGTTAACAGGATGTCAAGCTTGCTGGTGCCTTGTAAAAAAATGGTATCTGCTGCCCTTGTACTAAAAATGGTTCCACTATTATGGGTGAAGCAGCTCAGTATTTCCAGCACTGCTGGAGGTTTAAAAAACCCTCAGACATTCATTGTCTAGCAGGGCTTAATTGGTACCAGCAAACAGACAGACCATTTGGAAATCTGGGCTCCAATTAAAATATAGCAAACCTAGACATGCTAAATTTAAACATATTTTTAAAGTACAGTTCTGAAGTGCTTTTACTCTCATGTAACAGTAGGAATAAGGAAGGCCATCCCATCAACCTTGGCTCTATTAAATGCAAGCGCACACCCTCACCATCATCATTGAGTTGTTTGGGTTACAAGGAACCTCACAGCTCATCTTGTTCCACCCCCTGCCACGGGCAGGGACACTTTCCACCATTCCTGGTTGCTCCAAGCCCCATCCAGCCTGGCCTTGGACACTTCCAGGGATGGGGCAGCCACAGCTTCTCTGGGCACCCTGTGCCAGAGCCTCACCTCCCTCACAGGGAAGAATTTTTTCCTAATATCTAATCTAAACCTACTCTTAGTTTAAAGCCATTCTGCCTTGGCCTGTCACTGCATCCCCTTAAAGTCCCTCTCCAGCTCTCCTGTAGGCACCTGCTGCCTCATCAGTGATCTTGGACTTAAAGATCAACGCCATTAAGAAAGTATTTCAGAATTTCTGTATAGGCAGGAACAACAACCACTAAAAATCCTACATTAATTTTGCAGAGAGAACACATGGTTCATAAATATCTCAGCTTAAAAGCTCTATCACGTGTAGTCGCATATGTTGGGTAATAATTAGAACACAATTAAATCGGGCACCAAAGGAATCTCTGTAATTTTATTTATGATATTAACTTGGAGAATTTTTTCCCCCAGCTGTGTAAGAGACATTAAGGCTATTTATCATCCTGGTAGCAATATGATAGTTTTCTACAGGGACATATGGAACTAAACTGAGCTTGTATTTTCTAGATACGACTTTTAAAAACCAATCTATTCAGATTTGTTTTTATTTCTATCAAAATTTTTCTGCCATCAAATCCATCACTGCTTTCCTAAATGAGCTAAAAGTCTAAATTCACCCAGAGTGGGAAGTACTATTTAATTCCCAAGAAGCAGAGGTACGTAACAGTACCAAGATCCAAACAGAGCATAAATACAAGGATGTTTCCCTAACTGCAGTCACAGGCTTGAGTCACGAATTTCTGCCAGGTTTCCTTTCTTCATCCACCTTATTTTTTGAAACCAGGCTCTTTCAATTAGCTTTTTCATTTCTCTTTTCTGTTCAAATCAAAGAGAATAAATTTATGTTATGGAGTTCGTTGAAGACACTTTTCTCGTCCCAGGTGTAGAACACATAGCTCAGTGTATTTACTGGAGTGACCCAAATAAGACTAAAGTATGCACGAAGCTCATACTCAAACCCAAACATTTGTAGGGATCTGCTATAAAACTGGTCTAAACTAATAGAAATATTTTCTCAGCAACAGGGGTTTGGCCTAAAGAACAGACATAAATTAATCAAGTTCAATTAAAAAATGGTGACTAGAGGAGGATATGCAGGAATTTTGGTGAATTAGAAATTACCTTATGTATTATCACTGCTCTTAATGTCTTCTTTAGCTTCTCTGTTACTATGTCAAAATCAAGAATCCAATTTTTATGTAATGTATCTTAAAGTTTTTAGAATTCAATTAAAACTCTTGGAACTCCAACCAATTCAGACCTGCAGGTAACAGTGACAGGTTGATGCAGTAAGTGATACCCACATCAGCACCAGCTCTGCTGCTCAGCTGATGTGAAGAAAAGCTTTGCCCTGTTTTCTAACACTACAGGGGTTGAAAGAGCAGATTGTTTCACATTTAAGTGTGTAGGACATGACAACCAGTCCAAAGGAGTTAAGTTCACACTTCAAAAATTCCCTCACAGAGCTCTCACTACATTTCTTAAGTTCCATTTACTGCATTTCCCAGCAGTGTGCAGCTTAAGGAAAAAATGTTTTCAAGTCTGAAAGGCTGCAGCCTTGTTGCTTCGTCCTCAAGCAGACGCACCAAGATCTCACCACCCAAGCAGTCCATACTTAAGAGTACACTCAAGTTTCTACAAGATTTAAGCAGAGTTTTGTAAAATACCTGCCACGCACATGACACTGAGCAGAATAATGTTATCATGTCACATTTCTTTCTATGACGATTTAATCCTTTCATTTTTATTTACTATGCCAACGTTTGCACTGTGAACAAGTAGAATGAAGCTGGAAGATATGTCAAGGGAAAGGAAACTTCTTAAACAAGGAACAAATGTGCCTTTGAGGACAGAGATCTCTGTGGTACTACTTGCAGTTGGGAAGGGAGTGCTGAACTAAAGACAGAAACAATACTTCTTAAACAAGACTGTGCTTTTCAGCATCTGCACCAGATGCCCAGGTATATGGGTCTCTAGGATAAACATTTCTAAAAGTGTAGAGGTACTTAGAACAAATGAAAAAAGGCATATGAAAAGCTGATACTATTTTTTGCATCCCACAGACTTGCAAAACCCACCACCGATTTTAGAAACTTGAGTACATACCTACATTTCTTACAAATGAGTATTTTTAAGACAAACCTTTTCAGGACATTATATAAATCCTTGAAGCCAGAGACTTATGATGAAAACATCATCAGTCTCATAACAAAAGCACCGTGATTGCTGCAGCTACAAGGAAAATAATTATCTACTCTATATTCCTCTCAGAATGAAATAACCATCTCTCAGCAAACCAATGTAGAAAAAGCTTGTAAAAATAAATTCTGTGAAAAAGATTCCAAAGGGTGGGATGAAGAATTAGAGATAAAATGGATTCCTGCAGGAAAGATCATAGTTTCTGGAGGCCAGATCAGAGGGATGAAGGGCTTACCCCCACCTGTGCAATAGGGTGTAGTGTCACTTGTGCTTCCTGCTCTTGGATCCCACAGCAGCACCACACTGAGCAGTTTGCTGTGGGTCACCTGTGAGTGAATGAAAAGCAAAGCTGCTTTGAAGGAGCTGTGTGGGTTAAAAGGTGCTGTACAGCTCCCACAGAGCAGTGGCACAAGGGACAAGTGAAGGGCTGGGCCCTGCCTTTCCCTGCTTTCCCCCTGAAGCCTCCCTGCTGTGTGTTTAGAGAGGTGCAGGTGGCCAGGGGAGGACACAGTCACATCCTCTGGCTGCCTTCATCTTCTGAAGAAAGTATTCTCATCCTGCCACCCACATTTCACATGCACGACCATGTCTCAGACGGGCCTGCTGGTACCTTCTCATTGCTGGTACCTTCTCATTGTCATTGCTGGTACCTTCTCATTGCTGGTACCTTCTCATTGCTGGTACCTTCTCATTGTCATTGCTGGTACCTTCTCATTGCTGGCACCCAGAAGCTTCCCTTGGCATAGTTTTTAGTGGCAAACTGGTAAACATTGAATTTGTATTGCAATTTACTTCTTCCAATACCAACGTATTAATTGTCTCCTGCAGTCTGTGTCCTTTTCTCCAGGCTGTGGGAGATGTAGCTTGTTTCTTTACTGAAGAAGCTGTGAGAATTGTGTGGAGATGTACACAAGGTAAAGCAGGTTCCCTGTCCAGTTTGTCACTAGCATGGTTTCCTCTCCTCTGTGCTGGTATTTATTTCAGAAACATTCTTCAGCTCACTACCAGATTTTGCAATCTGGGATAGCTGAAAAGGTCAATTAGAAGAACATATCCTACTATCAAATTCTATTCCACAAAATCACTCATCACAAACAGATGAAAGAGGATTATGATTATTATAAATTGTGCATTCAGCTAGGTTTGTGGCTTTGCCAAAAGATTTGTGTAGGAAGAGCTGCAGAGGTACCAGAAGGCAAAATACTGCTTGGAGCACGAATTCTGTCTTGCCCTTCCTGTTAGGCGGATAAGTGTTTGTTTGCCATGGCAAACAGCTCCAAAAACCCTGTCAGAGAGAATTTCTGCTCTGCTGGAGCACTCAGTCCTGTATCACCCACCTCTGACTGGTGAGAGCATCTGCAGTGGCTGAGTCATTGCAATCCCAGTTTGGGGACAGCTGAGCCTCTATTAGTTTAGAGACAGGATATTCCTTCAAGCAGTGTAACCACCTCCTTGTAGTTTCCATTTCAGACAATTTCTTTTTTAAGCACTTAGCAAAACCCAGCATCCAAAACTCTTCCAAAGACTTGTGGATGGAAACTAAAATCAAAACTCGCCATCCTTCAGAATTTCATATCTTGATAGCTGGTCTGACTTCAGCTGTATTTGTATTCATAAAATAAAACAACAGAACAAGGACAGAGTGTAACATGATTTGGAAAGACCTGGAGATAGAAGAAAAGACAGCAATCACAAAGAAATAGAAACTTCAGAGCAAGCTGAGAGACTGCCCAAGCCAGCTGTGAGGCTCAGTACAGGGTGCACGAGTCAAAGACCCCTACACCCAGAAAAGAAGCTCTTTTTGTGTCAGAATGTCAACAAGCAGAGGCAATTTTATTTTTCTAGACTGGTACTTCACTTCTGTCCCCAGGGAGAGTAAATACACAGCACTGATGCACACCTTGAAGGGTCTGTAACTAAGCAGCCCAGGTCACACCGTGGTCATTGCTGTAAGAAAGGTCAGGGATCAGGTCTCAAGGGGAGCCCTGTCCTGGGAAGTGGCCTTTGT
>VWZT01007426.1:0-64294 GCA_013397055.1 Pachycephala philippinensis
GGGTGGGAGGGGGAAGGAAGGAGCCAAAAGCTTGCTTGTATAGCACTTAAGACTGCAGGTTTAGAGTATTACAAACATTGAAGCTCCTTTGGAGAGGGTGGTTTGGGATATCCTTTGGTTTGAATATCCCAATATCTCTTTGGAGAGAAAGAGGAGATCTTTGTAGTTCTAGAAGGTGCCAAAACTAGAAACCTCCTGTAACAAGTCTGTGGTTGGGGTAATAAAATTAAAAGAGAAGCTTATATCTGGCTGCTGCTTGTAGCAAGATGGTGGAAAACGTGAGCTGTAAAATTGGTTGGGTCACATCTCTTCCAATATAGGGCAGAACTTTGAAACTTGTGCTGAGAGCAATCATAAATATGTTGGATCAAAATGGGCTGACACTTGAAGCTATTGAAATTAAAAATGTAGAATGCCTGTTGCTCTGCAGGCTTTGTAAGTGGCTAACCAAAAAGGTTTTATTTCCTTTCGATGATTCATTATTTATGCTTAGAGTTGAGTTACATTTGTTTCTGCATGTAAATAATTGAGAAGTCTTGTTTAAAGCAGAGGGGCTAATTCTGCTTAGTAAAGCAATGTTTTTTTGTCTGCTGTTATTTCCAAATTATTGCAGAGAAGACCTTAACAGAATGGCCAAGACTGGAGTATGGAGAAAAATTCTGTTGCGTTCTTAAGCAGCTTTTGTGTTTTACTCATGGTAAAGAGAAGCCAGTATGAATGTAATTGTTCTTGTTATGTACTTGGCTATAGTCATGACAGAATATGGAATTGCAAGCTTGTCGGGGTCTTCAGAATTTGTTCTAAAAGCATGTTTTTAAGTAAAAACTACGCATTTTATTGTGTTCTATCTGTAGAAATCCATCTATAGCAATTCCTGGAACATGCCTCTTCTAACTCCTCACTGATACAGCTCTCTGGATAAAGATTGTTGGGTAAATAAGTGATTTCCTTATCAGCTCGTCTTTCAGCTAATTCAAATTTCAACAAGTTTCAAACATAGACTTATTTTTTATGCCTATGAAGCTTATTAAAAAATTAGCATGGGATGGAGCAAGAGCAGATTGCATGCACAAGCAGAACTCTGTTCTTTGTGGAGATGCAAAATCAGTTGGTTTGTAATACAAATGCAGTTTTTAATGAATTTTGTTACTTCATTCCTTTTACAAGTTCTGAGGTTTTATTGGAATCAGTAGATTTTTAATGTTGTTGCAGAGAAATTTAACTTCAGGGCTTTTAACTGCATTTTTGCAACTATATTAAAAACACAGAGAAAACTTATGGGTTTTTTTGTCCAACTTGGTGCTCATTTGTAGCATTACTTCTGTGCTGGATTTCACATCTAAGCCTTTGTGATTCTGTGAGGAAAAGTTACATAGGATAGAGTGAGGACGTTCTTGATGGGATGCCGATTCCTTCCTGTTTGTGTGTTGCTTCCCTGGATTTAAAATGATGCGGTTGTCTTATGCAGTGTTTACTAACAGGTACTAGATGCTTAATCAAAAGGAAAATCTAATCAGCCCTCACTTCCTCTGTCAGTTCTTGTGGCGTTCAAATCTTGTTTTTTCAGCATAACAACTTCCCTGTTATCAAAGCTCTTGAAAGGTGGATGCAATGAGAAGAAATGATTGATGATGGAAAATGACAGTAAACCAGATAGTTGTGTGTAAAGTAAAAGTCGGAAAAATATTTTGACAGTTAGCTTTTTAATCTAAAAAAAGTAACTTTTACTATGCTAGTATAACTAGAGGTCTCTTTTTGGAACTAGTTTATTTGTAAATTAGTGAGTAAACATTTTGAGCAAGCTCAAAGTTACCCGGTAAGGATGAAAAATCAGAGAATTGTAGTTTACATTTTAGCATTGAGATATAAACACAGTATTCATTTATTTCTAAGAAAGTCTAAATTCTGAATATTTTATTTGGAAAGAAATTGTTTCTTTGGTGCCACACTGTATGTTTGCCAAGGATTGCTTTCGAGGGATGCCCATAGTTTAGTGTTTGGTGTCTGGGTGTTTTTTGGTTTTTTTTTTGGGGGGGGGTGTGGGGTGGCTATGTTTGGTTTTTTTTGGTGGCGTGGTTTTTTTGTGTGTGTTTTTTGTCTAGCATGATGCAGCATTTCAAATTAAATTTGTATGTATGTTAAAGTGAACTCTAAGGAAGCATACTTTCCTCATGTATAATAGTGATGATGATCACATGGTTTATGCTCTCTTCTGAGGCCACTTGAATTTTGCCATTTTTCTGCAGTGCAGGATGAACAAATTAGAGAAAGGTAGGCTCATTTTTAGTATGCTTTATACTGCTATTCATCCTAAAAGGCTCAGGCATAAGATCCAACCTTCCTCTACACCTGAAATCTGCCTTTAGATTGCTAAAAGCATCAGAATAGGTGAAGCTTGAGCCCGAGTGTGGAGTTCTAATGATTGCATGATTGGGAAGGAAAGCTGCTTAAGGTTTTGCTGGGATGCACAAAGCAGTGGAATGCTGATAGCCTGTTGTTTGTGGCACACAGTGGAGTTGTACAAAAGGAAGATCCATATATGTAATCTTTGTTGAAAGAAGTGTAGCAAAATGATGTCTAGCTTGAAACTAGATAAGTTTGACATTTTTGGTCAAACAAAAGATTTTTGTAAGACTCTTGGCCTTGTGGAGAGGTGACTGCATTATACCTAGAGGCAGAGTGCTGGAGATGTCTACCCTGGAGCCTTTCCTACCTGCTGATGTTTGTGGTTGCTGCTGTTCAAAGCACTCCAGCTTTCTTTGAGTGGCTGTTGTGCAAATACAGCACAGTCTGGTTTTGGATAAAATTTAAGATCAAGCTTGAAGTGATTGTCTCATACTTTCCAGTAACTTCCTCTAAATCTTGGAAATCTGTTGTTCTCTTGGACTGACCTATAGCTAGCTTGGAAATTGGAAAAAAGTTTTTTGTGTTGAGATTTTTTTGGGGGGGAGGGGAAGCCAAAACCCCAAAAGTAAATAAAAAAATTCATTAAAATATCGAGTTCCACCTATCCCCTTCTGAGACTTAATTATAATTGCATTTAGACTACACTAATTAATCTTAAATAGCAACAAAAAAGTGATTTTAAAAGCAAAAGTGGGGCAGAAACAAGAAATTTCATTAGTAGAACGTAGTGTTAATGCCACCTGTAGAAATGGTTAACATTTTTGAAGTACTGTACCATCAGTATGGTGAAACTAGCACAGACTGCCGTGGGCACAGGCAAGAATATTACTTAAAAATAAGGGGTAAAAACCACCAGTCATAGCTGTCATTACAACTGTTGTAGTTGTGTGATCAGAGCCCATAAGTTTTTGTTTGGTGTAATCCAGACCATGTTAGCAGTAGAAGTCTTGTTCTGTGGCACTTCATTTAGTTTTTGAGCTCTTCAAGGCACCTACTGAAACATTTTGGGGTGTCATTTGAGAGTGTTAATATGTGTTATATAAAGGAAGCAGGGAAAAAAAAAACTTGCAGCTTTCCCCCTGGGCTTTTGTAAACTAGAGCTTGAATCAATGAACTAATTTAATACTTCTATCCCATGGGTCCTTGCAACAGAAAGCATTGTTCAGTTCTAAAGTGTAGGCTCTTTTTTAAGGAATTTTGAGGTTTTCAAATGGATTTTGAGATTCTGTACCAAAACGCTATTGACTTTTCAGCCATTTCAATGGTTGACTCTTCCCGGGACCAGTGAGACTCATGAATATTCTAAGCAGCAGCAAATACATCAAATATAGTACACTTCCTGCAGTTCAGTGAATGCAACTTGTAAGCATTCACAGATGCTGTTCCTTAACAAGGCTTTTGTAAGTCTTTACTGCTGTCAAGAACACATCAGATGTGATACTGTTAGCTGCCAAAACAATGTATTAAAGTGTCCTTCCATCTTCAGCAAAGCTTATTTGTAAATCTCTCATTAATTTCTTTTGGATTAGAATTCCTATGTGAATCTTATTCTAACATGACATAAAGTTTTACCAGCTTTTTGCCTTCACAAGAAAAGACTTCATTGAATATGTGCTCAATAAAAGTAAAACTTCTTTCCTTCCAGACTACATTCTGGAAGGTTTGTTTTAATGTTTTATTTGTTTAAAAAAAATTAAAAATGAAATCTCATAAAAGCCATGAGCATGCCTAAATCTTTTGTATAGAAATATTAATTAAAACCTTCTGTATGTTTACACATTTTTTTCCTTTTAAAAATCTACCAGCTTCCTAGTTAATAATAAACCAGCCTTGATACAGTGACAGGCTGCCATCAATGTTCAATGCATCTTTCAGCTTCTACAAGTGCTAGAAGCAGTGGAGTTCGACCGCCAAGTAATCCTGGTGCTATCCCATAGTATGTACAGAGACTGGATGGTTATTGCTACCCATGAAGTCAAGAATGGTACTCCAGAATGTACCTTCCTGCATACCTGCTTTTGGGGGGAAAAGTATTCCCTAATTAAGTTCAAATACAGCTGCTGCAGCAGTTGCAGATTTAAGGGCGAGGCTGTGGGGTAGTGCATAGTGACAACTTGGTTGTCTTTAGAAAACTTCTGTCTTGTTTTGTTGATGATTCTTTGAATGCTTTTCTTTCCCTCCTGAAGACAATGTAAAGCACTGTGAAAGGTGTCATGTACTTGTGAAATGAGCCTTTGTTATTTATGTAAGCATGCTTTTTTTTTGTCTTACTGAGGGGATCTGTTCGTTTCACTAATGGTGTGCAGTCCTGGGATTGACTGAGGATGGTGTTATTTGAAGGCATGGGTACCATGGCTAGTCTTTTTCACTGTTCCTCCTTTCCAGGCTATATATCAGAAACCACTGTCTTGGAATTTCTGAGTGCTTACTTTGCGTCCACAGGGATGGACTAAGATATCACAAGTTTCTCTGATGGGGACAGAGTTGTGGGATGTGTGGATCACAACCAATGCTTACTAGAACAACTTGTATTAATTAAGCTATTATTAATAGTAACAACTCGATTCCATTAATGGCAAGCAACTATTCAAACCATGCAACCAGTTATTCCCAAATGTGCTTTCTCAGTAACTGGGCTGGAACAACATCTGGGAGAACAACGTCTCCACAGAAGTGGCACGGTGTACTGGGGCACCAACAGCTTCTATCTGGGCATTCCAAAAAAATCACTCATGGTGTTCTCTTTCATCAGTGTTTGTGTGTAATCCTGTACTCCCTGCCTGCCTATAGCAACTGCTGTTTTCTTGAATGCAGTTTTTTTGTTTGGTTTTTGACAAGCTGTTGATGATGGTAGCATGCAGCAGTGGCCTCAAATGGAGTGAAGAGTGTCTTGGTGTTCTGGGTTTCTTGATTTTTCCTGGATTCCACAGGACCACCAGTCTTGAGCTTACCAGTTTTTGGGAGGCTTCCATGCTCTATCAGATTCTACTTCTCCATCTCTTCAGTTTGCTGTTTGCTGGTGGCTAGAGCAGTGACTACACGCAAGTTTACAGTCTGTAGAGTTCATTCACGCAAACTTGCACAGAAGGGATTTTTGACAGGCATTTGTTCCTTTCCCAAATAACAAAAAACATTCTGGGAACTAAAAAGATAGTTTGTATTTGAAGACCATACAATGTCTTGCAAACACTAACAGTTCCTAATTGTAAGACTATGCTGCCTGGCCAGAAACCCTGACAGCACTGGAATTTAAGAGCCCTGAGCACTTTTCAGACAGATTGTGGTTGTTGAAGCATGCTTTTATCTGGGCAAAGCCAAGAGACTGTTTGCTGTGCGCATACGTGACTGCATCCAATTTGAAAAGGAATTGGATTTTAAAATACAGCAAATACTTTAAGTGAAGAACAAATCTGGGATCTCTTTCCAGAAGAGTGTGAAGTTAGCTAGTTAACACTGTACAAAAACATCTTCCACTAAAAGTGCTCCATATTCTGCTCTCTGAAGTAAGCCGGTAAGCTTCCTGAGAAATAACCTTACAGACTACTGAGCTTTTAATCCCTTTGTGTTACAAGTTTCTGGAAAGTAACTTTCCAATATTCAGAATAAATACACTTCTTTCATTTTTAAAGCACTCGTACATAACGTGCTCTGTGGGAGCTTGTGATTGGAGTCAAATAGTACAGCTGAGTATCTGTCAAGTGGTCACTAACAGAGTCTTGTGATGGTTGGCTTTCTAAGAAGTAAGAGCAATGCAGTCATCTGCTCTTTGAGTGCAATTGCTTTAGGCACTGGTAAAGGTTATCTGCTGAACTGAATCTGTGTGATTGTTCCCTGGTTTTCTAGTCCATGCTATGGAAGTTGAAGGTGTGAAGGTTGGTAGAAGTAATAATTCACTGTTTTTTAAAGAATCTCTTAAGTTACAGAGTGTTTTTCAGCTGTTTTCATTCAGTGTCCAAGTAAGTCGGAAGATACACTTAAAGCAAACCCCAAACAAAAGTTTGAGAGTCTGCTGTATGCTGTTTATATTTAAGAAAGTGCCTGGTATTACTAAAAAAAGGTCAGATATTGCATAAAGTAGTTTAGAGGTAAAGTTGAATGTTAAGTACAAATACTAGCATCAAAGCACCTGTAATGAAAGATGATGCACTTCGAGTTAATTATTTGAAAGTAGAATGTACTATGCATTTTCTGAGCAGTAAATCTCTACAGTTCATCCAAGTGATAAACTGGTGGAGAAATTGAAGAAATATAAGTGGGCACAATATACTTTGTTTATATGCTTGTAATAAACAAAATGAAAAACTTCCTCTCTTTTCAGAAACTTTTTCACTAAAAGGACAAAGGAACTCAAACCTGCTGTCCAAAGCGCTCCTGGTTGGAAGTTGTTTGGAAAAGTCCCACCCAGGGAAAACCTTCCAAAAGATTCCAAAATTATTCAGCAGGTGAGTAAACGTCTCACAACTCTAGGTACGAAAATTGTAAAAATAACACACAGGTACTGCACTTCTCTGCTGTTATGTCCACATTGGTGTTATATGACCACAGGGTACTCTGAGAACACTCTTTTGGGGCTTTGTTTAAATAACAGCAATTAGTAAGGAATTTGAGTTTTATGATTAGCTTGTACGTTCTTCAATAAGTCTCAGTACTTATAAAAAGTACTTACAAAAACGTGGTACATGTTCAAAAAGCATTTAAGTGGTTTTTGTCAAGACATTAGAACTTAGATTAATTTTCCATAAAATTTTGTCTTATTTAACATGGTATGCTGCAATCTGACTCATTTTTACATAGTCATCCTTGCCTGGAAGACTTCCTATGTAGGTAACTTGTGACAGATTGCTTAGAATTCTGAAACATGTCATCTTCTTTAATTTAATGTTTTAATCTCACTCAAGATACTTTGTTGCAAAATAATATTGTAAATTGAACTTGTTTTGGAGCTGCTGGGATTCTTCACAAAGATACCTCTGATTTCCTTCCTTTGTCACAAAAGTGCAGTTCCATATATTTGTTCCTGTGGACTCTGTCTGTTGTAAAATAATACTAAAATGTGAATCTTCAAAGGTGAACAATTGGTAATGTATCATTAATGTAATGTTAGCATGCAAACCTGAAGTTGAAAGATTAGTTGACATAAGAAATATGAATGTCCCCTGTGATGGTTAACACAGTAACTTGAATCTCTTGAGAGCTGCTTTCTCTGTCTCCTTTCTTAAATTCCAAATAAGCTGATGTGTTTGGCAGGTGCAAATGGCTGTGAATGGCGCAGTGTTCAGTTATCTCTTAGAGCTTTGTGGCAAAGAGGGTCTTTTGGGAGCAACTAAAGTGAAAAATGAGAGGATCTTTTTGAAGGAATTCAATGCAATGGGACTTGTGACTCAATAAAATGTTGCAAGAAAATGATGAGATTACAGAAAGTGCAATCTTGTGCATTGAAACTATGTGACCTTTAGAGGTCCCTTCCAACCCAAATCATTCTATGGTTTTTACTGTGAAGTAAACTGAATGCTGCTTGTACATTTTCAAATACAATTTTCTTTTTTAAATGATTTTCCTCTTTGGGTGGGAGAGGGCAAGCATTCTTGGTTTGCTTGCAGGTGGATGCTGTTGGCCTTGTGCTGTGAAAATACTGTGGTGAAATCCAGGTGTCTCTTCCATCCTGAGAAATGGAGAATCTGCACAATGCAACCTGTCATCTCCCTACTGTTTTCTAGTAATGAAGATATTTGTTCTGGAGACCATGTTATAATAGAATGGTTTGGGATGGAAGGGAGTTCTACTCTCCCTGCTATGGGCAGACACCTTCCAATAGACCAGGTTGCTCAAAGCCCCATCCAACCTGACTTTGGACACTTCCAGGGATGGGGCATCCACAACTTTCCTGGGCAACCTGTTGAAGATGATGATCTGAAGAAATAGTCCTACTTTCCTATTTCGTTGTCCCTCAGTGATTTTGTTTGTTTTAAGCTGTAGTGTTCCCATTTTTTTAACTCTCGAAAGTGTCGGAAAAGCAAATGTATTACAACGATGTATTATCTTTAACCGTGATTGAGTTGCTCTTAGTCATGTGGTTTGTGCTATAATGTTTGCCAGATTAGACTCACTGTTGGATTTGCATAATCTTGAGTAAAGTATCAGTAATAGCTAATATTTTTAGCTTTCTATTTTGCTAAAGCATGCATGGTCTTTAGATAAAGCCTCATGAGCTAAGAGATACAGTTACCAAAGGGGAACCAGCTTGACAGTATGCTCTGCACACAGTTAGAGCTACATACCTAAGGAAATTTGATCTTAAATTGAGAAATGAGCCTTATGTCTCCATAGTTAGCATGTGTCAAATGTCTTGCACGTGTGTTTACAATTTACTATATAGCTCCTTGTGCATAGGCCTTTGAAGAAAAGGCAATGGTTTCTCTTCTCGAAAAGTGTTCAAATTTGCTAAGCTGGTGATGGGTTAGAATGAATATAGGCACACTTGATTATTTAAGGTCAGTGGGGAATAGCATCTTCACTTTCAAATGGCTGACTGTAGTCTCTAGACTAATTCCTCATTAGGCAGGAGATGTGAGTGAAAAGAATATAAGGCCTTCAAGAAGTTGATAGAAATATGATTAAAGCTTAATGTGTTTTGTTCACATGCAATTCTGTGAACCTGTCAGGTTACTTCATGTCCTACATGGAGTGTCTCTCCAAACTTGCACTTCGACTTTCTAAATTAGAGTGGAGGGATCAAATGTGATCTGAAACAGAAACCTCACATTTTTCCCCAATTTTTCTAGCTCTCTGTGGTCAGAACCATGGTTACTTCTTGTTAGCCAGCTGTTGTACAATGAACCTTAGGTGTAAGACTACAAGACGGTAGGAAAGATGCCTGTGAGGGAGTTTATGGTAGTTTATTATTAGCCACAAATCCTGCCATTCCTGAACATTATTTTTAATGGTTGGACATGGTCCTTTCACTTCACTGATATCAGTGGCCAGCTTTGGGAGGGTGCAAATAAACCCTTGATTAAGGAAACTCAGTAATGAGTCAGCATCCTGCGTGTAAAAATGAGATCTTAAGAAGCCCTGTTGCGAGAAAAATTAACTCACAACAGGAAAAACTTTGCAATTAATAGGAGGAGGAAGTCTTTTGGATAAGGATAGTACTTACATAAAAGTTTTATGGCAATATCATAAAGCATGAAGTACTTTCCTATTAGTAAAATTGAGAAAAATTGCATCATTGTAGATTTATAGCCAAAAGATTGGTAGGGCTTGTGTGCCCCTTCTCCATCCTGGCTGAAGGAAACCTCCTTTGTTCTCTTTGTTATGGTAAGAATTATGTAGTAAATTGCTAATTACATTTAAATGAATGCTTGTGGCTTCCAGTCACTGTCTATCAACTAGACACTGCTACATGTGCCTCTCTAGAGAAGTCAGGTAGTGATTGTAATATCTTCAATAACCTCCAAGAAAATCTGGAAACTTAATTGTGGATACTGTTTCAGACATTTTTCAGATGAGGATGCCAGCCAGCTGTGCCTTCAGAGCCTGCCTAATGAATATTATTGTAAATAATTTCTTTGCAAGCCTCTTAGCCCGTGTAGAAGATGATGAATGTTTTTGTGGCACAGCAGCCTGCGGGGTTTGCCTGCACAGTCCCCGCAGCTGCGCCGCTTCGGGCGAGATGCGCTCGCTCAAACTGGGTCAGAGGTTGAAAGTTCTTGGCAGCTGCATCTCCCGGCTCGCAGCTGCTGGCACGCTCATCTCTCCTTGGATTTAGAGCTGCCCAAGCAGGATGTGATTGAGGCCAACTCTTTTGCTGGACATCTCCTTCCTCTGGGCTTCTTTCCTTCACTGTTTTTTTGAAAAGGGAAAACAACTCCCCAGGACTGCAAATGTCAAACGCATTTGATGGTTTTAGGAAGTGTGCCTTTTTTCATGAACTGCAGCTAATAAAACTAGCTATTATAAGAAGCATGTTGTCATTAATGATCAGTTTGGTAAATTCTTTTCAGTCTGTACAGAAATCTGCTTTAAATTAGACTGCTGAAATACTTTAATGCAGAAGCATTTAAAGCAGAAACAGACTTGTGGGCTGATATATAACATTTTGGAATGTGTTGACTAAAGTCCAAGTTCTGTTTAAAAATGCAAGCTCAATTTCAGTTTTTGTGCTTACGGTTAAAGAAAAGAACTTTTAATCTTTGATAAAAATTTTTCTGAATATCAAGTCATTAAGTTTAGCTTATTTTATTAAAGCAGGCTTGCATACTTTTATTAATTTGTTTAAAGCAGTATGGTGGGTTTTTTTTCTAATATGCCTGAATTAAAGTAAACTCAAAATATGCAATTACACATTGAAAAATAAAAAAAAAGTAAAATGTACACCAAATTAGCTTTATCAGCAGTTTTAATAATGCTGCTCTCAGTGGCAGCCTTAAATGAAGTGGAAAAAAAAAGCTTCTTTTCTACTTAAATCTGCCACACCATTAAAAGCTTGCAGTGATTTTAGAAATGACTGCTTATTCAGAAGTGAAGCCATCTTTTCCAATAGCTGTCACCTTGTGTACAAAATGGAAGGTTTTCATCTTAGTCCAGTAAATACTAGCTTTGACTTGGTCACTGTTGTACATCTAACCTCTGAAAATGTGTTGGGGTGGCTCTGAAATCTTTACAAAAAAGAAATATTTGACGGCTAAAAAACTTTAGTGTCTTCACTTGCATATTTTTCCGATGTTGTTATCTCCAGTCTGAGATCTAATGGAGAAACTGCAGTCACTGATTTGGCAAGATTCCCGTGGTCTCCCAGGGACAAGGGTTTTCAGAGGCTTCTCTTCAGAGGAACAAATGTGTTTTGAATCCGTTTTCATATGACACAAACCTTCTAGCTTGCATTAACTCTTCCCCCCAAACTTGGTTGTTAAGAGTTTAAAAGTGCACAAGGCTCTTAATGCTTATAAAAATGTGTATGTGTGTTTGTAAACAAACCCAAGGAGTGACTCTCAGAGAAGTTGTAGAATGCTTTTTCACAGGAGTGGTTCTTAAGTAGATTGTTATTTAGAGGTCCTGTTGGCTCACCTTGAGCTACTACTGGAGAAAAGAGAAAGGCAAGACTTCTGCCTGTTTGCCAGATACAGGGTAGAAACACATTGGTAACAAACTGCCTCGAAACGAAGACAGATAATAAATGGGGGTGTTGGGTCTTGCAAGGAACCTGTAACACCTGATTAACAATTTGTCCTGCCAGAAGTAGTGAGGAGGCTGGGATGGTTTTCTTTGTAGATGGTGTAGCAGTTCAGATTCTCAAGAAATGTCCCACATGATTTGAGAATCACATGTGTAGTTAATAAAATATTTATTCTAGAGGTAAACCAAAGACATTCCACAGTGTTTTAGATTTCTTCAGTGATTGTCTTGTCAGTAAAATAGTAATGAAACTGGTAGGACCTCAGAGTGACAAATGCTTGCTTTTGTTTTGCATAAAGGCCATAAAGTACAGTGCAGCTCCTACTGCCAGGACATCCCCAGTTGCTTTGACAAGGGAAACTTGTTAAGGAGAACTTCTTACTATGTCAGTGCTATGTTGGTGGCACAAATGCATCTTCAGGGGAGCACCTTACAGGGGGATGGGATCGGTGTTTTGAAAATAATATGGAGGTATTGAATCTGCTGATGTGAATTCTTCTGATTGCTGTTTTTTTAAAAACAAAGTCTTTGACGACAACTACAAAGAGTATTGAAGCAACCTTTCTCTTGCTAAAGCTTGAAAAAGAAAGCATAGGCATTGTATGTATTTACATTTCTGTTCCTGATAGTTGCTGTATTTGGAGGAAACAAAGAATATAAATTGAGGTAATAAAAATTATAGAACTTGTTTTACTTTGATTTGGTGGGACATGATACTTTATTTTTTGGTCTGCTGGATTCTCTCTTTGTGGGATCCCTCCCCCTCTACTGGGCCTTTAAATTCCTTTAGCAAAGCATGATACATTGGATTTTTTCTTCTCTTAAAGAACTGAACGTTTGTGGCTTAAGCAGACATGCTGCTGAGCTTGAGATGCTGAGATAGCAAAATCATCATCTAGGCACGCTGTATGAAATTCCAAAAGGATAGGTTCAGGTGGTAAATCTGCTGTCTTTCATGGACATTTTTTTAAAGTGTGGGATTTTTTTTGTTGGTTTGTTTTAATATAAACCTTATCCTTCCAAGGCTGGCATGGTACTTCAGTACTGAAAAGGAAAAGTAGTATGGTAAGGGAGAAAAAATACTTCAAAATGGTTTCTGTTATTCTGTGGTATGCATGATACAGAACACTGCAGATATATTCTGTTGAATTCATGATAAAAACCTGATTTTCCTTCTTCCAGGCACTGTAATTCAATGCTTAAAAGCTGTGGGCTGTGTTTGTCACCTCCCCTGCACCCCATCTTTTAGCTTGGCTTATCCTTCTATTATAAAACCAGCGTTGCCTTTTGATTGGAAATGTGCAGAGCCGTGGTTGTACAGGGTCTTCTGTAGCTGGCCTTGCTTTTGCCTGGTTGCCTTGCTGCTTCCACTTTTAATGGAAAAAGACTGTTTCTCAAAGCCTTACAAATACATCTTAGTTCTCACCAGTAAGGCTGAGATGTAGCCCACTTTTGAGCTTTCAGTTTAGAAATACTAATGATAACATGGCAGGGGGAAGCAGGGGACAATATTCTGTTTTTCCTTTCCAACGGCGTGTACCTTCCAAGGATAGTGGTTCAGTAAGACCAATGTCTGTGAGTGGTGTGCACTAGGGAGACACAGGGTGTATCAGGGACTGCCTTTTGTCATGCACCTGGAGAAGCACCATGGAAAAAATATCCCTTTGGGCAAAGGTGCTGATTACTGAAAATATAAAACATCAATTAAACCAGAAAAACAATCCAGTTGATGTCTGTACAGATCTTGCACAAGTGGGATGTCTTTGTATATGTGTCTTATTTTGAGGGCTGGGACAAGGAGGAGGGACAGACGCATCCAAGTTTTTTCAAACATACAAGATAAATACTCTACATGTGAATTTAAATTTTGGCTTGCATGTTGCTATATTGTAATGATCTTTTCCCTTATTTATTCACTAAGGCTTTGCTTCTGTTTTTCTTATTAGGATGACAGTTGTGGCAGTCTTGCGTCAATATCTGCTCTCAGTCTATTAAACACAGGGGTATGAAATTTAATATATACTCTTTTTAGTTGTATTCAATGCCATGCATGGGACTGTGTAGCACTCATTAAAATAGAACAAACATCACATTTTCACAGTAGCATGAATATTTTATGGCACTAACCATCAACTCATTTAAAACCATTAGTAAAATAAACAAATTTCACATGTGAATCTCACTAACAACTTGAAGTGATAGAGTATTATTGTTCATTGTTTATATTGCATGTTCTTGAATAGCAAGAAATAGGTAATCACTAGCTTGACAGTAATTCACTTTCTATGTTTGCTGTGCCTCATTACTTAATGGTAGAACTTGAAAGGCTTGATTTGTAGTATTTTTGAACACCTTATTAAATTTGAAAATTGATATACCAGAATCCTTTTTCTGCCACTAAGCCACACAAGCTATTAACAGTTGCATTTCAGAACTCCAGATGCTTTTAATCACTATTTCCAATGTGAAATCAGAAACCTAGAAAAGCATAGCTATTGAAACTTCCATTATATGTTACGTTATCTCTTTGCTGTGACTGGGATCCTTCTGAAATTGCACATGCCCGTTACTTTGTAAACTTTTTATGTAATTCTGCACTCGATGTTAAACATGAATAATACAGATTGGCTTTTTAGTTCTGTGGAACTGTGAAACAGAGCAGTCATGTAACTGCTGGTTGATCCTGATGCCTGTGGTTCCCGTTACATGGCCCGGCCACTCTCAGCATGTCTTTATTGGGCCCAGAGCCGGTGGCTTCTCGTAAACAAAAGAAGATGAAACTTGATGCACCTTATTAAATATCCAGTTGAGGAAAAAATACAGCAAACAAAGAACAGAAGGTGGTTGGTGTTAACTTTGGAAGATTGACCTAGAAACTCTTAAGTGTCTGTTTGGTTGTCCTTTTGTACTGTGTGAAGATTAGTGTTTTTTTCTCCATCAATACATCTGTTCTTTCAATTTCACCTGCAAATTAGGCAAGAATGTACTGTTCTGCCTGTCCTGACAGCATCCGGAATTCTTATTTCTGGGAAAATGTCTAGTTTATGACTCACAGATTTTTTCAGTGACATCTACTCGTGCTGTAAACACATCTTTGTTTATAATCACCTTGCAGCCAGTCCTTGCTCAGCAATTTTAACATTTAACCTGGAGGCAGTGCGCATGCTGATGTAGGATTATGCATTAGCAGAAATTCTTCTTACGTGGATGCACTCCTAGGTGATTCTATAAATGCTTCTATTCTTGGATGATCAACCTCGATTCAAATGAAGGCATATAATCTTTCTGATGATATATCTAGTTAGCTGTACAACACCATGAGAACAATCATATAGACGTTTCATAGACCCATCTGCTCCAGTCACGTGTGTGTAGACGGGAGAGAGGTTTAAAACCATTTGCACAATATATGGCAATCCCCGTTCTGTTTCCTCAGCAGAAGTCACAGTTGATTGAATAAAATCTGTTTTAGTATCAGACAGCATTAGATAGGAGAAAGCATGTTAGGAGAAACTGTCATACACAGGGTGTTTAACTGGAGTATTAGTATGCCTTAACATCTACTTTAAATAGAGGCAATCCTTAAGATAGGGGAAGTTTATTTAGTGTTGCATTCTTTAGTTGCATAAATTCTCTACACATCAGATGCCTTTCTCCTCCAGCATACTTAAAACATAATTGGATGTGTGTGGCGTTTTGTCTGTATAATTGGTACTGTGAGAACTTCCACAGTCCTTGTAACCAAAGGCTTTTATCACTCCCTCCCAGGAGTTCAGCTTTTGTTGTTGGATCATAAATAGATGAAACTTAATTCCAGATTCATGTTAAATTTTATGGTTGGTATTTATTCCTTTACAGCTGTATGATTTGGGCTCCGTAGATGCAAGTGTGTCTTCTAACACTGAATCCCTGTGTTCACACTTAGCTAAATACTTTATCCCCACAAGCATACCCTGCTTCAGGTCTCCTAATGCTACTGGAATGCTGCAATGCAGGGGGTTTCCTTTCTGTAAGGTCGTTGGCTTAAGTATTGGAAGAAGAGGCTGTGAGCAGTTACTTATAAATATTACACAGAGCAATCCAGTACTGTTTAGAGGTATCTAAAATGACTCTCAATGGTCTGGCTGTCCTTTATGGTACTTCAGCAGAAGGATGACTGAAACTTGAGATTTGCATGTTTTCCATGTAGATATCAAAAAGGTGCAAGCAATAAAGACCTCTGCGGGTTGGGTTTTTTTGTTGTTTTTTTTTTTTTGTTTTTTTGGGGGTTTTTTTTGTTTGTTTGGTTTTTTTTTTTTTTTTTTTTGGTTTTTTTTTTTTTTTTTTTTTTTTTTTTTTTTTTTTTTTTCTTTGCATTTAGAACACCAGGGCATTTTTTTTGTGTTCTTTGCTGTGGTGGTGGGGGTGGGTTGGTTTGGGTTTGTTGTTTTTGGATGGGGTTTTTTGTTGTTTTGTTTTAAGATACTATTTGAGATACCTTTATCTTCTTAAACAAATGCAGTTTATAAGCAAAAGACGTTTTCCCAGTCATTTTCTGTAGGTTAATAGGCTTATCTGTATCTCTGCAGGAATAAATACCAGAAATGCAAGTCCCTCCACATATTGAAGCACTCTTAAGTATATTGTCAGAGTGTTTTTCAGGAAAAACATGCTTTTGGCTTGTTACCGGGTTAATTATTGGCAGTGGATAAGAGGCTGCAGCTCCAGACTTAGTAAGAAGATAACTGGTTTTACTTTTTATTAAAGCTGAAATTTGCTTTTCTTTATTTTGGAATTGTGAAATGTTCTGGAATTTTCAATAAATGCCTGATACGTTGCAATAAAGATTTTTTAAAATAACCTTCTCTAAGCTTGTGAAACCATACATGTGACACTCCCAAAATAATTTTTTTACATACACAAGTTTTACGTAGTCTTGAATCTTAGCTGTCAACTGTTCTGTCTTCTGGCACATGCCCTGCATGTTAAGCATTTGACAAGACATTTGACTTTAAACTGTATTTTTACCTTGTGTTGGGAGAGTATTAGCTCACATCTTTCAAAGCGAAATTTTATGTCAGCTTACGCTTTTTAGATCCTGCATCAAATACACCATTAAGGATATTGGATTCTTTACATCCACTCATACAAAGTATTCCAGAAAAAAATATGATACTTTATTTGCATAAGTGCTGTACACAGCTGATGATTGTGGGATCTAATCTTCAAATAAGTTTCCTAGAGCAAGGGCTTCTTGAGGAAAAAGCCTCTTCCTTTGGAAGGTTCTGATACTTTTGAATGTATTTCAGTTTGGGGAGTGTGCAGCCATGACAGTTTGAGCCTGAGGCTATTTTGGTCTCTGTTTTGACTCTTTCTAGTAACACTTACAGTTTTCCTTCTCTGCCCATGGGATCTCTATTTACAAAACCCAACTGTTCATGATGTGTACTTACTTTCAGAAAGACAGTTGGATGATGAGTTCTGCCTTTTGTGAAAATCTCTGTTGAAGAATTTTTAATTTTTGTTTTTCTTCTTTCACTGTTGATTTGGAGATAGTGTATCAGTTCTTAGCACAGGTGATAGTTGGAAGCACTAACATTGTTCACATGTGTTGCTTGTATTAAAAAAGGTAAGAGCAACTTTGTTTCTGATGTACATCTTGCAGTGCTTTTTTTTTTTGCTTTTTTTTCCCCTTTTTTTTCTTAAATTTGCATACAAGTTAGATATGTAGGGATGTTGAACAGGTTGCTGATATTTGAGCTTTCTCATCTCTGACCACTAAATGAACTTGATTTTGTGGCTCTTGTTACAAAGGAGAATACGAAAGTGAATCAGAACTTCTACCAAGAGTAGGAGGGATGGCATTGCTACTGTACTGCAGCCTGGATGCTGATCTCTGGGTGTTACCACAGGGTACATTCCTAATTTACAAATGTACTGGAGTGTCCTGACATGCATGACAGCAGTACTGATGTTGTTTCTGCTTTTAAGTGGAATTAAATAATTTTAGGCTTGAGAATATGTGTATTCATTCATGTGGTGAACATTGATTTTTTGATTTTTCTTGTGCTTGTGTGAATTACAACAGAACTCTACCAATCCTGTGTCCAGTTGTTCAAGGTACTTGTTTGAATGTGCTGAATGGTGTTGATGCATAATAATCCATTAATTTGGTAGTACATTTTTATTTACAGAGGCTGAAAAGAAGGGGATGTGAGATTTGAGGTTTTCATCTGTCTCTGTTTAGCTTTTTTCCTAAAGATTGTGTCATATTTCTGTTTTGTTGATTTGCTGTTGTGGTAAAAGGATTAGAATTTTCTCTTCCTTAGAATCTTGTGTGTATTGAAGACAGCTAAATATTTCTTTCTAAGTAGATTGCATGTTTTGACCTTGGAGAAAGGAAATTATATGGAACAGACTTGTAATGATAAATACTGGTATATTGTCACTGAGTACAGTGTAGGTGGTTCTGGTTAATGTGGGTGTGATGGTGTTGCTAAAGGCCTGAGGAATGTGAGGTGTATTGAATCTTAAGGGGGGCTAGAAGCAAGAGGAAGAAATTGGGAGAGACAAATGTTCTTGATTAGTGGTCTTTGTTGTTAGTGGTGGGTTTTTTATTGTCAACTTCACATATTACATAAATATACTTGTGCACTAGCTAGGCTGGGAAGATTGTGCAAATTTTTTCACTACGTGATCCTGGGATGCTCAGTTGTAATATTGAACTAGAATAGATCGAAGATTAAGTTGATACAAGAAACTGCTTTCTCATTCATCTTTACTTAGCAGTTCTGGAAAGCTGCACTGTTGCGATCAGCAACTTCAAGTTGTAGTGTTTGTTGCTTGCTGTCTTATTAAGTAATGTTAAAATATTTATTATGACATTATTTATACATTAAGTAATATAATTTGGAGTAAGGCTGAAAGTTGAAATTTAATTTTTATCAAAACTGTTGTTTAGGAATATGAAGCACGGACAGGAAGAATGTATAAACCTCCACCCCCATCTGCAAGACGTAAAAATATTGAATTTGAACCACTTTCAACTACTGCTTTGATTCTGGAGGATCGACCAGCGTAAGTATGATTCTGCTGTGCAACTGAAGGACTGAATTTTAGATACGTTTCTGATGAGCTACAATTCACAAGTCTTATGTGAAAGAATCATGGGATTATTCTGTCCCACATAATAGCCTAACAAATACTTCCAGAAGAACCTTTAAGTGTATCACAGTCTATATGAGGAATTTTTTCTCAGTGTAATGGAGCCAGTCTGTTACCTACTGTATATCACAGCTGTCTGTGACCATGCTCTGGGCATCCTCTAAGTCTTCAGGAATTTTCTTGATCTATTCCTTTACTGCTTTCTCAGTGTGCACTTCCTTCTCCCCTATCCTCCCTTCCCCCTTTCTGAAAACTTAAAAAAAACCGTATTAGGTAGATAATACTTAAAAGTTCAGCTGAAGGCAAGGAAACAGCAGATGAAGATGTAACAAAACCCACATTAAATAAAAATAAGAGTAGTAATGAAAAATGGGTAATAAATTGGTCAGTATTTTCAGCTACACAGTCTTCAGCAATTTGAAGAAAAGGGAAAGGACCTGCTGACTAGGAACACAAGCCTGAGGAAAACAAATGGAGCAAAGCTTTCAAATTGCACCATGAAAAAGCTTGTGATGGCACTGTTAAATGTTTGCTCCAATCACTTCCAATTAGGAAATGGAAATTAGAACATATTAGTGTTTCTTTCAATATTCTCTCCAGGGGTATATAAGCTCATTCCATGCTAAGACAGAAATACCCTGAACGGAATTATGGATTGCTATGAGTATTTCTTTTCATAAATGCATTATTTCTTTTACTGTATGGTAGAGAGTAAGATATACAATAACTGGATTGCTGATGTTTTTCTTTACTTTCATAGTATTACAATTCACAAGCTAGGATAAATATGCTTTTACAGATGACACTTGTTTCAAATTGGAGTGCCATCCCAAGCGTGTAATGTGCTGCCACAGTCTAACCTTTGAAAATGTATTCTGCTCTCACTTTCATTGAAAATATTAATAAGTGATTTTGTCTGCTTGTATGAGAGGAGACAGAAAACTTCTTTAATACTAAAATGACAAAACTGTTTTCTATTTATTTTCGACCAAAGTAGACTAGAGATTGGGTAAGGGGCTGAGAGCAAACACTATGTTCTAACTTGCTTTGAAGTCAGTCTCCTTGTTCAAGAGGAAGTGTGTTTGGCAATTAGGGGATCATTGCATAGCCAAAAAACAAACAAATTTTTATCTGATTAACTTCTAGACTGCACCAAGCTTCCTTAGCTTTAGCTCTGCCATCAGTGGTCATCTATCCTTTCTTCCTTTGGGAAACCGATAATCTTTTGTGAGAGTTTTAAAGGGTTAGCTACAATGAATAAAAACCTTTACCTTTTATCAAAAATTTGTCATAAGAGATTTCATATGAACAGCTGTAGTATCAATAGGTAGGTATATTTAATGATTAAAATACACATGGGCAGAAATGCATTGGAATAAGTAACTATATGGTGTATCAGCATTTCCCTTTTGTCACTTCATTTGAGCATCATTCCAGGTGTTCAACAAATTTAATAACCTTACTTTGTGGGAAGCTCTAGTAGAACTAAAAAAGAGGAGCAGCAAACATTTAGTAGCTCTCTACAGCTGTTACTGGAACACTGGCAGTGTGACAACCCCAGAGCTCACCTTAGAAACCAAATTTAAACCTGTTCTGAAATGGTCCAGAATGTCATTTGTGTGTATTGAATTCAGGAACAACTTGTTTTCAGAAATCTTCCTGCCAAATCAGTGGAGGAGGCTTTACGTCATCGACAAGAATATGATGAGATGGTGGCAGAAGCAAAAAAACGAGGTATGTTAACTGCCAATAATCACTGTAATTCCTCTCAAATCTGCAGCAAAAATAAAGTAAATTCTGGCTTGTAGGCAAGTGGATACAGTAAAGAACCTCTCGTTTAATATCTGGGTTATTCTCTGGTGCATAGGGGCACGCAGTTTAAAACAGAACTCAGTTATCAAATTGTTATTCTGCTACAATGAATGTAGCTAGGTTCAGAATGCAACTTAACCTTTCATTCACTTTTTAAGGAAAAACTTCCTTTTTTTTAAAGGTACTTATGTAATGTGGTCACCTAGAAACTTTCTGGGTACTTGGACTCCTTTTTCAAGCTATGTTGTTGCAGTTGCCACTAAGAGCCAAAGTATAATAAAGCTGACTGCTTAAAGATCTGGTTTCTTAAGAACTAGAAAACAATTTCAGTGTGAAGAGAGATGAAAACTTTGGGGTTATTTTCCAATCAGCTCTACCTGTGTGAACCTTTTTAACTCCCACTAGACACGATTAATTAAACAAACAGATCTGTAGTATCTGGTACTGTGTCAATCTATGAATAGTTGTTGAAAGGACTTTTGTAGTCTTGTGCCTAGTATTCAGGGAATAAGCTATTTCAAGAACCTGTGCTGCATGTTTTACTCGGGCTGTTGTCAGAGATACAAGCTTCCGAATTGATTGATCCTCTATGGATCCATGGCAGCTTACTTTGAAAGATGCAATAAGAAATCCAAGCCATTTGACAATGCATTTCACTCTGCTCTTGTGATGTGTATCTTGTAAGTTGTGATCTGTGGTCCATGTTCTTTAGTAACAGCATCTTTGGAGGTTCAGCCATGTGTAGTGTTTTCATGTGTGTGCCCCTGGTTTATGAACTGTTGCTACACACCTAAAGCTTCGGTAAAAACTTGATGAAGCTGCTCAGCCATATCTGTTTACAAGGGAGGGCATGTTTACTCTCCTGATATGTCTAGTGCATGCTTAAATAGAAAATGTCTTGCAATTTCACAGTGGTTCTAAGTGATGTCAGGAGAGCACTGCTCTGTCCTTCTTTTAACCTTTTTAATAAGAGGAATCTACAAATGATCCTTTTTTAACAGAAGGCAGGACATTGTTCTCTTGTTAAGCATTGTGACTTTGTCTTAGGTCTTCAGGTCCTGTTTCCAGAAAAGAAAATACAGAACCCTTTTAGGTGGAAGCTTCAGTAAATTTGAATAATTTAAAAAATAGATGTAGAATTGCACTTTTACATAATAAAATTATCTATAAATATTGCTGATTAGTCTAAGTAATAAATAAGGCTCAGATGGAATATGGTATGAAAATCGTGACAGGAAAAACAGCGCTGATGATGTGCTTGCTTTTTAGTCATCCTGTGTACTGCAGAAGAGAATTCTCTGAGTTTTCTAGCCTGACTTTTGCTTGTCTAAATCACTGTATTTGAACAACTTAGCTTAAATTTAAAAATGTTCAGAGAAGTACACCTACAATCAACAGAAGTAGTACGTGCAACTGTAATTTACCCTCGATCTTTTAGACATCTAAATACTTGGGTAATAGCTGAATAATTTACCTTATAATTTGTATACACTAATACAGAATTATTAACATGTTATGCCTAACAGAAATTAAAGAAGCACATAAAAGGAAAAAAATAATGAGAGAGCGTTTCAAGCAAGAAGAGAATATCGCTAGTGCTATGGTGATTTGGGTCAATGAAATACTACCTAACTGGGAAGGCATGTAAGTAAAGTTCTACTGTGTAAATGAGGCAAGCGTGGCTTGTTTCTCCTCTGGAAACTGAGGACCCACATACCTTATTTTCCTTTTCTGTGTTGTCAAGAAGTCAGTTTTTGTTGCCATGATATAGTGTGAGGTCATTACAGAGCAACATGAAATGTGCTTTCTGGGAGTTGAATGTTTGGGGGTTTTTAATGGGGCTTTAGCATAAACAGAGATCCTTGAACACTGATTTGGTAGATGGTGTGTTATTTTGCTTGTAAATTGCCCAGTGATTTTAGAAAACAAGGTGTGCAATATGTGCCTTTATTTTTTTCTTTCTTCTCCCTGCTTCCATGTACTAGGCGTGCTACCCGAAGAGTTCGAGAGCTGTGGTGGCAGGGATTGCCCCCAAGTGTACGTGGGAAGGTTTGGAGTCTAGCTGTGGGAAACGAATTAAACATCACTCCTGGTATGTTCCTAACAGATCATGTGTTAATGCTAAATTAAGTTGGTTATTTTTGAAGAAAAATGTAAACTGTTGTTCAAAAAAAATATAAATCAGGGTATATTTCTTTCTGAAGAAATGTATTTTGCAAGGTTACTCACAATTGTGTTTTACAGTTAGACATTGTAGCCTCATAAATTATGGAAACAAGGTTCAAAACCTGCTTACAAAAACATTTAGTATTATAAGGATTAAGGTAGTGCTTCCCCCCTAGAAAATAATTTTTATGTCTAAAATTGAGAATTTGTAGCTTTGCTTTCTTAAGGGGGTGAAGAGGGGAATTACTTTATTTCATAACTAATGAGTGATGAATTGTAAGCATTTTATTCACGAAAATAAAAATCTGAATTATGTAAGGCATGATTCCCCTGTCATAATTAGCATGTTCACCACAGCAGAAAGCACCATACAGTACACACTATAAAACTGTGTATAGTGGTAACCATCTAATAGATTCTTCTCCTGCCCTCAGTGATGAAACCAAGTAACCAAAGCCAAAAATACTTAGCATGCTTTTATCTTGGATGGGTGATTTTCTTACTACTTTCTTTCTGGTTATTGGTTTCATTTTGCATTCTTGCAGAACTTTATGAAATCTTCTTGTCGAGAGCTAAGGAACGATGGAAAAGCTTCAGTGAGACAAGTTCTGAGAATGACATAGAAGGTGAGATCTCCTTAGTGCTCAACAACCTCCTATTCACTTTTACAAACCCAGGAAGTCTCACAAGTTCCTCTGCAATTGCAGCATTAGGAATACTTGTTAAAAGTTCTCTGAGTCATTCCCTACTTAAATGTTTGCTGTCTTGTAACAGGTCATTGAGTGAGGGGCTTGGCAGTACTTACTGTATCAATAAAAGACACATTAAAATAGTACATGTGCTACTTTCAAATTAATGTTTTCCTCTGAAATATCAAGACTGAGCTCTCATGAAAATATTAGATGAAATACAAAAAGAAGAAATGGGAAACTAAATTACAATACATGGTCTTGCTTAGCTCTCCTTAGATGGGTTCTCCTTAGTTGGTATTCCTTCCATGATTATCGAAAAGAAAAAAAAATCCTCTATTTTTTGGTTCTGAACCCGAGAGGTGAAAAATCTAAAGCATGACATATTTCAGATCCCATTTGTATTTCCTTGCCTGCCCAGATGGCCTTTCCTCCCAAATCTATTAAGTGGGGATGTTAGCACTCTTGTGTGTAAAATGCAGTTTTTTCACTGACATATTGCTGTCTCCTGTGGATGTTCTTTCTGTTAAAAATAGTATCAGTGATGCTTTTAACATTGGATGTATCCTTGTTATAAAGGTTAACTCCTTGTGCTGTTGATAGATATTATTTAAAATGCTGCCCTGTGATAGTTTCTTTTCCATTACTTTAGTTGTTTGCACTTGCCATAGCCAATTTGACTGTAAAATTATTTGGGTCTTCCATAGGGATACTTCTGTGACTCATTTGAAGGTTGTCTTGAGACAAACAATTTATAAAAAATGCTGTGTATACATGATTGTAAATATGCTTATCCTTGGAAAACATGTTTGCAATGCCCCCTTGGTCTGTGGGGTGGTGGTTTGCTTGTTCTTTTTGTTGTGGGGGTGTGGGCTGTCTGTGGGGGAAAGCTTAGGTAATCTGTTTTTTTTGGAAAGGTAATAGTTCTAGATGGGAATGAAGGGAGAAAGGGCTGTTTTAATTGTGCCAGATGTCCTGGGAAATGTAGTAATAAGGGAAAACTTGGGAGTGATAGAATTTTCATCTCTGGTTGAAAAGCAAGCAGGCTGACAGTGCTTACTACTAATCTTTGGTATCCAAGTCTGGAAGACAAACTATCATAGTTTTAGGAAGACTGGAATGAAATGCTGCTTTCCAGGCTTCAGCAAAGCAGATTTTGTTTAGCCTGTTCATCAAATTGTCGTCTTCTGCTTTCCAGTTGGCTCTTGTCTGCTCTAATCCCTCTGGAAGAGCTTTTTCCCCAGGTGCTACCTGTCTTTTTCCTCACTAGTGTTTGTGTCATGTCCCTATGGCCTATGGAGAGGATTGGACAGACATAATTCAAGGGCCAGCAGAATTTCTTCTGGAGGTTCTTGAGTGAATGCTGCCTTCTTTGTCTTTATGTGCCTGCAGGAGTTTTGTTCTGAAGTTTGTAGAATTTATCAGCTTTACTAAGTGTTGGTTTTGCTTGCAGATGCAGGTGCATCTGTTGCTGATCGTGAGGCCAGTCTGGAGCTAATTAAGTTGGATATATCACGCACATTTCCATCCCTGTATATTTTCCAGAAGGTGAGATTCCTTTAAATTAGTTATGACAACTTTAGAATTCTGAATAGTTAAACAAGAAAATAAACACAACTGGCCAAATATGGAATAGTTCTTAGAAGCTGTTTGGACTTTTTAAATGTTTTTAAGTGAGAATAAAGTGGAGACTTAATGATGGACTATAAGAGGTTTTTTCTCCTTGAAAAATGGCATGAGGTTCCTATTAATGATTGTGAAACTACAGGCAGAAATGAGAATATTCTCACTGCTACAGAAGTCTTGATGCGTTCTAGTACACCTTTTCAGGCTTTATGATTTTTATATAGCTATAGTATGTGCACATATGTGTATATAAAATAACATGCAATATTGTAATAGGTAACTTGTGCTACTAAGTATTAAAATATCCATTGTCTCTGAAAAGGAAAGACCAACCTTAGATCTGTACCACATATCCTCATTTTCCATTATGTACTGATTTCCACTGAATTATTTCATAGGACTATTGTTACTTTTCTTTTAACATTTTGAAAGCATTTGTGGTAATGCTTGGAGTAAAAAATGGTGTTATTCTAGATGCAAGTAAAGTAACAACTCACTGGCTCAGTTGCATTCTAAAATATCAGCTAGTTCCTTTCCTATATTTTTAATATAATTTTGAAAATAGATATTTTTTTTCTCCTTCCACTCTCTCCTCTTATTAGGGTGGTCCTTATCATGATCTCCTGCATAGTGTTTTAGGAGCATATACATGTTACAGACCAGACGTGGGATATGTAAGTATTTGATGTAAAATGTTTATAACAGGGCAAGTAAGCTTAAGATGTCATGTATTAAAGTATATTAAATAAATAGGTTTTCTAAACTTTATGCTACTAGCACTTAAAAAAATAAATGAACTTTGGCAGTTATTTCACAGCAGTTACAATGGTGGTAGTTCTTAGAGATAATGAAATAGCTGAAAATGTACTGAATGTCAGTGATGAGTGTATTATCTGGATTGCATGGAACATTTTAAATGGGTGTGTTCACAAGGCATTATAGTTCTGACAGAGTATCCACAGGAAAAAAACCCAAAAGATGTTAGTGGACTCCAGTTAGCACTTCACTTGTTCTTACTGTTGCTTCCACTGTTGCCATTTCCATAGCGATACTCCCTGCTTCACTACTGCACATCCTAAAATCCAGAAACTCCTTCTTAGTGTCTTGCTGACACAGTATAATCACTCCCTCTGAGTTCAGTGAAGACAAGACAGTTTTCAGCAAACATTACTGTGTTTAAAAACAAGCAAAATAAAAACCCATAAAAAAACTGTCAAAAACCCCTGAACAAACCAACTAAACCTAACATCTCTCTGAATAGCATCAGCTTACAGAAGCATTCAAATAATGAACAATAATGAAGAGAAGGGTTTTTTTTTTTCTTCTTTGTTCCTGGGGGTATCTAGGAACATCTTTCACAAGCTCTAATGCTTCGGGGCTCAAAAACACTTGAAAAGTTTTAAATCTCATCCATGCAACAAAGCATTATTTAGCACAGGGTGTGTCTTCCTCTCCAAATCAGATATGCTTGGGACTCTGCATAAATAACTAGTTGGTTTTTCATGTTCAAATGTTTTTAGGCCTGAATTCTGTCATCTGTGACCTCATTTTTGGAGACTCTCCCATATTTTTTAAGTGAGATTACAAACTCTGCAGGTTCTGAGACGGCTTGTTCCCAGGGTGGAGTTTCAAATGGCAAATAAATAACTTTTCATGGATAACTCTTATCTTTTTCATTAGAAATGCAGCCAGTTTCGGTATTTCTCATCACATTTTTTAGATGTTAATATGGCCGTAAATGTAATGTAATCTTATTTCCACACCTATTTATCCCCCAGAAATGAAAAGCTGATAGACTATTTCTGATGCATATCAATACTTTTTTCCCTAGTTGGTTAAAATGCTGAGTGCAATTTTTTAATGAGAAGCAGGCAGCATGAATGTTTAGAGACAGTGGAGTAAAGATAGTTGCAATTTAAATTGGTAAAATTATTGTTAGCATAATGGGTATTCAGATCATCACTTAACCACAAGAATCATGCTCTGCACTTTTATTGCAGGCTAAAGTGTTTTTGGGAAAGTAATGGTGGAAAAATGTAAACTTGGATTGCAGCTAACCACCTAGAAGTAATTTTATATATGTGAAAAAAATACAGTTTAGCAAGTGGAAAGACATGTATTGACTGTTCTGAAACAGAATTTTGTCTCAATTCCAACATATCTGTCTGGGTCTAAACTGTCCCATATGTGAAGTTTTTCTCCATGACTGCTTTTCCCATAGTTTAACAATGAACTTGAGGCCAGGTTTTGTCTCTCATGAGCTCTGCATTCACCCTGTGTGGTTTTAACTTTCTTGTGTTTCAAGTCCTGAGGACTTGTGATCATGAGACCTCCCAGAGCGTCTGAACTGCTGAAATCAAATTGATTGCATGCATAAAAATGATTTATCCATGTTGTTTCTATTCATCTGGAAATGTTATGCAATGGTATTTGATAAATTGCAAACAGTAAATATTTCCATTTCCAAAGATGTAAGATGTACTGAACCTACTCATCTATATTTGCCCGATGCTTTTCCCACTTGAAGGTACAAGGGATGTCCTTCATTGCTGCTGTGCTCATCCTCAATCTGGAAGAGGCAGATGCTTTCATTGCCTTTGCTAACCTTCTAAACAAGCCATGCCAGCTGGCCTTTTTCCGTGTGGATCACAGCATGGTATGCACAGAGTTTTCTGGTTTTGAACCGCAATGTTCTTTTGACTTGAAGCATAGTTGTTTTATTGATGACTCCTTTTTGTCCTATTGAATAATGGAGAACTTTAACCTGTGATTACAAAACTGAGAATACCAGATACTAATCCATAAAACTCATTCTCATGTTTTGTTTTCTCCTCTAGAAACATTTAGTCATTTTACTTATCCTAAGGAGTCACATTGTGCTGACATCCTCAGTTCTTGGTAGGGTTTGTGTTGGTTTACAACTAAACATTCTTTTGATGACTGCTTATGATGTGCTTTACTCTCTCTACAGATGCTGAAATACTTTGCAGCCTTTGAAGTATTTTTCGAAGAAAATCTTCCTAAATTGTTTCTTCATTTCAAATCATACAGTCTTACTCCAGACATATATTTGATAGACTGGTGAGTTCATAGAACAGAGAAAACCTAACCTTAGAACTGTTGGAACACTGTCTATTTTGCTATAGGTTTTTCAGCACTAGAAATAAAGCATAAAAAAAGGCATTCAGTAGGTCTAGTGAAATCATGATGAACTGTGTTGTGTAACTGCAGTTCCTCTGGCAGGCTTCAAGCTTCATTAGAAGGGATGTATTCTGTTAAAAAAATGAGACAAACAGGAGTTCTCTTGTGTTCATTTTTTTGTTGCTGCAGTTGTGTGACGTAAGTAGGGGAGAGGAGACTACTACACCATAGTAATATGGTGTACTGTGATTGTGACTTGGTGAAATGAGCATAGTCAGCTACTGAAGGAAGTGTAACTATAGGAATAGAGGCTTTAAAGCAGAGGGAGAATGAAATTTAGGACCTGGGTTGGGAAGGGATAAACTTGAAAATACAGTGAACAGTTTGAAGTAATGAATGTTCTAAAGCAGAGAGCAGCAAGCTATGTTGTTTGTCTGTAATGGAAGGTAGTAATGCAGGCACCCTTGAAGTGTGGTGGTGCTGTCAAAGACAGAATATCTGTTTGTGTGTATACGGATGAGCTTCATATAGAATTATTATTAGATTTTGTGATTTTAATGTGAGTAGAAATTCCAAAATGTATCACAGAAGTGTAGCTATTGATTTATCATTAGTACGTTAGTGGGATGCAGCCCTCTATTGAGATGATTTGTGGCTTTAGATTTAGTTTAGGGAACAAATGATGAACAGAACTGTTAAACAGTACAGCTTAAATGGGAAAGGTTCAGTTACACAGTTATGATCTTTGTTGTTTAAGTTTTTATGTGTATTTTATACTCTGTTTGAGTATGAAGAGATTTGTCACTTACTTAGCCAGAGCTTTCTAAAGGAGATGGCATTCAAATGGGGGATTGCCTGTGGCGTAAAAAGAGATGGGTTTCAGAGTACAAGTTCTGATTTAAAAAACTGGAGACTTGTGGATTGCTGAAATAGGGGAAAAAAATAAGAATGTATGAAATAACGTGTCTGCTGCTTACTCTGAACTAATGTAACTGAGATTTAAAGGAAGTTGTCTTTTCATTTTTCTGAAATAAGTTATAACGGTTCCTTATTTGTTTGTTTTTTACTCATTTGTAGGATTTTTACACTCTACAGCAAGTCATTACCACTTGATCTGGCCTGTCGTGTCTGGGATGTTTTCTGTAGAGATGGAGAAGAATTTTTGTTTAGGACAGGTTTAGGAATCCTTCGGTTATATGAAGATATTCTCCTACAGATGGACTTTATTCATATAGCACAGTTTCTAACAAAACTTCCAGAAGATATTACATCAGAAAAGCTTTTTAGTTGTATTGCAGCTATTCAGATGCAGAATAGTAACAAAAAATGGGCACAGGTGAGTTTCTTGGAGAGATATATATACATCAAATCAGACATGTCAGCACATGAACATATGGGGCACTTCTCTTCATGACTGTTTCATGCTGCTTGTCTGACTCCTGAGCCATGGGCACTTCCTTTCTAGTGTGTCATTCTAGAAATTAATCTCCATGCTAATATTGTGGTGGTTAATATTGATATTATTAAAACATTGGCAGTTTTTATATTCATTAAATAATTTACTTTTTCAGGTGTTTGCCTCACTGATGAAGGACAACAAAGAAGGGGACAAGAACCATAGCCCAGCATCAAAAAGCTAATGTGGAGGTCAACTGGAAACGTGGAAAACCACTTGATGACAAAGAAGTCTTCACATCACTTCTATGTGGAAAAAGCACTATAGAAAATGTGAAAATGAGATGGAAAAAAGACACAGCTCTCAGTGGAGTAATGAACTGATGAAATCTGCACCCTTTTGCCAGTATTAATTTTTGCCGTGGAAAGATCTGATTTCACACAGAATACTAAAACCTATGAAACTGAGAAGCGGGGAGTTCATATTTAATACTTTAAAAGAATCAGCTCAATGCAATAAACATTTGTAATAACTTCTGTTGGTACTTTAAAAAAAATTTTTGAGGCATAACTGTTTTTACAAATACCACAAAGGCACTTTTTGGAGGGGATGAGGGAAATGCTAAATCTTAAGGCCCCCAAACTGCTATCCAAACCAAATGCTTTGGTACAAACATTACCTCCAAAACTAACGATTTGCAAGTATTGAGGACCAAATAAGGTGGTTTGGTGTGTTTATGTGCAAGGTGGTTAAAATTTGGGAAGGGGTATTGTCTTATTTACTTGTTTGGGTTTTTTTTAAGTTGCAGCTTCATTCTTCAGTCTGGGCAAATGTAATTAACTCAGGAACTGTAGATGTATTGTGCCCAAACCTAGAGCAAAAATAATATGAATTTTAAACAGTGGTAAGAACAGGGCTGCTATTTTCACTGTACAGCTTTCAAAGCAAGTGGTGTTTAAGCATTTGTTTTGGTGTATTGGTTGTGGAGTAAATGGAGTGGGTATTCTGTGAAAGGGTTTTGCCACCAGAAGTTTTATTTTGTCAAGCCATTTCCAGCTAAAAAATACTTGTATGTAGTGGTGAACACTAGGAAATTACAAGGCTATCTATGGCTTTTGTGTTCTCAAAGAAGCAGCCACTTTTAACACTTGGAAATAATGCAGACACAGAATTGTTTTTGAAACTGTCTTTTTATTAGTGTGCAATACTGAAATCCAAAAAGCATCTGGTTCAGTGATACTTAATTCTTTAACATCTTTTAACTGTGAGACATAAGGTCATGCTGTATGTGTCACGGCAAATATTTTCAAACATTTCCTGTTCTTGAAGATGCTGTACAACAACCTGTGGTTGTAGGGGACAGAAATTTAAAATGGATAGCACTGCAGGTGAGGAACACTTGCACTCTCTTGATCCATTTTTTGCTAATATTTAATGTAAATAAATTCCTTACATGTGGGTTTTTGTAACTGGTCCCTCTGGAAATCAAGTAAAAATTACCATTATGTATTTTTAAGTGCAGGAGGCTTCCAGTTGTCTGGTGTTTTAAAAGCAGAGTCTGCATAATTGGGGTAAAGATTTAGTGTGGTGTAACTTGCATTGCTATCTGGTTTAAAAACTACGTTTATGCTACTCATAACATTACAATTTGAAATGTAAATGTCAGATTTTTCTTAACTTATGTATTCACTACTTTAATTGGATCCAATTTGTCTTATATTTTTGTGTTATCTTGTACAGTTTTCTTACTTTTCAACTATAAATCTGTATATAATTGTAAATAGAAGGATCAAGCCTTCCTTTAAGACCACTAGTAACAATTCCTGTGTAAATAAAACTTACAGCAGAAGCGGGCTGATGCTCTGTGCCGTTCCTGAGGCGTTCGCGCCGGGGCGGGGCGGGCCGGGGCGGTGATGGCGGCGCTCGGGCAGCGAGGGGCCCTCGGCCTCCGCCGCCAGGGGCCGCTGTGGCCGGGCCGCGCCGCGCGGGNTGGGGGGGGGCAGCACCGGCAAAGCGCAGGCTCGTCTCTCACCCTGAACGAACGCTGACCTTTCAGCGCTCTCCCGATAGTCCGACATAAAAAGGGAAGCTAAAGTTGAACTGACAAAAATTCCGGGCTCGCAGATTTCACAGAATGTTCTCAGTTGGAAGGGGCCCACAAGGATCATGGAGCCCAACCCTTAAGTGACTGGCCCGTCCAGGGAGTGATCCCACAGTCTTGGTGTTTTTAGCACCATGCTCTAACCAACCGAGCTAAGGATTCGAGGAACCCCACACTGGTCCTGCCACTTGTCCCCTTTGTAGAGGGACACATCACCCCTACCAGCGCTTCGATGCTCAGTTTCTCTGCACAGCCCTTGCCTTCCCATGCCCCTCATTAGGTGATCCCTGCTGTGTCCATTCCCGTCCCGAGCACCCTTGGCAGTGTTTTGCAGGTTTGGCACAGGCCGCCTGTATTGACCCGCGGCTCTGGGCTCTCCCTGAGCCCGGTTTCTCATGCCCACGGTGCCTCCCCGAGCTTTGGCCCCGTGACCCTGTTCTGGTACTCCTGCTGTTGTGAGCCTTGCAGTAGGCAGCCTCGCCAGGTCCCTGAAGCTGCTGGGCAGGGAGAGTTTAAGGCAGGAGAAAGCCAAAGCTCAGCCTGGGGAGGTGTGCTGCAGGAGGACATTTGCCTGAGGCTGTGGCCTTGGACGGTAAAGTCCCCCGAGGTACTTTATCGTATGCTGGGAAACAGCAGTACCCTGAAAAGAGAACAGAGTGCTTGGGAGCACACAAAGAACTGTGCCCTAACAAGCTGTGTACCGTACTTTGAGTGTCCATGTGTCTAAAAGTGAGGGACGTCAGAGAATGTTTCTGTAAAACATTTGTCATGGTGCTCTCTTCTCAAAGATGTAACACAGTTGTGTAAATTTGAGGCTAACTGATGATACTGTTAGCAAGAAACATGCCGTTCACCCCTGATAGAAATAGGAACTCAGAGATCTTAAACAGTGGAATAAATTCTGCAAACGCTATTAACATGTCAGTGACTTGTAGTTTTCTGTTTGTTTTCTAGAGAAAAAACACAAAGCGAGTTCCAAGTTTTCGCAAGTTACTGAGAACTAGTCAAATAAAACTTGACAATAAATTAAAGAATAAACAGTACAAGCAGAAGAGTGCTGCTAAGAAGTATCGTAAAGAACAAAAGAAGCTAAGGGAAGCTGTCAGAGATGCTATTTCTCGAAAGCCTTTTCCGTTGGAGGAATGCAAGAAAAAACAAGTTGGTAAGTGTTTGCTTAGGTATGGGGGTTACTGAATATCCTGCTGCTTCCTGTTGTAAAATGCGAGGAAAGTACACTTCATTTTCTGTATACAAATAGTTGCTGTTTGTGTTGAAAGAGGGGGAGACTTGTGAAAAATACAAAATGTAGCCATTCTGGCACCTAGAACTGTCAGTTAAAGATGGTAGAAATGTGTTTGCACTGATCATTATTGGATGTCACAATAAAGGGGCAGTTTTCTGGGATAACAAAAACCGCATGCATAAAGGTCAGTGAGCTCCAGGTTGAAGTAAGGCGTAAAATGGTCTCAAAAGTGTAGGCAGGGTTAGGTTTTCAAGGGTGACTGTACGTGTGAGATCTTAATCTGTAAACATCATCTTCTAAAACAGCTCGAAAATGGGAGGAAAAAGAGGAAGAAGATGCTCTTCCACTGGACATGATGGATGAAGATGACTTAAAATTAATGGAGGATTTGGCCCAAAAAGCATCCTTTTTAACCAGAGATCTTTCTTCTAAGTGAGTTGTGATGTCTCCTTTTCATACTAATTCAGCCTTGTGTGGTTAATATGTAATTAATATGTAAAGTCATGCATTTATCAGGAGGTCTCTTTCAGTCTGGCGTTTCTTTGCAGCTCAGGTTTAGTGTTTCCTCAGCCTGTCAGTACTTCAGGATTAATGTACTGATGTGTATCACTACGTTCAGGTGCTCTGCCTGACCTTCAGGATACTGTTTCTGTAGTGTTCCTTCCTGGGAGGTCCCTGGCTGTGAGATGAGTAACATCCCTCAAACTGGAAGAAATGCTTTAATCTGTAAACAGAGTCTTTTTTTCTATATAGAGTATTTGGGACATCCCCTGGACTATGGATCACTATACATATTGCACTGCAAACTGCTGGAAGAAAATAAAAAGGGTTATGTAAGCCATGTTTATAAACACATGCAACACCGAAACATTCATACAAAAAGTTTGTTACCAGTTTTGTGGACCAAGGCATTGGGTAGAGTTCACAGTGAGGTGTGTAGAAAGATAGTGTTCCTAGTTGTAGAATAGTCTTTACAAATACACTTCTACAGAGCTGTCTAGTTACACGATTGTTTGACAATCATAGCCTGCCTTTTTTGATGGATGTGAAAAGACTCTCTATGCCTAGCTGCTCTAGGGTGGTTTAAATTTGTTAACGCTGATTCTGCTTAGTAATTAATAATTTTGTCTGGTTTCGAAGGAAAGTAGTAAATGGCTTTTTATTTCCAAAGTTGCAGTTGTGCTGTATTCTACTGCATGGTCTCTTGTAGCCACACTTCAAGTTCTTGAATTAGAAGAATTTTATTTTAAACCTTCCCCTTTCCCCAAACTAACTGGGTATGACATAAGTTTAAAGTCTTGCAAAACTCAGAATTTATTATGTAATAAAATAAAATAAAATTTATTATTATTATTTACATTGCAAAATGTAGTTCTATGTGTCTTACATTCATTATGCCAGAATGTTTTTAGAATGGTAGGAAAACAGTGGAAGTGGTTGCTCTTTTACCTGTTTTACTGTTACAGGCTTTTAGCTCCTTTGGTGGTGTTCCCTTAAATTGGAGAACTTGTCTTTTCAATCTGCTTTACTCTGGTCAGCTATAATCTGTCTTAAAAACTTGTCAGATATTACACCACTTACAAATTGTGTGTTCATAGTAGCACAGATTAATTACTTACCTTCTCGTACGCTTACATGTAGTTTAGGAGCACACCTGTGGAAGGGTGATACACCACACTGTGTTATTGCTGTTGTCCTTGCAGAGAGGGCTGTGACACAGGCTTTGCCAGTGGGCAGAGTAGAAAGGTGATAGTAATAGTGGTAAAAGCAACCGTGGAGTAGGGTAGGTAAAAATGGTCACTGACCCACTCATTATCACATCCTGGTTAAGCCTCACCTCGAAGGTCAAGAGAGTGAGAGAGAGAGAGGCTGTGGGACATCTTAAGGAAGACTGGGCTGTTTGTCCCGTGGGAGGATCCTAGTCCTGCTGCCTTGCTGCTGGAGTCCTTCGTGGCAGGACTGCTTGGGGTGGTTTAATGGGCCTCAGCTCTGCCAGGGCAGCTGCTCTGCTGTGGGGGAGCACAGAAGGGGAGGAAGGACAAGTAAAACAGCAGCCTGGCATGGGTGAGAGGCAGACACTTAATGGTTCTTCTCTAATTACATGGCTGGTTCATTTAGTTTGCCTCATATTTTTCAGTGAACCTATTCACGTCAAAAAACGAAAACATGAAAGTGTGATTGAGAAATACGAGAAGGTGCCAAGACGTTTGCAAACAGAGCCAGAAAAAGAACTCATCCATCTGCTCCCCATCAAAGATAAGACTGGCATTATTCCTCAAGCTGTGGAAAAGCCAGGTAAGACACAGATTTTGGAACTGGTATAGTTGCCAAGAAGTAAATAATTTATTCTTTTGAAATTTCACAGTGTTTATTATGTGCTTGACACTAGAAACTCTATTTTTGCAGTTCTCAATGTTGCACATGATGAAGAAGAGGACACAGAAGAGATGGAGGAAGCAGAAGGTAATAAAACATTATGTTTGCTTTTTGTATTTTTTTTTTTTTCCAAATCATTGACATACCTGAAAAGTACTTTACTGTTTCCCAAGGAAGTTTGTAATTGAAGTGTATTTTGTTTGGGACTTTTTTGAATATGTTCATTACCATGTTGCCATCAAAGCATAACCATTATTCAAAGCTTGCATTCTTGCCTGTTAGAATCTCAGGAATGGCTGGCTTCAGATTCTCTTTCTTAAAAATCATTTTGATTTTTCACCTGGAACTGCTGCTTGCATGAAGTTCCTTTTATCCTTTATCCATCTTTGCTAGTAAGAAGGAAAATATTGGTCTTACATGAAGAATATCTGTGTGATTCTATTTTGATTACTTTGAGATCATTTTGAAATGCAGTTCAGGACACAGACTTTTGTAGGCTTTAAGTGTCTGTCTTTGTCTTTAAATTTTGTACTTAAAACATCGATACCAGGAAACTGAGATTTTGATTTGTAGTTGGCTATCGAGTTAATAGTCATTTTCAAGTCATGTTGCTACTTTTGAGTCCTTACTGTCTAAATATAATCTGAAGTTGAGGAAGGAGATACTTGTAGCAAAATAATACTCAGAAAACAAAACCAAAACAATTGTATTTTTAAAAGAAGAAGTGAATGGTGAATAATTTGATACAAGTTGCAGAGCACTGCAGTTTCTTGGCATGGTTGGGGTAATAGGCTGAGTTTATATGTTCCCACTGTACTCAGAACACCATGGGCAGATTCAAAAACATTTAGCCAACTTCTTCTTGCAAGCAAAAGATTTTGAAGTGGAGCAAAAATTGATCTGTGGGTTAATATCAGCTCTAGCAAAGTCATTCTTAAAGCTTCTTTGACTGTGGAACTTCTTGTGTTACTCTAGTGTGGCCTTACCAGGGTACCCGTCTGAAATGCAGTATATGCAACATGGTATTTGTTAAGTGACTTCTCCTCTTTTATAACCCTCACATCTGTGCCAGACTTTGTTGAGGAACCCCTGCCTGTTCTCACTCCTGAGGAGATGGCTGCTCAAAGGAGACAAAAGCTGCAGGAGAGGAAGATGCACATAGCTGCCTTAGCATCTGCCATTCTCTCAGAGCCAGACAGCAATGTAGGTACATTTACTTAACCTGCTTGTACGTGTTAAGTAGTGTCTGTGTTGTGCACTAAGTCAAGAAATAAAGATGTGAAGTGAGCAACCAGTAGCAAAAGCACAAGAACATATGGGTAGAACAAGGAAAAGGTTGGTGTTGTATTACTGCTGTTATTTTCTGTACAAGCTACCTTGTTCCTTAAGCATGCCCCTCACGTAAGCTTTGATTGCAGGGTTGTGTCTGATAGTTCTCAATGCTTCAGGATATACTGATAATTTTCTATAATTCTGTGCAAGTTTGTAATAGCAGGATATTTTGAACATTCTTGAGATTAAAATTTTGTTGGGATGTCTATCATTTCATGGCTCTTTATGCAGTGCTAAGTAGAGTCTGAGTAACTGCTGAGTTAATGTACATTGTGCTTGTCCCTTGGCTTGCAGTTGATCTTCATCTGATGTCTGCCTATTTTCTTCAATCAGATTAAGAAGCTGAAGGAGCTGCGGGCCATGCTGATGGAACAGGATCCTAATGTGGCTGTGATTGTTCGGAAGCTGGTCATGGTGTCTTTGATGGAGATATTCAAAGATATTGCACCTTCATACAAAATTCGGCCTCTGACTGAAGCAGAAAAGGCTACCAAGGTGAAATATCGAATCTATTTATAGTGTATGTGAGTAGTTAAGAATTTTTTCAGCTATGCGAAATACTAATATTGATTTGTTTAATATGAATTTATGGTTTTGAAAAAAGGGAACAAATACACAAATACTTGTGGAAGCTCTGAAGCTGTGACGCTTTCAGGAGGAGAGGTTTTTGTTTTGAACTTCTAATTCTTACATACTTCCTTCAGTAAGCTGGTGACATGCAGGTGGTAATGGAGGGAAAAAGTAGTGTCTGAAAGTAGTATACCAAACCTGGGTGACTTTCCTCATAAACCTTGGCAAGAGGTCCTGCACTGAAGAGAATTAGAAAGAAAGCTAATTATGCAATATTGTCACCTAACTGGCATGGATTTCTTTGAAATGTGTTCACCAATTTTTTGAACAAATGTGGAGTAACTTGTTTTCTGGAGCTTGTTTTTAACCAATTATTTAGAAAGTTTTTTGAATGTAGGTTTAGTGCAGTTTAGAGTCATGGTTTTAAAATAACATCTAGTTGATAATGTTACTTCAAGCTGTATAAATGAAATAGGCCTAGTTGGAAAAGGCCCTCTGAAGACATCTGTAGAAAAATGTGGAAATATATATTTTTTAATACATTTCGAGGAATGTCTGTCTAGAAGAAAAAACTACTTAGATATCTGATACTAGTTTTAAAACTTCTTTTTTTTCACCATTGGCTAATTTCAGTATTTAGCTCTCCAAATAAAATCTCATTTCTGTTATGTTTACAGGTTAAAAAAGAAACTCAGAAACTGAGGGAATTTGAAGAAGGCCTTGTAAGCCAGTATAAATTTTACTTGGAAAATCTGGAACAAACAATTAAAGGTACAGTCAACACTTCCCATTTTTTTTAGGAAAGGCAAAATTGTTTGCAGCAGTTTCCCTCCTCTGAATGAATGCTACCTTCTGTCTTCGAGATAGCACTTGCATGAAGTATGCAGGAGAATGGCTGCAATCACTAAAAATTGAAATATTTATAAGATCACCATCATTCTAAACAGTAATCACTAAAAATAATATTTTGTGCAGATTGGAAGCAAAGGAAGTTGAAGAAAAGCAATGTCATCTCATTAAAGGCATATAAAGGTCTAGCAGAGGTAGCAGTGAAGTGTCTGTGTGAGCTGCTTGTGGCCCTACCCCACTTCAACTTCCACAATAACATTATTGTTCTCATTGTTCCACTGATGAATGATCCATCTAAAATGGTAAGTGATTTTCTGATTAGAGAGAGTTCTTGTTTTCCATGAAAAATAATTATTTCTGAGCTTTATTCCACAATATCCAGATTTTGTAGCCATATCTTTTCACTGTTATTACAGGCTGTGTGCCCTTTGTAGTTAGTAAATACCATGAGTATTGTCTGTTACCAGCTGTTGTCGTGGACTTGGCTTTACAGAACAATTTGTGTGTTTTGCTTTTCAGATTTCTGAACTGTGTGTTGAGGCAGTTAAGAAGCTCTTTAAACAGGACAAGTTGGGTTATGCTTCACTTGGTGTAGTTAAGGTCATTTCTGGCCTTGTAAGGGGTAGAAATTACGATGTCAGACCTGAGGTAAGAGTCTTTCTGTTGTATATCACAATATTCTTCTGTCAAAAGTTTAAAAAAATCCAAACGTCGAAGTTACTGCAGCTGCTGGCTACAGACAAGCAGAATTTCCTCACTCTGTCAGACCACAGACAGTTCAGGATTAGGCTGAGCCAGAGAGTCAGAAAGAGAGGCATGGAACAAGGGAAGGAGTCTGGGAGGTGGAGATCAGATCCTGCCAGAGACATGGGTTAAGTCAGGCAGGGAGACCTGAAGTGAGAGGCAAAAGGAGGAATGGATAGAAATGGACAGTGCTGGGGAAGGAGGGATTGAATGGATAGAATGGATTGAATGGATAGAAATGGACAGTGCTGGGAGCAGGGATTAAGAGATACAGGTGTGAAGGAACAGGAGGGGAGTAAACAGAAGAACCTTTGACCAGCAAAGTCCACTAGCTGGAATGGAATTTAGGGTTTCTTACCCTTTGTTCCTCTCAGGTTGTAGATCACCTTTCATTGTATTTATTTTATTTTATAATAGGTGCTAAAAGTATTTCTTTGCTTAAGAATTAAGGAAGTAGAATTACAAAAAGATTCTGAAGACATTGCACCAAAGAAAAAGTTCATGACTTACAAAGAGAAAAGAAAAAATCTTTCCAGAATGCAAAGAAAGGTACGACATGTGCTTTGTCATGCTCTACTTCTGTTACTTTATGTAGCAATTTGTTCCAGCAATGATTGCACATCTGCTGTTGCCATTGTTAACTCTCAGCATCAGTGATCAGTTTTTGCATTATATTTGAAAATTTATGAGATCCTACAGGGAATATAATTATCTTCCTATTTTTTTCCTCTTTCCTGTGTTGATAATGCTTTTGATTAGTTGTTTCTGATAGGGGGGGTTACCCTGTAGGATCACGGGGTGACTTAAGCAACTCACCAAGTGTGGAAAATTTGTTCTCTGGGTATCTTTGCAACCTGGGTATCCAGATTGGTTGGAAACATTAAATCTGTTGTCTTAAAATCAACTGTATATTTTCAGTGGAAGAAAGCAGAAGAGAAGCTGGAACGAGAACTCCTGGAAGCAGAAGCATCAGAAAGTAAAGAAAAGAAACTGAAGTTGGTAAGTGAGAGATTATTTCCCTATTTTTGCAGAGTGGCAGCTCCTAACCCCTTTGTAACTAACTGTCTTCATTCCATCCCAACCTGTCAGCATTCCACATCTCTAGATCATGCCGTCAGCTAACAAACACTTTGCCCGTGACAGAGATCTAGGTTTCAGTAAACCAAGCTCTCAGTTTACCCAGGAGGGCAAATGGTAGCCATTCCTATTCCCTACTGCTCTCTGCTCAAAAAGGTATTGAATCCATTGGCAAATGTCCTCCAGGTGCCGTGTTCCATAGGACACTGTGTAGTGGGTGTTACAGCCTCTCAGAGTGGCCTTTAGGCAAAGGAGGAGTGTGGCTGTAGCCAGGAGAGAGTCAGGGGCAGGAGAGCACTTGAGGACTTGAGCTTTTCAGCATAAGAAGAACAGAGATAGTGCCAGGACTGGTTTGGAAGGCCCGAGTGCAGGCTTGGACACAGAGAAGCTTTTCAGTTGAGTTTTAAGTAAAATAGAAATGTTTATTTTACATGATTAAGTATTTAATTTTGTTTTCTTTCCTTTAGCACACAGAGACCTTGAATATTGTGTTTGTAACTTACTTCAGGATCTTGAAGAAAGCTCAGAAGTCTCCACTTTTGCCAGCTGTGCTAGAAGGTCTTGCAAAGTAAGAACTGACTGCTGCCTTTTGTGTGTGTTGGAAAAGGCATAAAGCACTAAAGAAATGTTTGTCTCTGAAAGGGATTTAAGCAGTGAGAAAACATAGTCCCTGACAAATTATTTGAAATTCTTTTATTTCTCTGCCAAAGTTTTCAGCTGTTTCCAAAGGCATTTCAATGTGATTTGAAATTTCCTATGATAGAATTGATGAGGTGCAAATGCCACAGGGTGTGATGTGATTCCATTATTTTGTCTGATTAATTGCTGAAGGACACAAACATGTTGTTAGTGCTCTAGAAAAGCCATGATTAGCATTTGGGGGCTGAATCATGCTTTCCTGTGAAGATAATAAATGTTCAGCATTTGATTTAGCCTGCTTTTAAGGTGTGCATCTTGGCAATTCAGAACACTTTGATAATGTCTATAGTTTAAAAATGAAAATCTCTTTGATTCAAGGTTTGCTCATCTCATAAATGTGGAATTTTTTGATGACCTATTGATTGTCCTTCATTCTCTTATTGCATCTGGGGTAAGTTGAGTTTTATTACAATTTTCTTAACATTACTTTCTTTTGGATACTTAATCAGTTTTGTATTCTTAGGATTTAAGCTATCGTGAGAGTCTTCACTGCATTCTCAGTGCTTTTCATATACTCTCTGGTCAAGGTAAGAGATTTTAAAAACAAACTTTTGTTTAATATTGCCTGATAAATAAATGGAGTAAATGTGTTTATTTGGGATTCTGTTAATAGGTGATGTTCTTAACATTGATCCGCTGAAATTTTACACACATCTTTACAAGACACTGTTCAGCCTACATGCAGGTAATTCCAGATTCTTATTTTCACTGTTCACCTAGATAATGTTTATTCTTTGTCTTTGCTATCAAAGCCTTTATGTAGCATTAATAAACTACACTTTTTTAAAGATACGTGATTTCTGAAAAGATTATTGTCTGGTTTAACCTACTTTTTTCTCAAGTTGCACATTGCATTACTGCAATACAAATACTTGAAGTATTATTGCAATACATGGTAACAGGTTCTAATCATGTAATTTCATTAGGAAATGCCAAGTATTTGATCTTGGATAAGCATTTATCCTGTCCTCAGTTTAAATTTTTTTACTTCCTTATAATTCTTTCAGTGGCAATTTAAAAATTCTTGTCTTTTTTCTCTAATTCCTTCTCCAATAAAGAAAAAATACCTGATTTTTGCAATATAATTTTTAAAAAATTAAATTTAAATTCTGTTTTGTAGAATTTTCTGGTATATATTTCTGATTTTTGTAATTATGACATTTTAATTTTCTAATCTAAATTTTCCCGTCATTCTGAGAAGTTGAATAATTGATGAAAAAAAGAGGTTTATAAAATTTGAAATTAACATAATTTCAATTAACTTCAGAAATGTAGACTCACTAAGAATTAAAGATTAAGAATAAACATTCTGCAGTTCTGGATGGGTAAACGACTAAATCTTTGCACTGTTTAATAATTTATATAAAATGATAGAATGAATGCATTTAGGATTGAAACAGTAGCTGTGTTTAATGTTTACACATTTTTGACAGAACAATTATTTTCTTAGGAGCACAGAAGCAATGGTACATGTTTTCTGTTCAAAGCTGGACTATTTTGATCAAAAAAGGGTGGATGCTTAATGTCTGTATCACGAGAGGTGTCTGAGCCTCCCAGCTTTCATGCTGTTCTGTTTCCAGTGTCCAGCTCCTAGCAGAGTATCCAGCTGTATGTCCATTAAGTGGTTATTTACTCTTTGTATGAAATTCTGCTTTTGAGGTGGCTCCAACGAGGACATTGGGATTGTGCTGCAGTGCCTGGATGTCATGTTTGCCAAGAGGAGAAAGCAAGTCTCTCAGCAGCGAGCTCTTGCTTTCCTAAAGCGACTTTCCATCCTTGCTCTTCATGTACTTCCAAATTCCAGTGTTGGGATCTTGGCAACAAACAGAGTATTCATGCAAGTAAGTTTTGCTTGTTGAAATTTTGAGCTTACTGGCTAGAAGTTATTGAATTTTTTTATAAGTTGATTTTATGCAAAACTTTTTAAAGTATCTTTAACAAGACTATGAAAACAGAGTATCCTTAAATGCTGCTGAGACTGAATAATGTGGAATGAATCCTGAAACTGACTTCACCATGTTATAATTGGGTGTGTAATATAAACAACTCAGTTTCTGGTTTTTTTGTGTTGTAGACATTCCCAAAGATGGACCTCTTACTAGACAATGAGTCTCAAGGCAGTGGAGTGTATCTCCCAGAATTAGAGGAACCAGAGCACTGCAATGCCCAGAACACAGCACTGTGGGAGCTGCATCTACTGAAGGTTCGTGAGTAACTCAGGGATTTGGGAGGTAACAGCAGTAAATAGCTGCTCAGTGTTTAGGTGCTTTACACAAATGGAGAACGGAGGTCTTCAGCCTCATCTGTCAAGTCTTGGCCCACATGAGCCTATTCCAACAGAGTGGAAGACCAACACAGTGGTAGGGAAGGATGAGCTCAAAAGGGGCTGTTACACATCCCCTATGATAATACTACACTGGATCTTACTGCAGGTTGTCTTGTTAGATTCCTTTGGAGACTTTTTAAATCTGTTAAGTTCCCTTGCAGTCCAGCCCTTGTTCCGCGAGGAACTGGCACCTTGATCTGTCATTCCAGTCAGGGTTTGGAGAGGGCTTCCTCTGCCCTTTCTCCCTGTTTTCTGGGAGTAGGAGTTAGATACCTAACTGTGGAGAGTCATGCTCCCAGCATGATATGAGGGAATAAATGCATGACTGGGTGTTCTCATTCACTTAATCCCGCAAACTGACTGATTTTGAGGTGTTCAGTTTCTAAACTAAAGGTGGACCTTCCATCCTATAGAAATGGAAATAAATATGAGAATCTGTAGAAAAATACAGATTATTATTATTATCCCTTACTGTCTGTCTACTGCCTTCTTTCTTCCTTTCTTTCAGAGACATTATCATCCAACAGTGCAGAAATTTGCAACTCACCTTATTGCTGGAGCTCCAACTGAAGGCTCAGGAGCTCTTCCACTTGATTTGAGCCAAAGGTGAGCTATCAAAGAGTTCTTTTTTTTTCTAAATAGGCCTTGAAAGGAAGCTGTTGCTTATACTATATTAAAGGAATTCCTAAAAATAATTATCTGTAAAATTAAGGACTCTGATCTTCAAACTCTCTTTGTTCTTCTGCCAGTACAGAATGTTGGCTGCCTTTTTCTTCTTTTCTTTTTTTTTTCCTTTTGAGACTGGTTGCCAGGCTGTGACGAGGGCAAATGTCTCAAAGCAGTGTGTTTTCTTCCCCCGGGAGCAAAATACCTTCAGCAGCAGCCCTGATCTGAATATGGATCAGGATCACTGAGCTGGGGCTGTCCAGTGGAAACTAGAACCCAAGTTGTGGTGTAAGGTCTGTAGTAGGTTAAAACATGAGAACAGCCATTCAGGCTCAGACTAAGATCTAATTCAGCATCCTGTCTTCGGCAGCGGCTGGCAGCTGGTGCCTTGTGAAAGGGCATGCATGTAAGACATGCTCTGAGCAGTGTCCTGGCCTCTGGCAGGTTTCAGCCTGGTGGATTTCCTGAACATGATACCGTTTTCTGTTAGTACCTCTCTCTTTATGGAGTTCTTTCCAAAACTGTTCAATGTCCCTTGAATCAGAGCACACGTTTTGCAAATGCAGCGTTGTCTGGAAAGGGTTCTATGAGTCCACAGCTCCTTATGGTAAGAACTGCTTTCTTTTGTTTTGAACCTGGTGCCAGTTTGCTTCATTTAACAGCCCCTGGTCCTTGCCCTGGGAGCTGAAGTAAACAGTTTGCTCCATCACACTCTTCCTGTGCCTCATAGGACTTGGCAGACCTCAATCATAACATACCTCTATCTACTGTCTCTCCTGGATGGAGGGATCCAGCTCAGACAGGAGCTGTTCCATATTTTCCGTCAACTTTATTGCATGTTCCTGAACTTTTACCAATTTAAGCATTTCAAGATGAAATTGGAGGCTCAGTTGCAATATTTGAGATGTGGTTGATTTACGGATTTATACAGTGATGTAACTAATTTCTGTTGTGTTCACTGTTTCTTTTCAACTCCAAACAGCACTAAAATCACAATCCATTAAAAGTACCTGTCATAACAAGAAGATTCTTTTTATTTAAGTGATAGTTGTCAGCTCAGAGCCTATTGTTTTTATGTAGAGTTTCTTTTTCCAACACTAAATTTGCCATTTTACTGATCATCTCATACAGTCTGTCTGCAGTTCTCCACCAATAGCTTATTCTTACTACTACAAATAACTTGGTATTCTCCAGCTCTTTTTTGAGCATGTTGGAAAGCACAGGTCCTGGAAAACACCTTGTGGAAATCCAGTTTCTTCCTGCCATTGCAAAAACTGACCATAGACTCCTGTCCTGTTCCTTGTCTTTTAACCAGTTCTTTTCTGTGATGGTCTTCCATGTTCTCCCATGGATGCTTTTTCATAAAACCCTTTGGTAAGGAACTGTTGGAAATTCCGGCAGATTGTGTCAGCTAGATAATCTTTACCTGTCTTTTTCCTCCCCCACTTTTTCAAATATGTACAGAGCAGAGCTCTGGGAAGACAACAGAACAGTTTCCTTGTCTCCCCCAACTGAGTATTTAGACACATTTTACCTACTTTGACTTGCATTGTTTCCCAGCCATTGGCTTCTGAACTTTTCCAGGGGATGCTCATTACTCTCAGTAGTTCCTAAAGTGTGGTGGAGGGGGAGAGTGGGGGGAGTGTGAGAAGCTGCTCTTGGAGTGGTGATAGATCAGCTGAAGTTGTATTTATCTAATGCCATTTTTCTTTCACTGTTTATTTCCTGTAGGTCTGCTACAGAGCTTTTTGAGACATACTGTATGAAGGGAATGACCTTTAATCCTCCTGTTGCATCAGTAACACCCAGAAGAAAGGTACTGTCTCATCTCTCTCTTTTTTTAACCGCGTGACACCCCAATGTAACCTGTATCTGCCGGCTCACTATGCAGTGCCCAGACATCGGCACACTGAGTTTGGCTTCTGGTTTCTGTACTTTTTGCATCAAGTATATTTTTTTAGCTGCCATAAGATGGGACTGAGTATAAGGGAGGAAAAAAATAGCTGTATAAATAGTCCTACCTCCCACAGCATCAGTTGACATAGCAAGATTAATACGGCAGCTGTTATTTTGCACTTTGCAGTGGTTCAGTGCAGATTTCTTGGCTCTTTTCTGTAATGATGAACTAATGTTTGTTCAAAAAGCAATAATAAAAAGCCAGCTCTTTCCCCAGGGTGGGGAGTTGTCAAGACAGCTGGATTTCCAGAGCGTTTGATTCAGTGTGTTGAGGGATACTGATCCCCGTTAGTGTCACTAAGTGGAAATTTGAGGAGAACAAAGAGTTAATGTAAAAAGAGGAGAAATGGGGGAAGTGTGTTTATATCCTCAGCACTGCATGTGCTCCAGATGCCAGCCTCCATTGAATGTCCAGTGAGTGGTGTGTCCTTTAAAAAGTGATAACTTTCCTTCTTTCTAATGTAAACATTATAATCTATTAACCTTGTCAGTGCTCCACTTTGTAACTCAGTAATGTCAGTTGAAGCCTTGAGAGCACTTTTTTTTTCCATTTTAGAGAAGCAACTTCTGAAAATGTGTTTGTACTTAACTTATTCAGTTGTTTTATAATGACTTCTTGATGTGTGTGTCCTGCGAGGGAGTTACATGAGCAGCTCTGAGTGAGCAAGGTTGAGAACAGCAGATGGGAGAGAATTTGGGTTGAATAAGGAAATGCACAAGCTCTTTTAGGTAGAAACAATGGAACAGGAAGATAACAACGTGTCCATAGATGGCTACAATGGACTTAACTGGGAAAATTACCTTGGGGTCTTGACTGCTCTATGGTTGTTTGGCTTATTTAATAAATTTTCGCAGTATCTATTCCCCACTCTGTCCTGCACGTCCTCTGTGTGCCAGGCTGCCAGTCTGTCAGCATCTCCCTGCTCCTGACAGAAGTTCTGAATTGGAGCCCTGTGCGCCACTAAAGAGAGTCTCTCATTTCTCTGTGAGTGCACAGAGTACTTGACTCTGGGAATTTTAAGACTTTCACAGGGAAATTTAAGTCATGTGCATGACAATCATTCCTCATCTGAGCACCAGGAAAATGCAGGGCTCCAGGTGTGGCTGGAGGCAGAAGGGTCAGGGGATTCCTTTCTGACTCACAACATGTGCTGTGAGCATTTTTGCTTTCACTGGCCTTTTGGTCAGAGATGCTTGATTTACAAAGGTGTGCTCTCACCAAACTGTGCTTGATTTGTATTTATAAAGTGTATTGCACAGGAGGCAGTGTGTGAATCCCCCCAGAGCTGGAAGCCATGGCTGTGTGTAGTAGGTAATCTTTTAAAGCCCAGCTTACCACAAACCAGAAAACCCTCACCAAACCCACGAGCCTATGAAGGACTGCCTGACGCGACGCTTGCTTGCAGCCAAGGGGAATTTACTGCAGGCCAGGCAGGAGTGGGCTGCCAGTTCCACAGGGCTGGTCTAGATCACCAGGACCACGGGAGAGAAACAAGACTGCTAAACTCAGTTATGCATGGAAAACATGGCCTTCCTGAGTAATACAACTAATATTTTGTAATTTTCAGGATACCTTCTCACAAATGGATTCATTTGTAGATGAAGAACTAAACAAACAGCTTCAACAACACATCAGTGAGACTGTTGCTCACAAACCCTTGGATTTTGCTAAGCACTTGAAGGAATCATCCTTGGCATAAATGTACCTATCAATCAAGTTCACTTGGCTTCTTAATTATGGAGAAAGATTGGCTGAAAGAAATCACCACTCATCATTAAAGGAATACAAATAGGCTTTTGTGTGAATATAGAAACACACAAAAATGTAACAGGAGTTTTTCACACAGTTACAAGCCTGTCCCCCTAACCACTAAGCCCATGTTCAGGGGGCTGAGGAATCACAATGGACTGTCATATCAGTATTTTAAAAAGATACAAACCCAGGTAATTTAAGAATTGTTTGCAACCATGCATAATTGTATTTTTGTTTATGTATTTTTCTAATTTTTATAACAGAATATAGACGTATGTGTTTCTGGGAACTCACTGGGTTGTGTTGATAACTCTAATAAATATTTTGAAAATGTTAACAGAATATTGACTTTTTGATGTCTAAGTTACCTAGACATTTGGAGTATGTATCGCATTTTTCTTGTTTTTCTTCTCATGTCTTCTAACCGTATATCTCATCTTGAAATGATTTTGCATTTGGTGGTGTTTTTCCCTTTGATGAAAGTTGATATTGGCAAATTAAGGATACTGAATTTCAGCTCTAAACTATCATCATGATTGAATGCTCTACTGCAGTGTCTTAAATAAAGCATTGCTGTCAAGAATACTGGACAAATACAAGGTAAGAATGTTTTGGGGGTTTTTTAATGTAGGTAATTCTCTCCACATTCCCCAAATATTATTTATTGTCTGATTGTTTTAGAATCCATTTTCAGCTGCATGTTGGCTTTGCAAAGAGCAGGTGAAATATATGAAATAATTTAAAGGTGAGTATTGTCTCCATATGAATTCCATTGTACAGGGGAATGTAGTGGGCTGGCCCTGGCTGACAGCTAATACACTTCTGTAGTGCCTAATCTATGGTGTGATAATGGTACGTGTGTAAGTTTTGCAAAGCTTTCCTATAAGTCAGAAAATATCTTTTTTTCTCTAGGGTATTTACTCCTTTATCCTGATTTATGGTTCTTAGAGTTTTACAATTAATTTATTTCTCTTTTAATACATGTTTTTAGTATTAATCATGCTGGTTCACCAACTTCCAAATAATTAAACATAAATTTACAAACATTTTTAGAACAGACATCTGTGTATTAAGGGATTAGAAAATACCTGTTTTACTATGTAGACTGCAAAACTGCATACATAATCCTGGTGGTTATACATGTGTTTTTGTCTGCTTAGGTTGTCATTCCCATAGTTTTTGAGTAGTTCTTTAGTTGTTAAGTGTTTGCAAATACAAATGTGATTTAAATTCTGAAAAATTTCAAGGGGGCCATTTGTCAATACCTTTGTCAGTTCAGGAAGGCAAAAGCAAAGAGTCAACATCTTAAACCATTTATTTTTTACAACATATACAAATACATATTTATTCTTCAAGTCAGCAGAGAGAAAATAGTTCAGGTGGAAAAGTCACTTTTAAAATTGTTCATTTTACGTAGTTTCCAAACATATAAAGACTGGCACGTAGTGATGTTGCATTGTCAGAATAGTTTGACATGCTTGAAGAGGCAGAGGAAGACAACTGTACAAGTCATTCTGAAAGAGCCTATACATCTATTGGAGCAAAATCTATTTACTGCTATTTATTTTTGTGTTTAATTTGCTAACTCTGCCAAATGTCTATCACTATTTAAGTTACAAAATATTTATCACAGACAGGAAAAATTGCCACCATTGGTACATTTAGTGGGCTACCCTAAAAAGTAAACTGAGTTTTACAGTGGAATAGTAACAGACAGTAATTAAAAACCAGATGTTAATTGAAGCATTTGAAGAGCAGAACAGACAGGTGAGTTTCAGAAGCTGCACACTTAGCCTGTAAAGCTACCAGCAAGGTCTTCTCTTTTTGAAAATAAACTATGAATGTAAGAGAAAGTGTTCTTGAAATATTTGGATATTTCCATGTTGAAGTGTTTAATTCTTGAAAGCCTGTGAATTCTAGAAGCAGACACCTTTCTAAAAGTGGCTATTCAGACACCTCACCTAGTAATATTTGTAGCGAGAAAAAAAAAGGCACTAGGCTTAAAAAAATTAAAACAGAGATAATATTTTGTAGTGTTGTGACTGCTCAGGTGTGGGGTCAGTAAGACAGAAACAGGAAGCGCTGTGGGCGGCAGGGGAAGCAGCTCCTGGAGTGCTGCAGTTCCTACGCACGGAGGGAGCAGCTCTGCACGCACACAGGAGCTGGGGCTGCCCACCTCTGGCCCAGGCAGGCACACCACTGCAGGCAGCACGTGCTGCACAGGGAAACGGTAAGAAACTGGTAGAAAAGCGGCACTTTTTAAATAGTAAAGAATAAAATACTTCTGTGTTTTTGCCAATAGGCAACGGAGCATGAGAAGCAAGAGATTTCCACCTGTGAAGTGTGCAGTGCCAGGCCTGCTACTGCTCAGAGACTGCATGTTTCTGGAAGATGTTGATTATTTACATTCCTTTCTTTCAAACTTGATCCTGGAAGCTGCTTCCTGTAAATAGTTTGTAATGTAAAAATGAATGTATTTTCCTAATTGATGTCCCTACTCAGCCAAAAGCATGGAAAAGGACAAAGTTATTTTGTCAGTTTTGTCATAGGAATGTGTGGACAGATTCCTGCAGAAATAAAATCCGTGGCTAAACAGAATAAACATTCCTATTAACATAACTTAGCACATGAAAGCTCTTTAACTGGGCTTTCACAAAAGTTAACAACCCCCCCCTTGCTGTTTAATGCTTCAAGTGGTATTGTATTTCCACTACTTGGAACCAGCAAAGGAAGGGCACTGCAATTCTTTTCCAAATTCACCCCAAAGTGTATCATGTTTCACCGAGACAAGTTTACCTGGATATTTACCAATACTTAAACTTTAAATTAAGTGATGTATGTACATTAATGAAAATACTGGCACAGGTTAATTAGCCTTACACAGTTCCAGATGTCTCTATGCCTACAAAGTTAGGGTTTTTAAATAAAAAGCCAAATATTTTGCTGTTCTCTTTCACTGTGATAAACGGCAGCAAAAGGAGGTTTTGACTGGCATTGATGATGAAGATACTTATATTAATAAGCTATTCCCACAGCTAGAAAAATGGTATTAGCAGAAATAGTACAAAACTGCTGATTTTAAATGGCCACCAGACTTAAGGCTAGTGTTAGGCCTGTGGTACACAATGGAACATAACTACTGATGTCCCCTTTGATTTCCCATGATTGTTTTTTTTTTGCTTTTATATCTGTGTGACAGAAAAGCACTGGTGGGTGACAACATGGCCATAAGATCTGTGTTGAATCCAATTAATTGGCAAGGGCGTCTTCTGGCCTACTGTGACACTACAGGTGATGTTAAGAATTTTCAGAGCTGCTAAAGATTAAAACCCCCCCGAAAACCCAAAAAAACCACACCACCAAAAAAAAAAAAAAAAAAAAAAAAAAAAAAAAAAAAAAAAAAAAAAAAAGCGAAACAGATAAGGGCAAACTACAAGACATTAAGTGTTGTTTCTAAAATGCCATAAAAACACCAAAAGGAAAAAATTCTCAATGATGTCAAACTGCTACTGTGTTAAAATAACAGAGAGAATGAAGCTAACATTTTAAAAATGGTTGCATTAGTTGAATTGTGCAGTAGGTTGATGTAAGTATTTCCCAGTAATTCCCAAGTATTCCAAGTCAAGCTGTGCCTATAAAACCATGTGTAAGTTGTCACTTGTTAACATTTTACTTGGGCTCAGTCTTTCCTTGGGCAGGGTGGGGAGGGAGCACATGTCCCTCACAGGGGCTGCTACTGTTGGAATTGGTAATGAGTGACAGGCTGAGCTGGCTGGGGGCTTCGCTGGGTGGGTCATGTTGCTCATTTGCAAAATGCTGGTTTGGTACATAAGTTCAAAACTTTACTTTGGGAAAGATGAGCAGTGGGAAGTGCATGGCCTCTGTGAGGATATGCCACTCAGAAATTTGACTTTTTTGTATGTCTGTGGTTATTTTTTCTGAAAGCTGGAAGTGACCTCAAGAGGGCACTTTTTTGCTTTGGTAATGGCTACTTTATAGGCATTTTCTGTAGGGTATAGTGAAAGACTTCATAGTTTCTCGTGACAAAATGCAGGTTCTGTCTGTTTATATGCCAGTTAATGACTTTGCTTTCTTTTGGTTCATTTTCGTATTCATAGGGGGGCATTAGCTGTCATGAGACTACTGCCTGTAACTTCTTACCTCTGTTTAGGGTTTGCTGTAGTGAAACAAAAACCTATGCAGAGCAATTTGTTCCCCACAGACACATTTCTTGTGGGAGATCAAAGGGATGGTTGATTGCAGCAGTTGTTTAATTTGTGCCCCTGTAATGGATTGTTTTAAATAACTAAACACATCAGTAACTCCCATGGAGGGAAAAAAAAAGAGACTACCACAAGTAACTTAGATGACAAAAGATTAATTCAGCACACGTAAAACTTCTAAACAGTGTTTCTATGTAAACAGAATTGTCAAGAGTTATAGTGTAAAGTTCTTTATACTCTCTGGGTTTAACAGACAAGTAAAAAGACAGTTCCTGACTATATTCAAAAATGTTGTTTGAATTAAAAATTTTGAAATGTTAATTACACTTATCAATGCATTGTTTTGAATTTGGTCAGTACTGGGTATTAAACACCTTGTGCTGAAAAGAAACGACCAGAAAAGCTGAAACATTTTTTTCCTCTAAATCCAGAGAAAGATAAAAAAGTTTGCATTTTCTAAAAAGTAGTATATGATAAATATACTGTACAATGGCATGTACTTTGGAACATGATAATAAATATTCTTTCTTTAAACACAAGCCTGGAAAACTAAAATTTATAAGATGAAAATGTTGTTCCTTGTTGAAGTCTCGCTACCAGTAAGGTGTATTCAGCTATTGTACATTATTTTGTTAATGTAGATAAAACATAAATAATTTCGAGTGTTTTGTGTATATTCACCAAAGTTAAACAGACATATGAAGGAAGTTACAGTATATTTAAATCTCTTTACAATCACTTAACACAGTGTTTAACAGTAATCTTCAGGTAAAAGTGCGTTATTTTACTATAATACACATAAAAGAACACTCTGGTTCTCTGCCTTCAGATTCCTTAGAGGCAACGAGCTAAAATTATCTTCTGTTTAAAAAGGGGAGGGTGATGACACGTGTTTGTTTACAACATACAGTCCAAGAAAACTTCTCCATCCGCCTATGGAGAATCTGCAGATGTGAAGATACAGGAAGAGAAGAATCTTCCGAGAGCTGACAGGCACCTTTCCAATCTACAGTATCCCATTTAGGATTCCCAGATTCTGGATGTTAATCCAGCAGCATTGCCTGCATTAGGCATCTGTAGCACAGGGCACACAATTGCTGACCAGTTCAGTCCACAGCAGGATCCTTCAAAGGCACTGCAGAAGGATTCAGTGATGTAAATTCCAAGTTTGAGTTTCAGAAAAAAATTAGAAAACAAAACAAAAAACCAAACAAAAAAGCCCCCCCAAAACAAACAAACAAACAAACAAATAAATAAATTTAAAAAACCCAAACAAACAAACCAAAACAAAGCCCCAACAAAACAAAAAACCAACCAAAGGCAGAAGAGGGAAAGTGACTGTGATCTTCCCATAATTTACTTTGCTTTCCTTGAATTCAGATTGTTTTAATGCATTAGGGGGTTTATAGCAGCCTAGAAATAAGGTATCAAACTCATCCCTTTCTATTTGAAATACCTTGCAAATGTAAACAGTGCTTGAATTCTGGTAATTTAATGCCTTAGCAGCAGCATTACAGTGCATGTCAAATAATGCTTTAATAATTAGATGTATACAGAAAAAAACCCCGTAATCCTTAATTGGCCATATGTGAGGTGGGATTATCAACACTGAAAAAGATTTCTTCATTTACAATGAGCTGCAACTTCCCAGCTGCTGTTGCAGTGCTGTAGTAGCACTGTGCAAGTGTCTGGTTAGTGTACATGGCTGGGCAAGTGGCACTCACTATCTCCATATAAACGGGACAGTCTTTGTTGTGTATTTCAGTTGTTTGAAGTCAAGCAAGATGGAAGAAATTGAAGAGATACAGAAAGGATACTGTAAATGTTTAAATATTTCTGGCAGAATTTCCACAGACAGAAATTAACACTATAAACTTGTTCTAGCTAAAAAAGAGATCACCAATCCTGATGATTTTATTATCTGGATGTAACAAAAAATAATAAAAGCTCTACTGCTCACTTCCATTTGCCATGGCTCAGAGCAAAAGAGTAACAGAACATCACTAATTAAGCACAATTGTTGATAAAAATGCATACTGCAAAATCAACCAGGACGCAACATTTTGGATTAAATGGACAGAGAAAGCGGGTGGAACTCCACCATTCTGATTCACTGGAGCAAATTCCATAATAAAGAATTGGAGACCTTCCTGATATTGTCATGCCTGTGCACACCAGTGTGTGAGGCTTTTATGGATCATTCTGTCAGTCCTTGTACCTCACTTGGTTTAATCAGCTACAGCTTGGAAACGGGAATGCTCTGTGGATGCTGCACTGAATGCCTGCTCAGTGCTCGAGCCGGTGTCTCATACCTGAGCAGGCCTGGCGAGGCAGCAGCCGGGACTACTCCATGATGTCACTGAAGGCCAGGGCGCAGGCGGCTCTCTCGTCCCTGCCCTGGGGACTGTCCGACAGCACCTGCAGCGGGGGCGACACGAAGCCCCGGTACTGCTTACTCGACTTGGTCAGCTTCTTCAGCTCACTGGTGAAGGAGATGCCTTTTCTCTTGTCATCTCGTGCTGCCTGTAAAAATTAATCATAGATGTGCTTTAACAGCTACTTATTTGCTGTGAAATACCAAAGAACTGGAAACACCTAACATATTGCTAAGCAGGCCTCCTTTTAGGAATTCAGTATGGCTGTGCTTTCATCCAGGCACATCCTTCTGATTGTTCTGAATAAATTAATTAAAAATTATGCATTGTTAAAGATATGTTTAGCAAATCTGGTAATCTGAGTTTATAATACAGTTACTTTAAAGCAACAGAGGCTGTGGATTGGTGGTGTCTGCTGGAAAGGAGAACACAGCTCCTTCTTCCAGCAGGCATGTACTTCATTCCTGCCATTTTTTAAAGCCTGAGATAAAGCAACAGAACAACTTTTTCACTGGGCAGGAATAAAGGGGACTTTATTCCAGTAGCTTTTAAGTTCTGCCCATTTGAATGGTCCTTTATTACGACAAGGAACATGGCATGCACAGCCAGAAGGTTTTGAGAAACAGAAGGCTGGTAGCAGATAAAGGCTGTCCTGGATTTGCAGGCTGGGAGGGAATCGTGTTGCTGGGTGTAACTGATGCAGTTTTGCAAAGGAATAGTAAGGGAGGGTCAGAGAAAAGAGGAATCTGCTTTTGCTGTAGTCTGTCCTCCCCACCTGCCCTCACGCCAGTCACATCTCCCTCCCACTGAAAGCAGGTTCCCATTAAGCTGAATCACACACCACCTATAACACCTACAGCAAAGTATTACATCTTTTACCTGAACCTGTTCTTTGAGCTTAAGGATAAATTTTCCTGCTCCCTTCCACTTGCTTTGGGCCTGAAACACACACTCTTGATCAGAGAGAATCCTCTGAGATGGTTTAGATGTTGAAGACTTTTTATTTGCTGGCTCTTTTGTCACCTCTTCCAAGAGCACATAATCACTTGGGTTTGGATTGCTCAAAATGCTGTAGGAGTATTTGGCTTTGCAGAGAGTCTGTTTAAAAGCACAAAAAAAAAAACATCAAAAAAGAAGGCATTCCCTCAGATTCAGGTTGCTAAACTGATTCCTCAGCTAGTGCTGAGAACAAACCCCACCTCAGCGTGTTTGAAATCAATTTCCACCCCACACATTAAGGTGGGCACGTGCCCTTACCTGCTGTATGACATCCTGAGCCGTGCTGAAGCGTGGAGCTTTGATCACCGTGCGTGGTTGCTCTGGGGAGACATCATGTACCTGAACAAAGAAACTGTCATCCTCAGAGCTGATAGCTGCTTCTTCCTTTGCTTCTTGAAAGACATTTCTCTCATTTAAATTCTACAAAGAAAATGAGAGACAAATTCATTTACTTCAGAGAGGTAACTAATAGCTGGTGGTCACAAAAGGTTTTTATCACGTGGAAATTGGAGACACTGCAGTTGCCCCAGCTCCATTTTGTTAAATGCATTATTAGAGAGTTTTAACAAGCCACTATTGCTAATAATAAATAATAATAATAATGATAGTAAATACCCATGCTTTCTAAAATCAGTATCTGAAATACCTTTCATAGTAGGTGAGGGAGGAATGGAGATGTTTGAATAGCACCGTATTTCACAAAAATGGTCCCTTAAATCCTTTCCTTTTGTATACAAAATGATGTTTTGTCATGTAATGGTGCCAGTACGATGGGAAATGGTGGAAAGGGTTCTTTTCTTTCCTGTCCCTGCACTAAAGCCAAAAGCATTTAGAGAGCCAGAATCTGAGCGAACATTTTCCTGTGGTGTGGAGCAAGAGGAAGGCTGCTTGTTTCTCTCTCCCTTTTCAATGACTACTGCAGACTTTAGACAGAATTCCTCCCTGAGCCTTCTCTCAGGGAATGCATTCCTGTCCAACACCTTGGAACACAGCTTGGATTCAGAAGCTGTAAATATGTGCTGTGTATTGCAGCCTGTCACTGGACCTGCTCCTTCTTTTTGCAGTCAGATTTGCAGCTTCATTGCTAGCTCCAAGCTCTGAGGTGCTGCTGTCTGCAGAAAGGCTCAAAATTATGGATTTGAGGTACTCACATCACAGGACAGAACTACAGCATAATTTTCACATGTGCTAAGATAGATTTTAACTCGTTTTCTGAAGGAATGGGGCTTGGCAGGACTCTGCTGCAGCCAGTGGAATTCAGCAGGCTACTATTTCCACAAACTTCTACCTTGTCATTTTTGTTCCAAGTGTTAGATATAAAGGAAACCAGAATGTGGACTTGTGTAATATCATAGCAATTTGTAAAAATTTGAAGCTTTATCAAAAGTTCTGTCAAAATAGGCAAAAAACCATTTTTTTCAGTTTAAAGTATACCAGAGGACCTCTGTCATTTATGTATGTAAAATCTGTGCACTAAGCAAGCATTTTTATTTGCTGAACTGACCAAAGAAAGTGCCTCTGAAAATGGGATCATTAAGTGTCTTTCTCCTGCTTTTTTTGTCTCTGTCTCACAAGCCTGGGCATATTTTAAGCTGTAGATGCCTTGCTCATAGTTTAAACTGAAGTAATCTTCCACCTTTAAATTAAAAGACATCAACTACATCACCTATTTCATTATTTTAGGCTATCACTGATAATTTAATCATCCTTTGAGTCTTTTAGACTTATTCTTTAATATTAAAATTATTTCTAATCTTTCTAGACAGATAAGAAGTTGCTGCCATCTAAATTGATGGTGGTTGTCTGCAGTTCTGTTATCTATGATCCTTTGGTATTAACTATTATCTCTGTATTAATTTCCTATGATGGCATAATCTAGATTTGCATTAAATTAGAACTATCACTCAAAACAGAGGCACTGAGCTGGTGACTGAGCCATAATGAATAAACACCACACAGCTGCTGCTGGAGCTGAGGGAGGTCCAGTTGGTGTCACACAGGTGTATAACATCCAGTTGTGCTTGCTCACTCAAGAGTTAAGTTTGTTTTAGAATAATATACACAGCATTGACATTACTTACCAAGTAGTGAAACAAATACTGCACACCCTTTTGTTTCCTGGTCCTAAGAGCTATTTTTAGCTACCTTTGTAAATAATAATTTATCTAAAACAGACTTACTTCCTCTCGGGTCTTAAAGATAATTCTTCCAACATATCCTTCTTCTGGGAACCAACTGTTCAAAAGCTGCACTAACCCTTCTTCAGGACCAATCACTCTCTGGAATGGTGGTTTCCTGCATTCACTCTTTTCTTTAGATATAAAACTTTTCTCTTCCATCAGAAAATAGTCCGCAGCGCATGACTCGGTGCCTTTTATGGTAGCCAAGAGCTAAGACAGACAACACACAACAATAGAATGCTAAACATAAACACTGCTTAATTAGTAGTTATAAATGAGAATGAATAAGGAAGCTTTAAGAATCAGTAACTATTCCGACAGTGCAGGCAGGATTTCTGATGTGCTATTTATTATTCAGATATTTTACTCCAGGGTAATGTCCTGTTCTCTTTAGCCCAGCCAAGCAGTTCAACTATTCCAGACAAGGCAGTACTATTTAAGCTTATTTTGGTCCTTTTTGGCTGGCCAGAAAATTTATTCATAATCCCAGGACAGTACAGTCTTTTCCCACTGCTAGAATAACAATCCCTGCTGAGTTAACTGGTTTTTCTACTCATGAACTTAGCCCTCTAACTTTTACTCTCTGTTCCTACAGTGCTTCAGTTCAAAGAATTGTGCAGGAATGTTTGCCCTTGTTGTAAGGAGAACCCACTGCCCCTGTTGACTAGAGAGATTGTTTTTCTCATCTGCATATGCCCAAATATTAAAATACTAATAGGGAATATGTTCTAAGATTATAAACCCATTCTCTGAAGCCAAGATTGGGAAAATTAAATTATATTTAATTGATTATATTCTGTGTTTGCAATGTAATTAATTCCACAGCAATGCATTTCTAACCACCCCTTGCTGTGATGAATGAACTACAAGGACACTGTGTGTGAGAAGTGCAGGGAAGACAGAAGTCCAGGAGGATGTTAGTGTGGATTCTTGCAGTCCAGAGTCTGCAATTCAGCAGGAAGCTCACCTGATGGAGCAGCTGTGCAGCCGTGGTCCCCGCACCTACGCTGAAAACAGTGAAAGGCTCCGGGCCTGGAATTCCATGAACTGTCACTTTGTAAGTCATAGCAGCTTTCCTTTCTCCAAGGCTAAACAACTGTTCAGACAACGTTCAACAGGTTACTGGATGTTTTTACACAGGCATGTTATTTCTAGGCTGCTTAACAGAACCTGTACACACAAGCTGTAAGGGCCTTGACAAAGCAAAGCTGTTCAGTTAATACACGGCTCTTTCTTACGCTACGGATCGAGGCATCTAAAAAACCCCCAGCAAACCCTCCAAAAGCCTCCATCATATCTTGAAGCTGAAGAGAAAGAAGAAAAGAGAAGTTTTCCAGTGGGAATACATAAACTGCCACTGGACAAAGGGCCAACCTCCATCACTCACTCCCCATTCTAGCTGAGCTCAGATATTTGGATTCAGCACATAGATTACTGGATGAAAAGCTATACCCTTGTTTTAACCTCCAAACTACTTGTTCTTCCTTTCTGCCCCCGTAATTCACCAAGATACAAGTTTGGTATGTATTCACAGGAGGTAATATCTGCAACATATCTGCTACACACACAGGAGCTCAGAAAGTTTTAGCTAACACTTTAGGAGTCAGCAAAATGATAAAATACATGTTTAAAGTTGCCAAAACACAAATAACCCAGGTAATCTAACAGTAAGGGCTTTTAAACAAAAATCACATCCATCTATGCATGCACATATATTTAGATATACAAATACCTGTATGTATACATATTTGCACATATAAATACATGGATGTACACAAACATATATTTATATATACATATATGTGTATTTGTTTATATACATATATTTATGTGTATAAATATGTATTTATGGAAATACAGAGTTCATATTTTCTTGTAATAGAAATCAATTTTACTCTCATTATTTCAAAGTTGTTAGTAATTTGCATCTTTTTTTTTTTTTGTCTCAAATGCTTTGCATAAAATTCATGCACAAAGGAATGCATGAGGCAGCACTGAACCTCACTGCTCATCCACACTTCCACACTCCCCCAGCTGAGAAGCACATTTCTTGTTCTATACTTAAATACAGCAGAGAAGCCAGACTTTGAAAAGATTTACCTTCCCACAGTTTAAGCCAGGTGGGATAACCTTACTTCCACCAAAAGCCAAAAAAAGTAGGCAACAAGGTATGTCTGAAGAATGTGCAGGTTTGAGGGCTAACATCTTTGAACACTCTGGCTCTAGAAATCTTCACATCATAGTAGTTACTAAACCAAGAATACAGGTAATTCACACACACAAAAATTAAATTACCACAGATGCAGGCAGAGTGTTTCCAGAGGGACTTTCTTCCATTCTCCGACTGTTTATGAACAAACTGGAAATTTCCAATGTTTCATTGTGTAGGTTATGGAGCTGGACATGTCTGTAGCCTAAAGAGGAAAAATCCTTCTGTAAATACTTTGCCACATGCTAGGACACAAATCTCATAAATGGAAAAGTCAAATTTGCTGTATTTATAGCTACACTTTGCCACACAGGTAGGATTGAAAGCACTGTAATATCACTGCATTAACACTCTGGACAACAGTGTAACACAAATCCCACTGCTAAGTGGCTCACAGAGCAACCTACCTTTGTTTTACCATAATATTCAATATAGCCATACATAAACTATTTAATACCAGAACACAAATGAAGCAGGGTCAAATTCTCACTGGAAAATGCATGGCTATGGCCGGATCATATGCTAACCCAGACAGTTGTGTGGTGTTACAGTGGCACAAAGCAAATGTAGAAGAGCTACTGGCAGCATAGAAACTCCCACCCCCAGGTGTCACACAATTAGTGATATTTCCTCATCTCTCTCTCACTTTTTTTCACCCTTCCTTCAACTCCCCTCCAGCCATGGCTGCAAGAAGTGCAATTCCCCTCTGCCCCTCAGCTGTTACGGCAGTTTCTTGGGCAAAGGACAAGGCAGGAGTGAAACCACTTCAAGCTTCCTAAGGGAACAGCCAGTTTCCTGGTGAACATAACCTCAGGAGCACCCTCAGGACTGGAGCAGGTGTGTACAACATGCCCCTGCCTCCACAACAGCACAGAATCGGACTTTTTACAAGTCACTGGGGCAGCTGCCAGCTCCCAGGGAGCCTTAGATCAGCACTGTACTTCCAGGCCATGGTGTGTTGTCTGATACCTGCTCCCTGTCTCCTCTAGAAAAATGCAATCAGCTGATTAAAAATTTCCCTCTGGAAGGATCCAGGCCGGGAATCTGCTGGACCATCTTGGCATAGGGTGCCACCACAAACTATACTGTACCTCTCTTCAGCGCTTTTAGGGGAATGATTCTCTGAGCTGTCACAGCTGAGCTGTTATTTTCCACAACCGCGAACCGCAGGAAGACCAGATCTTCGAAGTGAACGCGGAACAGGAACTGCTCGTTCCACATGGGGTTGAGGGTGTTGCGGTGGATGGGCTTGGTGCGGAAGTGGCAGCTGTCCAGGGGCATCCCCAGCACGTCGATCTCGATGCAGGGGCTGCCCGTGCTGTTGCTGGGGCAAACGTTCTGGCCAGACACGATCTGAAGCCAAAGAGTACGGAGAACAATTAGTGCAGTAATCCCTATGCTGTCATGATCCTGAGCTAAATACTGCTCGGCACACCCCTAAGCACAGTTTGTTAACATGCTGATTTAATTACAACACTCACTTTTGCGATTGCCAGGGCAGTAACTTCAGAAGCAGAGCTGCCTCAACCCTCCCACCCCCCACATCACTGCTATGGTATCTTCTTTCTGAAAAAATACACTATACATAGTGAGTGTAACTGTTCAAGGCATCTGAACATTAATCCAGAAAGAATGTACCAGTAATGTGGTCAAAAAGGATCACATTTTCTTCTCCATTACTCTGGGGTGATGGCACTGAGCTCTGGCTTGCTTTGGCATACACAACACAAGAATTAAGTGTGCAATTACCACAGCTGGGAGAATTCTGATTCTTACGAATCTCACTTTTCTGACACATTTCCTAGAAAGGATTAGCTTCTGAGAATACTTTTTTTGGCCACAAATCCATTAATTATATATCTTATTATATAACTTACAAAAAATATGTTTTCAAGATTCAGTACAGCTTTTCATAATGGCTTTTTGTGCAGCTTTTCAAGTGTTCACAAATGTGTAAAACATCAAGGCACATGTGTAATTTTACACAGTTGTGTAGTCCCAGGGAAAATGCTTTCAGGACTAGGTTTCAACAAATACGGTGAAGGAAACAGTGAAAGTAACTATGGATACAAATCAGCCAATACAATAAAGACAAATCTTTGTTCCTTCCCTCTCCAATTTCTGTTAGTTAGGCTGACCTTTGGAAGCAACATTTAAAGATTCAACCTTTTCATTTAGAAGCATGACTGTAATGCTGGTTAAAGACTGTAGTTGCACATTGTCTATCTGTTTGCCTGTATGAAATTCCCTTTTCATGTACTTACTGTTAAAGAATATATAGCTGGCTCCTTATTATCAAGGTCTCTTTCCAATGGACAAAACTGCTGGTACATTGAACAGTTTTTATCCCACAAAACTGGAGGTTTCAAAACATATCCACAGCCACCGTTAGCCTCAAACATTGCTGCATTGAGTTGCAGAGGAAGATCTGTGAAAGTAAGGCAGCCAAAACTGACAGAGAGCAATGGTACAATGGAAAAACTAACAGTGAAGACAACGTCATGTTTAAAGCATCTTTTTAAAAATTATTTTAGTTGTGTGTACTATTCCTGGTTTTCAGAACTAGCTGTGATTTATCTAGCCAATCTATCCAGTAATTACACAAAACTCTAAGAACAGTTCATTCTTTCCCGTTCCATTGTCTTTATTGAACTGTAGGGCTTGCCTACACCATTTCTCTGAGAAGTCTCTAGGAATGTACCCTGAACTACAGAATGAAAGAGCACTGTAGATGACCTAATGGATCCCCCATCGAAAACATGAAGGAACACAAGACAGGATAGCCAATAGTCCAAAAATGTTTTGGTCAACATTAAACCAGCATCCAGGCACTTCCAAGTTAAAAATAGTTCAGTACCTTTTTATACTTGAAATTATCAGAAAGGGACAATAGTTACTTGAATTGGGAAAAAAATAACAACCTTCAGTAATAGAGTAAAAATAAAAATGGAAGGTGTTGTTGTCCAGGCACTTCTGGGTTATCAGGGGACCTGGTGCATTGGCATAAAGCTCCTGGACTCTGGTGCCGGTGCTTTCAAGGACCAGACTCTCGTTGTATGAACCTGCTTGTGCTGGGGTGCACAGATACAGGCAGATCCCCTCGGGAGAGCAAGGAAAAGTAAACAGGAAAAATACAAATTCATTACTTAAGGCCTCCTATCACATTTAAAACGGATCAAACCCTGAGTCTCTGTAGCCTTACCGTCTGTTTGGTAGTTAAGAGCCACGAGCTGTACCCCGTGGAGCCAGAAGATCAGCGGGTGGGGATTGGAGGAGTCGATGCGTGTGGCAGCGGGGTAGGTCCTCAGGAGCTGGCAGGTGGTGTGCTGGATCAGCTTCTGGGAATAGCGCCTGCAGAGCCGCTTGGCAGCGTTCTCGTTCAGGGACGAGATGTGATAGCACTTGGGCGTCCTGATGATGGCACTGAGGGAAGCTGGAGAGTTGTAAGGAGAGCAAGGATCTTCCCAGGTCTGCCGCATTGCATCAAAAGGACCTGGAAAATAAACAGTGCCCTCAAGGTACAGCTGCAGGTCCAGAGACTCCAAAAATTCAATGTTTTCTAGTGGGCTATGTGTGTGTGTGCTTTGGTTACAGTAGAAAAAGGTGATCCTGGAAAATGACACTACCCAGGGCAAATGTCACAGTCCTTCTTATACAGTAAGAACAATCCATGGGAGGAAACACAACGTTCAAGTATTGAAATAATACCATGATTAGATGTGCTAACAAACACTTTCATAAATAAACACCTAATTGGCATTTGGCTGAATAAAATAAGTGAATAAAATTCCGTTCTTCTCATTTATACATTCGACATGAGGAAGAGAGGCAAGACTGAAAGCCACCTGCTAATTTTCCAAACAGGCAATCTACAGAGACCGCAAAAGTTAGGGGACAAAGGCAGCAAAATACTTATATGCTTTAGAATTAGGCACCAGACTTCTTCACTTTTAGGACACTGGCCTCTAGAAGGAAACCTTTCCTGTCTGATGCAGTCGTGCCCTTGGGCTGCAAGAAATGCAACCCTCCCTGATCCAGAAAATGAGTTCAGAGTATCTGTTTATGGCAATCACTTGAAAAGCAGGGGATCTGGGTCTTATTTCTGCTCCACAACCTTTTCTGTACTTTCTTTGTATTTCTTTACATCTGTTCATAGGCGGAAGCACAATTTCCAGGTTCACAAACTGGATCACCTGCAGAGTCCAATTTGCACAATTACATGCTTGGACTTGGCTGAATTTTAGGCCACTAAGTTCTACTTCAGACAATAAAAATTCTTTTCTGGACCAGCCCAACAGTCCTGGCTCTCATTTGTACTTTGAAAATACTCACTTATATCTTTTAAAATATGAACTTCAAGATACATCACTTAAAAAGTATGTTAGTTTTGAATTGTTTATGAATTAGGGTCATCATATTTCTGACCAAGTAATGCCTAATATTCCACACTCAACACTTCAGTTGTAACAGTGGTACTGCAATAGCTGCTGTGCTAATGAAAAACCATTCCAAAGTTTAATGTCTTACACATTGCAAAGTATTTGATCTTTAACAACTTGGTCTGGTACATGTGTTGGATCACAGAGTCATTCCACGTGACTGGTGAAAGAAGATGCTAACTTTACCTTTTCCAGATGCTTTGGCAAGAGCAGCTGACTCCCCAGGGCTCAGCCTGCCAGGATTGTTGCCAAAAATGGACTTCCTGCTTTTTCTTTCTTTTCCTCTGCTAGAGCCAGATGGGTTTAGAGTTGACAAGCCTGTTCCCATAAATGTAAAATAAATGAGCCAAAAACATGACCAAGAGGGCATGACATTTTCCATCATATTTTACATTATTTTTGAAGGCATGAATACTCTTGTTATATAGTACACGGGACAAGCAGTGTATTTTTCTCCATAATTTAATTAACATCTTTACATATATACACACTTTTATATATGTATATATTACATATGGTTTTATATATAATATATATACGTATGTACTTATATAATGTCTACAGAAACTCATATGAAGCAATACAATATACAGTTCTCTCTCTGTGATACAACTTTTCTCCATT